>CAUJGJ010000011.1:295000-302500 GCA_963170055.1 Halisarca cf. caerulea
CACTATGTGGACGGCGATGGGGGCAACCTTCTTGCTGAGGCAGTGTCAGGGCTCCTGGAGTATCTCGCCCCCATTTCCAACATTGAGATACTCCAGCTTACCAACGGTCAACACCTGGTTGGCTTTCGTGAGGAGTCGCATGACGCCATTGAGCTGACCCACACATTTACATGTGGATCAGCCAATGTGCGAGGACTGCGAAAGCAGGAGCTGGGTGTTACAGCCCTGAGACGTGCCAGGCACAACATTGCCACCAGCAAGAAGGCCCTCCTGTCTACTAGTGGCTCCGTGGACAGCTATGGTCGACTGCTAGTAACTGTCCACCTTGTGCGGGATGGTGTGAGTACTACCAACGGAGAGGACCTCGTACAGCAAGGCCTCTCCGTTCCCTTTGGGGAGGCCCCCTCCAGCATCAAGGAGGCCCAGCGTGTGGCCATGGAGGAGAGGAGAGGCCTCTACAGCCTCAGTGCAGACATGTCTGCACTAGATCTCCATCCGTCGGAGGTTAGACGGCAGCTCCTCTCCTCCACTGAGGTACGCATCACCATCGGTAGTGACATCTGCCGAATCACAAGTCAAGCTGGAGGAAGCAACGAAGGCCACTTGATGATTCGGAAGAGCACTATCGAAGGTGCGGGGCTGGGTCTCTTTGTGCATGGGGCCCAATCCAATTTGTACATACCAGATGATAAATTTTTAACTTACTATTCCCTCCGTCCCCTTCCCAGAGGTCACCCCCCCTCCAACCCTGATTATGAATTGGCTGTAAATAGTTTTGTTTTTGGTGCCGATCACTATGACGGCACCAACTTGGGGAGGTACGCCAACCAAGGGGGCTTGGACGAGGCGATGAGAGAGCTGGCCTCTCAGAGCACATTGGTCAACTACACCCAGCCGGACTGGAAGGTAGTTGACCAAGTTGCAGAGCGTCACTGCAATGCTAGGTTCTATCGTCAAGGCCAGTCCCTTTGTGTTGGTACCTCCGGAACAATACATCTATCCCCAACAACCCCCAAAGAGTTACTTGTAAATTATGGAATTCCAAATTATTGGCTTCCCTACCTTGCTAGCAAGGCAAATACCCTTCCTCCCCAGAGCCCCCACTTAAAATTCCTACTATGGGCCCTTAGTAATTCGAATTGCAATTGGCCCGACACCCTAAAGAGCACATTAACCACCTTATTAAGTATTGCCCCTCAACCAAATGCACAATCCCCATGGCCACACCTTACAGACACTCCCAGAGGACGTAGACATTGAAATCCATCTCATTCCATTGCAGATATGTATAAAAAAGAAACAAAGTACCCTCCCCCACCTACGGAATAACAGAGAATACACCCTACCTTTTACTATGCTATACAGTACTAAAATGGAAACAAGACAGTCCTGTTGACCCAACCACAATCTATCATTGATCACTCAAACACTTTGATCATGCAGCCTTTAGGCGGGACCTCGACTCAGCCCCCCGGGGAATTCTTGATCTATTCGAAGACACTTCGGACAAACCTGAAGCCTTCAACCTGCTCCTACTTGACATTATCAATCACCACACCTCGTTAACTAAAGTACGTAGTAATTAAGACACATATGACTCCGTGGATTACACCACAACTGAAAAAAAAACAATGACATATCGGAATCGTCTACACCGAAAATTTTTGAAATCCCGTTCTGAAACCGATCGCCTTGTATTTGCCAATTTCCAAACCAAGTGGTACACCAACAGAGACTAGCCAAAGAGCAATATGTGACCAGCCTCATCATGAAGAGAGCCACTCCATCCTCAATTTGGTCAGCCGTAAAATTGTGCGGGAATAACGGAAGCAAGTACTCTTTTACATTGAATGCAAACCAAAGACACTTCGGACAAACCTGAAGCCTTCAACCTGCTCCTACTTGACATTATCAATCACCACACCTCGTTAACTAAAGTACGTAGTAATTAAGACACATACGACTCCGTGGATTACACCACAACTGAAAAAAAAACAAGGACATATCGGAATCGTCTACACCGAAAATTTTTGAAATCCCGTTCTGAAACCGATCGCCTTGTATTTGCCAATTTCCAAACCAAGTGGTACACCAACAGAGACTAGCCAAAGAGCAATATGTGACCAGCCTCATCATGAAGAGAGCCACTCCATCCTCAATTTGGTCAGCCGTAAAATTGTGCGGGAATAACGGAAGCAAGTACTCTTTTACATTGAATGCAAACCAAAGACACTTCGGACAAACCTGAAGCCTTCAACCTGCTCCTACTTGACATTATCAATCACCACACCTCGTTAACTAAAGTACGTACGTAGTAATTAAGACACATACGACTCCGTGGATTACACCACAACTGAAAAAAAAACAAGGACATATCGGAATCGCCTACACCGAAAATTTTTGAAATCCCGTTCTGAAACCGATCGCCTTGTATTTGCCAATTTCCAAACCAAGTGGTACACCAACAGAGACTAGCCAAAGAGCAATATGTGACCAGCCTCATCATGAAGAGAGCCACTCCATCCTCAATTTGGTCAGCCGTAAAATTGTGCGGGAATAACGGAAGCAAGTACTCTTTTACATTGAATGCAAACCAAAGACACTTCGGACAAACCTGAAGCCTTCAACCTGCTCCTACTTGACATTATCAATCACCACACCTCGTTAACTAAAGTACGTACGTAGTAATTAAGACACATACGACTCCGTGGATTACACCACAACTGAAAAAAAAACAAGGACATATCGGAATCGTCTACACCGAAAATTTTTGAAATCCCGTTCTGAAACCGATCGCCTTGTATTTTGCCAATTTCCAAACCAAGTGGTACACCGACAGAGACTAGCCAAAGAGCAATATGTGACCAGCCTCATCATGAAGAGAGCCACTCCACCCTCAATTTGGCCAGCCGTAAAATTGTACAGGAATAACGGAAGCAAGTACCCTTTTACATTGAATGAACTCATACTTCACTACCGTCGCCTCAATTGCATCAGATATCGTTACTCCTACAGCATCAAGCACGACCTTTGCCACTCCCCCACCTGTTAACTATTGTGAGCTACCTCTAATCTCAACCTCAACTTGTGAATCCCTGAATGTATGCTCATCCATCAACAAAGATCACACCCACCTCCACTGAACATTACATTTAATGATTGTTGCATTGAGCAGGTTAGTATATTCAAACTACTGGGAGTTATCATCGATGAACATTTACGCTGGAGTCCTAGAATGTTTACAGAACTATGCAGCCGCATCATTCTCAGGAGATCTAGGACGTCATCTGCCTCTGAAGCCCTTCATATTATAAATTGGAAACCACTCCCAAATCAAAGGGAGGAAAAACTTGTCAAATTATGCAAACAATTGATTCAACCAAACTCAGCAGAAACTCCCTCTTATCTAAGACTACTAGCAGAGCCTAGGACGTCATCTGCCTCTGAAGCCCTTCATATTATAAATTGGAAACCACTCCCAAATCAAAGGGAGGAAAAAATTGTCAAATTATGCAAACAATTGATTCAACCAAACTCAGCAGGAACTCCCTCTTATCTAAGACTACTAGCAGAGCCTATTGCATCAACCCACTCCTATGCCACACGCAGTGCTACTCGAGGCCACCTGACAACACGGGCTATTAGATCCAAGTACAGAAAGAAGGCATTCAGCTATCGAATGGCAAAAGCCTGGAATGCAACTATGTAACTTGACAATTATTAAATAGTATGTATATGTTACTGTATTATATGTTTATATGTGTGCGTTGTATGCCGGTGTGTACTACATGCATGTATACTCTAAAATGTACCATGTGTGATATAACTTTCTTCCACAAGTCACTGATCAGATTCTTATTTATTGTAATATGGCCTCACATAACATACACCTTGATTTCTCATGCTACATCATCCACTCTATTATGCACTTCAATTTTAAATTATTGATCGTAGTTATTATTGTGTTTGTTAAAATTGCTCATGCATGCCTTTTCCACTTCCAATTTAAATTTTGCATCTGTGTTTGTGTTCTTTGCTGGAATCCCTGCAAAGTAGCCCTTATACCCACTACCCTCACATTCCTATTTGTACGTAAGTAGCATTTGATCATCCGCTGAACAATCTCAGAATGTTACGTACGTGCAGATTGACCATGCTAAGTACATACTACCCCCCCCCCACACACACACAAGAATCAAGTAAGTAAGGTAAAGGGGGTAATTTGGAACACGATGGTAATTTGGGACAGGGCCAGTAACTTTTGTTGTGGTTAAGTCACCCAACCATCTTTGCTACTGCCAAACTCCCCCTCCATGGAGATAATACGGACTGATAATGATAATGATTATAAGGATAAGGATTATAAGGATAATGATTGATGTAGCTTATGGTTGGCACGGCTTTTGGCCTGACTGTTCCAAATTACCTGCCGTTCCAAATTACCCCCCTTTACCTTACTTGGTCAATCTCCCTCTGACGTACGCACACACACCTCTACCCCAATAAAGACACGTAACAAGAACGCCCATCAAAATACACAGATGTTTGGGCTCACCTTCTAACCCTAGGCTCCTTTTCCGCGTTGTAGGCGCTTCTTCGGAAAATACTGTTCTGAGTGTGAAAGAAAACGGGAAAGAGGACAGTGAAAGATTTAAAAACGTAAAATACAAACTAAAAAGCATAAATAACAAGTACTTAGGACTAAATACGCCTAAAACATTTCAACTTATCTTTGAAGGATTTGAATTTCTTCTTTTCCCGCTCAAGACTATTGACTCACGTGATAAACAACACAGACACGTGTAGCAGGTAAAATGGCGGCCGGGCAGTCAGTAACAAGTATGCTTGCGAACCAGACCTGCGGTGAGTGTTTGTTTGGCCATAGACCCTACGTAAGTGTATTTTCGAGTGTATATAAGGTAAAGTGCCCTTATCCTGATCACTCCCTAATGCCAATCGGCACTTTTCCTGAACTCAGGAACTAAAGTTAGCCTGGCATTACAGCTACGGAATAATAAAGCCTAAATCTTTCTGTGTCTGCTGGGAGATGCGGTGATCAGGATTAGGGAGTGATCAGGATTAGGGCACTCTACCTCATTAGTATGCGTAAGGTGAAAGCAGATAATTTCGGGAATGTCATAACTTTCAGTGCATAAACTGAATAGCCGACGAAATTACCTGCTTTTATCTTATATGATATAACGAAGCAGAGGTCTACAGAACGAAGGCCTGCAGTTGATCTCTGCTACGTTAGAAAATCTTTATTATATAATTGCATAGTTTTTTAACATGTAGATACTCCATGCATATGAACACTGTTAATTGTGTGAATGTGAACTATGTGGATATTATTGACTGCTATGATCATATCCATGATCATAGCAGTCAACGCAGGGGCAATGAGTTTCCATTACACTACGTACGTATATTATGCGTACCACCATAGATAATCTTGTATGTATAGATTATCTATGGTACCACTGAGAAACTACAGTATTGTATTTTTCTTTCAAAATCGTGGTGTAGAATTGTCAGCTTATATGTCGAAAAAAATGAAATTACAAAATAATCCACATAGTTCACATTGACATAATTAACAGTGTTCACATGCATGAAGTATCTACATGTTAAAAAACTATGCAAATTGTCCTTTGAGTCGGTGTATGTCTTTCAGCGGTGTCCTCAATTCGTACAGCCCCCCTTGTCCAATGTAATGTGTGTCCAGAGGGTGGGCTACTTCACTAGCGGTGACTTTGTCCCTTGTTCCTAGGAGCTCACTCCTGTAGAGCTGTTTTGCTTGGTCCACCCTCTTGAAGACACTGATGTAGACTAGTCTCTGCAAGGGGTCCACCTTGTAGACCTTGCCCACAGACACTAGGGGGTTATGCATGGTGGATCCGGGTAGCACACGGGCCACAATGTCTCCCTTCTCTGGGAGCTCATCCTCCTCCTCCTCCTCCTCGCTGTCTTTGTATTCTCCCCCCATGGGGAGCTGGCAGCCTTTATCGTCACTTTTGGACGAAGTGGAGGGAACCTTAGGTTTCACTTGACTGGGGCCAGGCTCCGCTGTGTCAGAGGTGTTGCCACCACTGCCCTCTAGCACTCCCTTCAGCAGGGAGTGGGTGTAGGAATGGCCTTGCCGTCGCTTGTCCAGTAGTGTACGCCTGTCATATTCTTTTCGCTGCTGCATGGTGGGAGGGGAAAATTAAGTGTGTGCGTGTGTGTGTGTTTGTGTGTGTGTGTGTGTGTGTTTGTGTGTGTGTGTGTGTGTGTGTGTGTGTGTGTGTGTGTGTGTGTGTGTGTGTGTGTGTGTGTGTGTTTGCTAATGTCCATGTATGTGCATGCGTAGTGTTTACATGCATGCACATCACAGGCACTCACCGTCTCGCGGGTGTGTTTCATTGACGAGGCCAGTGACTCCTTGAGGGATTCCGACACATCTTGACTCCCCTCGTTGAATGTGCAAAATATGGAACGTAGTCGGGAAGGGCCTATTCGGTGGCCAGTGTGCTGTTCAAAAATTCCCTGTATGTAGGGGCCCCACTTGTTTGGGCTAAAGGGTTGTCCTCTCTCAGTCTGCATGTATAAAGAAGTGGGAATGCACATACTCACACACACACACACACACACACACACACACACACACACACACACACACACACACACACACACACACACACACACACACACACACACACAGACACACACGCATACACACACACACACACACACACACACACACACACACACACACACACACACACACACACACACACACACACATACACAGAGAGAGAGAGAGAGAGAGAGAGAGAGAGAGAGAGAGAGAGAGAGAGAGAGAGAATATCCCTCAAGTGTTACATGTACTGTGATTCTCTCCTTACCACGAATAGGTGCTTGACGCTGCTGTCCGTCACTAGGACCTCCCTATGTACAGACAGATGATGGAAGAGGTGCCGGAAGAAGATGGGAGCATCTTCGAGAGGTACGTAGTCTTCCCCGTGCGTTTTGCACGTTTTGTAGTCTGCTATCTGTAGGTATCCCTCAGAGCCATCGTCAGTTATGCATAGGGAATTGGGCATTGTGGGGTCAGCTTTCCCGGGCCTGGGCAGCCTACCCTTCTTGAATACGCGTAGCACCATAGTTTGATATTCTTTGGCCCTTTGCGGGGGTATCTCTGTGTATAGGAGCAGGGCCAAGTACTTTTGAGACAGGACGGCCTTCTGCCTCTCATTTGTCTCTGCCTCGTAGCGAGCCTTAGACTTTCCAACTGTGGCTAGAACCTCTGGCCTAAATGGGCCACGGGAGAGATACATACATGTAGAGTCAGTATCCCGGGAAGAGCAGAACGGGGCAAAGGGTTAATAATTATAGCAAACTCACCACGGGATCCACTCCTTTTTCTCGCGTAGTGCCTGCCAACTGTGGTGGGCTGTGGAGTGGGTAGTCGACCTCCTGTAGCTTCCCCTCTTCCCAGTCATCCAGCGGTACATCTGGTGG
>CAUJGJ010000011.1:307500-325000 GCA_963170055.1 Halisarca cf. caerulea
TGCAATAAAGTAAGAAGAAGAATGAAGTGAAAAACACCACACACACACACACACACACACACACACACACACACACACACACACACACACACACACACAGAGCAACTTGGGCACCTAGCAGATCGTAGACTCTTAATCTATGACCAGAGTGTTGGGTCGGCCATTTTCCCGCCGGCAAGGGGCTATGTATGGTCCCACGGTCGCCATACATATATACGTACATACTATTAGACGTGGACTTATGATGTACATACAGACATGGCTTGAGAGGCAGCCCCTGCCATTAATGACATCACGGAAACATGGCTGCTGTGGGCGTCGCCACTGCAAGCTGCTTGCAGTGGCGACGCCCCCTCCATACATGAGAATAGGGAAGGCGGGGCCTAAACAGGCAACTTTGGCCAGTTCCTGCACGCCGGGGGAGAAGGCCAGCACCCTCAAGTCCGGAAGGCGTGACAGGTGGGCAGAGTACAAAAGATTTATGGCCTTTGGAGCTCGGCAGCATCCCTCCCCGTGGAGATCCGGGCGGTCCCATACTGGGGAATGGGGCCTCCCACGCCCAATCAGGCCCCATTCTCCAAGTATGGGCGTTGCAAGAACTGCAGGAGGAGGGGGCCTGCTTGCACCAAAAGGACATATAAGTTACCACAGGGGAAGGACAAGTGGGCACAGGGTGCTGGCAGTGACAAACCGTCCCTCTCCCGGGTAGTTGGGCACCTTCCAGGCAGGTAGGGCGCATGGGCGGCCATTTTTCCCACCAGAAAGGGGGCTATGTATGGTCCCATACATACATACATACATACATACGTACATAGGCACAGCATCTATCATGTACATACAGACATGGCTTGAGAGGCAGCCCCTGCCATTAAAGACATCACGGAAACATGGCTGCTGTGGGCGTGCAGTGGCGACGCCCCCTCCATACATGAGAATAGGGAAGGCGGGGCCTAAACAGGCAACTTTGGCCAGTTCCTGCACGCCGGGGGAGAAGGCCAGCACCCTCAAGTCCGGAAGGCGTGACAGGTGGGCAGAGTACAAAAGATTTATGGCCTTTGGAGCTCGGCAGCATCCCTCCCCGTGGAGATCCGGGCGGTCCCATACTGGGGAATGGGGCCTCCCACGCCCAATCAGGCCCCATTCTCCAAGTATGGGCGTTGCAAGAACTGCAGGAGGAGGGGGCCTGCTTGCACCAAAAGGACATATAAGTTACCACAGGGGAAGGACAAGTGGGCACAGGGTGCTGGCAGTGACAAACCGTCCCTCTCCCGGGTAGTTGGGCACCTTCCAGGCAGGTAGGGCGCATGGGCGGCCATTTTTCCCACCAGAAAGGGGGCTATGTATGGTCCCATACATACATACATACATACATACGTACATAGGCACAGCATCTATCATGTACATACAGACATGGCTTGAGAGGCAGCCCCTGCCATTAAAGACATCACGGAAACATGGCTGCTGTGGGCGTCGCCACTGCAAGCTGCTTGCAGTGGCGACGCCCCCTCCATACATGAGAATAGGGAAGGCGGGGCCTAAACAGGCAACTTTGGCCAGTTCCTGCACGCCGGGGGAGAAGGCCAGCACCCTCAAGTCCGAAAGGCGTGACAGGTGGGCAGATTACAAAAGATTTATGGCCTTTGGAGCTCGGCAGCATCCCTCCCCGTGGAGATCCGGGCGGTCCCATACTGGGGAATGGGGCCTCCCACGCCCAATCAGGCCCCATTCTCCAAGTATGGGTGTTGCAAGAACTGCAGGAGGAGGGGGCCTGCTTGCACCAAAAGGACATATAAGTTACCACAGGGGAAGGACAAGTGGGCACAGGGTGCTGGCAGTGACAAACCGTCCCTCTCCCGGGTAGTTGGGCACCTTCCAGGCAGGTAGGGTGCAGGGGCGGCCATTTTTCTCACCGGAAAGGGGGCTATGTATGGTCCCATACATACTTACAGTCAAACTCTGTGGCGTATGCCTCATATTATACCTGTTAGTAAGTACCTGGGTTAGTAAGCACTCCTGGTTAGGAAGTACTCATTACTCTGTCCCTACCTCGTGCAATACCATTGAGACCGCCTTCAATAGTAAGTGATTTCTGATAGTAAGTAGCTATTTTGCTGTCCCTTGAGGGTACAAACTATCCAAGTTCTACTGTACATACATACATACATACATACATACACACGCACACACACACACACACACACACTTTCCAACTTCATTATTACTGCAGTTGAGTACACACACACACACACACACACACACACACACACACACACACACACACACACACACACACACACACAGAGAGAGAGAGAGAGAGAGAGAGAGAGAGACGAGAGAGAGAGAGAGAGAGAGAGAGAGAGAGAGAGAGAGAGAGAGAGAGAGAGAGAGAGAGAGAGAGAGATACGTATGTACGTACGTACGTACAGTAGAACTTGGATATATACTAGGTAAGGTAATATAGGTACTACCTATCAGAGGTACTAACCATCCAAGGCGCTTTCAATGGTGTTGCACGAGTACTTACTAACAGAGTTTGACTATTCATACGTACGTACGTCTACACAGACAGGGGTAGAGAGGCAGCCCTTCCCCCTATGGAAGGTTGCTGGATGTACCAAAGGGTCATGTTTGCGTAGCCCGCGCTCGTGCAGCCAAGTCCGCACTGTGTACTACTATTACTACTACTACTACTACTACTACCGCAAGTGTGCCCAGGCACGCCCGATGCCTCGCTAGAAATAAAACACGGCAACCGGGTCCGTTCGGCAGCCGCTTGCCAACAGGGTCGCCATTTTTCCAATTAACCGTTCCGTTTGTTTGGACGGTAAACATTTGCGGCTAACCGCAGAGACTGCATGACAAAATGGCCGACGGCATGAAGCTAACTACGCGCATACTTACGTACGAGGTGGGTACGGGAACAACAACTTGGAAGGGATCAAACGGGACGCAACCAGCTTTCAGAGGCTAAACAACTTATTTAAGAAGGTTCGAACGCCCAGGGCAACACCTTGGAAGGGAGCAGATGGGGACGCAAACAACTTTCATAGGCTCACCGACTTGTTTAAGAAGGTTCGGACGCCCAACACCTTGGAAGAGATCAAATGGGGACGCAACCAACTTTCAGAGGCTGACCGACTTGTTCAAGAAGGTTCGGACGCCCAGCGCAGCCACCACAAAGACATGTACAAGAACTTCATAAGAATCAAGTAAGTACAACTACACTGACATGCACATACGTACGTACGTACGTACACACACACACACACACACACACACACACACACACACACACACACACACACACACACACACACACACAGTGTAATCCCCAGAATTAAATTTAGACATGTTGAATATGTATATTATGCGCATGTACATACTTGCACACGTACATAGAACACATCTTAAATTATTGCTTTAAACAGCTTCAGTTTGGAGTGTATGTACCTGTATGTACCTACACACACACACACACACACACACACACACACACACACACACGCATACATACATACATACATACATACATACATACATACATACATACATACATACATACATACGTACCTAGCTACTTAATGTATGTACCTGTGCCTATCTACCTACATACGTACGTACATACATGTACATACATACGTAATACGTACATACATACATACATGTACATACATACGTAATACACACACACACACACACACACACAAACATTACTTGTACATTACGAACATGCAAGCTACTTGATGTATGTACTTGTATCTATCTACCTAGCTACTTAATGTATGTACCTGTGCCTATCTACCTACATACGTACATACATACATGTACATACATACGTAATACGTACATACATACATACATGTACATACATACGTAATACGTACATACATACGTACATACATGTACATACATACGTAATACACACACACACACACACACAAACATTACTTGTACATTACGAACATGCAAGCTACTTGATGTATGTACTTGTATCTATCTACCTAGCTACTTAATGTATGTACCTGTGCCTATCTACCTACATACGTACATACATACATGTACATACATACGTAATACACACACACACACACACACACACAAACATTACTTGTACATTACGAACATGCAAGCTACTTGATGTATGTACTTGTATCTATCTACCTAGCTACGTACTTAATGTATGTACCTGTGCCTATCTACCTACATACGTACATACATACATGTACATACATACGTAATACGTACATACATACATACATGTACATACATACGTAATACGTACATACATACGTACATACATGTACATACATACGTAATACACACACACACACACACACAAACATTACTTGTACATTACGAACATGCAAGCTACTTGATGTATGTACTTGTATCTATCTACCTAGCTACTTAATGTATGTACCTGTGCCTATCTACCTACATACGTACATACATACATGTACATACATACGTAATACGTACATACATACATACATGTACATACATACGTAATACGTACATACATACGTACATACATGTACATACATACGTAATACACACACACACACACACACAAACATTACTTGTACATTACGAACATGCAAGCTACTTGATGTATGTACTTGTATCTATCTACCTAGCTACTTAATGTATGTACCTGTGCCTATCTACCTACATACGTACATACATACATGTACATACATACGTAATACGTACATACATACATACATGTACATACATACGTAATACGTACATACATACGTACATACATGTACATACATACGTAATACACACACACACACACACACAAACATTACTTGTACATTACGAACATGCAAGCTACTTGATGTATGTACTTGTATCTATCTACCTAGCTACTTAATGTATGTACCTGTGCCTATCTACCTACATACGTACATACATACATGTACATACATACGTAATACGTACATACATACATACATGTACATACATACGTAATACGTACATACATACGTACATACATGTACATACATACGTAATACACACACACACACACACACAAACATTACTTGTACATTACGAACATGCAAGCTACTTGATGTATGTACTTGTATCTATCTACCTAGCTACTTAATGTATGTACCTGTGCCTATCTACCTACATACGTACATACATACATGTACATACATACGTAAGACGTACATACATACATACATGTACATACATACGTAATACGTACATACATACGTACATACATGTACATACATACGTAATACACACACACACACACACACAAACATTACTTGTACATTACGAACATGCAAGCTACTTGATGTATGTACTTGTATCTATCTACCTAGCTACTTAATGTATGTACCTGTGCCTATCTACCTACATACGTACATACATACATGTACATACATACGTAATACGTACATACATACATACATGTACATACATACGTAATACGTACATACATACGTACATACATGTACATACATACGTAATACACACACACACACACACACAAACATTACTTGTACATTACGAACATGCAAGCTACTTGATGTATGTACTTGTATCTATCTACCTAGCTACTTAATGTATGTACCTGTGCCTATCTACCTACATACGTACATACATACATGTACATACATACGTAATACGTACATACATACATACATGTACATACATACGTAATACACACACACACACACACACACAAACATTACTTGTACATTACGAACATGCAAGCTACTTGATGTATGTACTTGTATCTATCTACCTAGCTACTTAATGTATGTACCTGTGCCTATCTACCTACATACGTACATACATACATGTACATACATACGTAATACGTACATACATACATACATGTACATACATACGTAATACACACACACACACACACACACACACACACACACACACACACACACAAACATTACTTGTACATTACAAACATGCAAACTACTTGATGTATGTACTATGCACACACACTTTAACTTCCCTTTAATTCCTCCATTGCAGAACAAAGACATGCATTTACGTACGTACATATGTACATGAACTCCATCCAGAGCTCCTCCCACCCAAGAACAGAGAACATTTTCTATACATCATGTATACATATGTACCTGACTGTATGCTGTGGAATTGTGAACATTTTTCTACTTGTTATTTTTATTGTTGGAAGCTATTTGAAAATTAACTAGAATTACATTGTAATTACTGCCTTATTCTTTATTTATTAATGTGCATGCGAAGATTTCAACTTCCTATTTTCTTTCACTGCTTGATTTTTGTATTAATTAATGTATCACGCTACCCAGGTAAAATAAGGATACCTGACCTGACCTGTATGAAGTGATAATGTGATTAACTGAAGAAATATCTACGTTGGCAAGATTAAATTGAATCTAGCCTGCAATCCAACATGGAAAGGTATGAGATTCACGGGCTTTGACCAATTAGTACTGAAAGGTAGTACCCCCTAGCTACAAACAAAGACCACCACCATCATGGGTACGTCCCACCGGACCTGCCAATACCCATTTTCACCCGCTCAGGCCAACCACCGGAAAGATGGAATTGAATCTAGACTGCAATCCAACATGGAAAGGTATGAGATTCACGGGCTTTGACCAATTAGTACTGAAAGGCATAGTACCCCCTAGCTACAAACAAAGACCACCACCATCATGGGTACGTCCCACCGGACCTGCCAATACCCATTTTCACCCGCTCAGGCCAACCACTGGAAAGATGGAATTGAATCTAGACTGCAATCCAACATGGAAAGGTACGTATGAGATTCACGGGCTTTGACCAATTAGTACTGAAAGGTAGTACCCCCTAGCTACAAACAAAGACCACCACCATCATGGGTACGTCCCACCGGACCTGCCAATACCCATTTTCACCCGCTCAGGCCAACCACCGGAAAGATGGAATTGAATCTAGCCTGCAATCCAACATGGAAAGGTATGAGATTCACGGGCTTTGACCAATTAGTACTGAAAGGCATAGTACCCCCTAGCTACAAACAAAGACCACCACCATCATGGGTACGTCCCACCGGACCTGCCAATACCCATTTTCACCCGCTCAGGCCAACCACCGGAAAGATGGAATTGAATCTAGACTGCAATCCAACATGGAAAGGTATGAGATTCACGGGCTTTGACCAATTAGTACTGAAAGGCATAGTACCCCCTAGCTACAAACAAAGACCACCACCATCATGGGTACGTCCCACCGGACCTGCCAATAACCATTTTGACCCGCTCAGGCCAACCACTGGAAAGATGGAATTGAATCTAGCCTGCAATCCAACATGGAAAGGTATGAGATTCACGGGCTTTGACCAATTAGTACTGAAAGGTAGTACCCCCTAGCTACAAACAAAGACCACCACCATCATGGGTACGTCCCACCGGACCTGCCAATAACCATTTTGACCCGCTCAGGCCAACCACTGGAAAGATGGAATTGAATCTAGACTGCAATCCAACATGGAAAGGTACGTATGAGATTCACGGGCTTTGACCAATTAGTACTGAAAGGTAGTACCCCCTAGCTACAAACAAAGACCACCACCATCATGGGTACGTCCCACCGGACCTGCCAATAACCATTTTGACCCGCTCAGGCCAACCACCGGAAAGATGGAATTGAAACTAGACTGCAATCCAACATGGAAAGGTATGAGATTCACGGGCTTTGACCAATTAGTACTGAAAGGTAGTACCCCCTAGCTACAAACAAAGACCACCACCATCATGGGTACGTCCCACCGGACCTGCCAATACCCATTTTCACCCGCTCAGGCCAACCACCGGAAAGATGGAATTGAATCTAGCCTGCAATCCAACATGGAAAGGTATGAGATTCACGGGCTTTGACCAATTAGTACTGAAAGGCATAGTACCCCCTAGCTACAAACAAAGACCACCACCATCATGGGTACGTCCCACCGGACCTGCCAATACCCATTTTCACCCGCTCAGGCCAACCACCGGAAAGATGGAATTGAATCTAGACTGCAATCCAACATGGAAAGGTATGAGATTCACGGGCTTTGACCAATTAGTACTGAAAGGCATAGTACCCCCTAGCTACAAACAAAGACCACCACCATCATGGGTACGTCCCACCGGACCTGCCAATAACCATTTTGACCCGCTCAGGCCAACCACTGGAAAGATGGAATTGAATCTAGCCTGCAATCCAACATGGAAAGGTATGAGATTCACGGGCTTTGACCAATTAGTACTGAAAGGTAGTACCCCCTAGCTACAAACAAAGACCACCACCATCATGGGTACGTCCCACCGGACCTGCCAATACCCATTTTCACCCGCTCAGGCCAACCACTGGAAAGATGGAATTGAATCTAGCCTGCAATCCAACATGGAAAGGTATGAGATTCACGGGCTTTGACCAATTAGTACTGAAAGGTAGTACCCCCTAGCTACAAACAAAGACCACCACCATCATGGGTACGTCCCACCGGACCTGCCAATACCCATTTTCACCCGCTCAGGCCAACCACCGGAAAGATGGAATTGAATCTAGACTGCAATCCAACATGGAAAGGTATGAGATTCACGGGCTTTGACCAATTAGTACTGAAAGGCATAGTACCCCCTAGCTACAAACAAAGACCACCACCATCATGGGTACGTCCCACCGGACCTGCCAATACCCATTTTCACCCGCTCAGGCCAACCACTGGAAAGATGGAATTGAAACTAGACTGCAATCCAACATGGAAAGGTATGAGATTCACGGGCTTTGACCAATTAGTACTGAAAGGTAGTACCCTCTAGCTACAAACAAAGACCACCACCATCATGGGTACGTCCCACCGGACCTGCCAATACCCATTTTCACCCGCTCAGGCCAACCACTGGAAAGATGGAATTGAATCTAGACTGCAATCCAACATGGAAAGGTATGAGATTCACGGGCTTTGACCAATTAGTACTGAAAGGCATAGTACCCCCTAGCTACAAACAAAGACCACCACCATCATGGGTACGTCCCACCGGACCTGCCAATAACCATTTTGACCCGCTCAGGCCAACCACTGGAAAGATGGAATTGAATCTAGCCTGCAATCCAACATGGAAAGGTATGAGATTCACGGGCTTTGACCAATTAGTACTGAAAGGTAGTACCCCCTAGCTACAAACAAAGACCACCACCATCATGGGTACGTCCCACCGGACCTGCCAATACCCATTTTCACCCGCTCAGGCCAACCACCGGAAAGATGGAATTGAATCTAGACTGCAATCCAACATGGAAAGGTATGAGATTCACGGGCTTTGACCAATTAGTACTGAAAGGTAGTACCCCCTAGCTACAAACAAAGACCACCACCATCATGGGTACGTCCCACCGGACCTGCCAATACCCATTTTGACCCGCTCAGGCCAACCACTGGAAAGATGGAATTGAATCTAGCCTGCAATCCAACATGGAAAGGTATGAGATTCACGGGCTTTGACCAATTAGTACTGAAAGGTAGTACCCCCTAGCTACAAACAAAGACCACCACCATCATGGGTACGTCCCACCGGACCTGCCAATACCCATTTTCACCCGCTCAGGCCAACCACTGGAAAGATGGAATTGAATCTAGACTGCAATCCAACATGGAAAGGTATGAGATTCACGGGCTTTGACCAATTAGTACTGAAAGGTAGTACCCCCTAGCTACAAACAAAGACCACCACCATCATGGGTACGTCCCACCGGACCTGCCAATACCCATTTTCACCCGCTCAGGCCAACCACTGGAAAGATGGAATTGAATCTAGACTGCAATCCAACATGGAAAGGTATGAGATTCACGGGCTTTGACCAATTAGTACTGAAAGGTAGTACCCCCTAGCTACAAACAAAGACCACCACCATCATGGGTACGTCCCACCGGACCTGCCAATACCCATTTTCACCCGCTCAGGCCAACCACTGGAAAGATGGAATTGAATCTAGACTGCAATCCAACATGGAAAGGTATGAGATTCACGGGCTTTGACCAATTAGTACTGAAAGGCATAGTACCCCCTAGCTACAAACAAAGACCACCACCATCATGGGTACGTCCCACCGGACCTGCCAATACCCATTTTCAGTGGGGTTCGATTTGGGGTTCAGATAGGGTTTGAATTGGGGCTAGGAAGGGTTCAAAGTTGGGGTTACGTAGTTTTCACATAGGGTTAAGTAGGGTTCACATAGGGTTCGGTAGGGTTCACTTGGGGTTAGGTAGGGTACAAAGTTTTTTTGTGGGGTTAGGGTTTGGGTTAGGGTTAGGGTTAGGGTTAGGGTTAGGGTTAGGGTTAGGGTTAGGGTTAGGGTTAGGGTTAGGGGTTAGGGTTAGGGTTTAGGGTTAGGGTTAGGGTTTAGGGTTAGGGTTAGGGTTAGGGTTAGGGTTAGGGTTAGGGTTAGGGTTAGGGTTAGGGTTAGGGTTTCAGGCTTTCCCCTAGGGTTAGGGTTAGGGTTAGGGTTAGGGTTAGGGGTTAGGGTTAGGGTTAGGGTTAGGGTTAGGGTTAGGGTTAGGGTTAGGGTTAGGGTTAGGGTTTAGGGTTAGGGTTAGGGTTAGGGTTAGGGTTAGGGTTAGGGTTAGGGTTAGGGTTAGGGTTAGGGTTAGGGTTAGGGTTAGGGTTAGGGTTAGGGTTAGGGTTAGGGTTAGGGTTAGGGTTAGGGTTAGGGTTAGGGTTAGGGTTAGGGTTAGGGTTAGGGTTAGGGTTAGGGTTAGGGTTAGGGTTAGGGTTAGGGTTAGGGTTAGGGTTAGGGTTAGGGGTTAGGGTTAGGGTTAGGGTTAGGGTTAGGGTTAGGGTTAGGGTTAGGGTTAGGGTTAGGGGTTAGGGTTAGGGTTAGGGTTAGGGTTAGGGTTAGGGTTAGGGGTTAGGGTTAGGGTTAGGGTTAGGGTTAGGGTTAGGGTTAGGGTTAGGGTTAGGGTTAGGGTTAGGGTTAGGGTTAGGGTTAGGGTTAGGGTTAGGGTTAGGGTTAGGGTTAGGGTTAGGGTTAGGGTTAGGGTTAGGGTTAGGGTTAGGGTTAGGGTTAGGGTTTCAGGCTTTCCCCCAAAGGCTTTAGGGTACAATATTGGTATCATTCGATAGCTCTTTAAAAATGATTACTTCTGACCTAATGTATGGGGGGTAAACCCTAATTAATTTTCGAGAAAATGGCGTTTGAAAGAAAAAATTGAAGAAAAAAGTTATTATTTCCGAATTTTTTTAATTGTATGTTAATAAGCATTGAATATCGTTAAGAATGACGTATATATTGTTTGCATATTATACACAGTATAGGAGATACAGAAATCCTCACTTTTACTGGACCACTGCTAATTAATATAGCAATTATGCAATTCCGACATATGGATACGATAGACCATGCGAGGATATTGCGACATACCTGTTTTTGACCTAACAAATTACTTGTGGGTGGAGTTACGGCTTCGTTCTTATAGTATGTGAATATACGTATAATACGTTTTTGCGAATATTGCGACATACATAGGTGCGATTGCTCAATACTGTTTACGAGCAGGTTTGTCATGCATCAAACATGCGAAAACAATATTTTAATTTCCAAGAAATTTTTAGGAAAAGTTTAAGTATATTAGGGTAAAGGTCAAAGATTGTAAAGGTCATTTAAATCAAATTACTATGCTTTACTAAGGTCAATAGGCATGTCAAAGGTCAATCTTATTATATTGGGTGTATTTTTATTATTGAAGGTCAAAGGTCATTTTAAAGGTCACTTTTTTAAAGGTCATTTTTGGACTTTTTGTAAGAATCTAAGAACATTTTTTCCAAAAATTAGGGTTAGGGTTACGAAAATTTTTACAAGTATTTCAGTTAAAATTTTTTTTGGCTTGTTTTAATAAGGGAAGGTCAAAGGTCATTTTAGAGGTCATTTGTGAAAGGTCAGGGTTAGGTTGAAAGTTTTTTCATTTTACGCATTTTTCGATTTTTTTGTAAATTTTCTTTTATCATTTTTGTAAAAGTTTAGGAACGAAAATTAAAAATTTTTAGTGTATTTTACTCACCATTAAATACTGTTTCTTTTGACATGCAATTTGGACCTTTAGCTATAAATACGATTCTTATCTTTTCAGAACCACAAGTGTTACATTTTTTTGCTTGTTATATTGAAATGTTGAAAAGCCTAGTATGAGCTTAGCTATTGGCCTTAAGCAAGCCAAAGATGGATTTTGATCTGGACTCAGTGATGTTTTGTCTTTCAGTTCTCAACCTTTTGAAGCTGTTCAAGAATCTTGCTGTCATCAATTTGTGCAACACGAAACATTTGGAGAAGGAATTGGATGGATTTATTCTATTAGGCGAAATGGGTTGGCGTTTCTTTGCCATTATTAGTGATGAGATGAAAAAGAACATTTGTGCTATTATTTCTCAACAGGGACCTCTAGTTGTCCCATCAAGGAATTCAGACACTTTCATTTGTGGAAGAGTTCTTATATCAATACGTCTTTTAACTATGGCCTTATACCAAAGTGGAGTTCGGCAGGTTGTCATTTTAGGGTATGGTTTAAAATGGAATGATGAAATAATAATGAAATTTGGAAGTGTTTCACCACCCAGTCATCCTGTTATTAGCAACTTGTGGGATTTTGGTGTAAAAAGAAATTGTGATGATATTCCAATGTTTTCTATTGACAAAAAGTATGGTAGAACTTACCCAATGTTGAATAGAAGTGAGGAAGGTTCTGTAGAAGTGAAGTATAGAGAGAATATTGGTATAGTTAGATGTATTGTTTACCAAGAACTGATACACGCTATAAAAGCCTTAAAGAATGTGCAGATTTGTATTCCAAGGACAAACAAAAGTTATAGAAATAAAATTGTAGCCTTGATATCAATGTTCAAAGATTTAAAGGATGTAAATGAGGACTACCTATTTGGTTATCGTGTGGAAATTAGAATTAGAGGAATTTCGAGCATTTATGATGCATTTGAAATGGCAGAAGACTTCTTTAATTCATGTGATCTACCACCACATGTTAGAATAGTTAGAACTCTAACAATTGATGATTTTTTCAAGACAATCCGTGATGCCATTAATGTATTTAGAAGATTTACTATAGGAAGGAATCAGCAAACTCCCAACCAACAAGCTAAACACCTTTTAGCAAGGCTATATAACGCCTTTGGATTTTCGATTGGAAAATGGCTTTCATACTTAAGGAAACCAGCTTATCCAGATAGGGAAACAAGACGAGGAAGTCATCGAATTACAAGTACGTCTAGGAACAATTCTGAAGTGGATGCAGCCAAAAAAATGCTAAAGACACGTTCCCACCCCAAAAAACCAGGAACTGTGTGTGCAATGATGAGTAGAGGAGGTTGTACGAAGACATTCGACACCATTGCTGAGCTAGCCGACTTCGTTGTAGATAAATATCCTAGTAACTGGAGATTTATGTATCTTTTAAAGAAGCAAGGAAAGGTTCAAAACACAAATAGCAATTACTCACTCCTCCAAGATTTGCCACCGAAGTTTACATATGATGGTATGATGTATGATGGTAATGACAGTTATTTGGTGGTTGATGTCCCTAACGATCATCACTGTCTTTTTCATGCACTTGAAGGAATATTTTCAAAAGCTTATACTAGCGCAGGTCCTAAGGAGGATGAAATTCGAAGAGGAATCATTTCTTTTTACGAAACATGCAATCCTCAATTACGGGAATACCTTGAAGGATCATGGCCTGGAGTTATGACTTTCGCTGAACGTGCTACAATTTTGCGAGAGAAAGAAAATGAATGGGGAGAGCATATGGATATAATTGCAGCTTCCTGCTTCTTCAATGTTGAAATTACAGTAATGACGCAGCAATCTAACGGGAGATACACTAAAGAAATTATAAAACCACTGAGAAGAGACGGAAGTCCCATGAGAAGTTACTTGACGTCACCAAGGGTACTAATGTTTAATGGGAAAAACCACTACTACCTAGCTCATTTGTTATAATGTAACCTTGACTTAACTTGACTTAAATATAATGTAACCTTTTTGAGTTGTAATCTTAATGTGTATTCTTACAAAAAGTTTGTAATTTGAATATTAATTATTACAAGTTGATAATAATATCACATTTACATATCATAAATATTGTTTAAATTAGGTTAGGGTTAGGGTTAGGGTTAGGGTTAGGGTTAGGGTTAGGGTTTAGGGTTGGGGTTAGGGTTAGGGTTAGGGGTTAGGGTTAGGGTTAGGGTTAGGGTTAGGGTTAGGGTTAGGGTTAGGGTTAGGGTTAGGGTTAGGGTTAGGGTTAGGGTTTAGGGTTAGGGTTAGGGTTAGGGTTAGGGTTAGGGTTAGGGTTAGGGGTTAGGGTTAGGGTTAGGGTTAGGGTTAGGGTTAGGGTTAGGGTTAGGGTTAGGGTTAGGGGTTAGGGTTAGGGTTAGGGTTAGGGTTAGGGTTAGGGTTAGGGTTAGGGTTAGGGTTAGGGTTAGGGTTAGGGTTAGGGTTAGGGTTAGGGTTAGGGTTAGGGGTTAGGGTTAGGGTTAGGGTTAGGGTTAGGGTTAGGGTTAGGGGTTAGGGTTAGGGTTAGGGGTTAGGGTTAGGGTTAGGGTTAGGGTTAGGGTTAGGGTTAGGGTTAGGGTTTAGGGTTAGGGTTAGGGTTAGGGTTAGGGTTAGGGTTAGGGTTAGGGTTAGGGTTAGGGTTAGGGTTAGGGTTAGGGTTAGGGTTAGGGTTAGGGTTAGGGTTAGGGTTAGGGTTAGGGTTAGGGTTAGGGTTAGGGTTAGGGTTAGGGTTAGGGTTAGGGTTAGGGTTAGGGTTAGGGTTAGGGTTTCAGGCTTTCCCCCAAAGGCTTTAGGGTACAATATTGGTATCATTCGATAGCTCTTTAAAAATGATTACTTCTGACCTAATGTATGGGGGGTAAACCCTAATTAATTTTCGAGAAAATGGCGTTTGAAAGAAAAAATTCAAAAAAAAAGTTATTATTTCCGCATTTTTTTAATTGTATGTTAATCAGCATTGAATATCGTTAAGAATGACGTATATATTGTTTGCATATTATACACAGTATAGGAGATACATAAATCCTCACTTTAACTGGACCACTGCTAATTAATATAGCAATTATGCAATTCCGACATATGGATACGATAGACCATGCGAAGATATTGCGACATACTTGTTTTTGACCTAACAAATTACTTGTGGGCGGAGTTACGGCTTCTTTCTTATAGTATGTGAATATACGTATGATACATTTTTGCGTATATTGCGACATACATAGGTGCGATTGCTCAATACTGTTTACGAGCAGGTTTGTCATGCATTAAACATGCGAAAACAATATTTTAATTTCCAAGAAATTTTTAGGAAAAGTTTAAGTATATTAGGGTTAAGGTCAAAGATTGTAAAGGTCATTTAAATCAATTTACTATGCTTTACTAAGGTCAATAGGTATGTCAAAGGTTAGGGTTAGGGTTAGGGTTAGGGTTAGGGTTAGGGTTAGGGTTAGGGTTAGGGTTAGGGTTAGGGTTAGGGTTAGGGTTAGGGTTAGGGTTAGGGTTAGGGTTAGGGTTAGGGTTAGGGTTAGGGTTAGGGTTAGGGTTAGGGTTAGGGTTAGGGTTAGGGTTAGGGTTAGGGTTAGGGGTTAGGGTTAGGGTTAGGGTTAGGGTTAGGGTTAGGGTTAGGGTTAGGGTTAGGGTTAGGGTTAGGGTTAGGGTTAGGGTTAGGGTTAGGGTTAGGGTTAGGGTTAGGGTTAGGGTTAGGGTTAGGGTTAGGGTTAGGGTTAGGGTTAGGGTTAGGGTTAGGGTTAGGGTTAGGGTTAGGGTTAGGGTTAGGGTTAGGGTTAGGGTTAGGGTTAGGGTTAGGGTTAGGGGTTAGGGTTAGGGTTAGGGTTAGGGTTAGGGTTAGGGTTAGGGTTAGGGTTAGGGTTAGGGTTAGGGTTAGGGTTAGGGTTAGGGTTAGGGTTAGGGTTAGGGTTAGGGTTAGGGTTAGGGTTAGGGTTAGGGTTAGGGTTAGGGTTAGGGTTAGGGTTAGGGTTAGGGTTAGGGTTAGGGTTAGGGTTAGGGTTAGGGTTAGGGTTAGGGTTAGGGTTAGGGTTAGGGTTAGGGTTAGGGTTAGGGTTAGGGTTAGGGTTAGGGTTAGGGTTAGGGTTAGGGTTAGGGTTAGGGTTAGGGTTAGGGTTAGGGTTAGGGTTAGGGTTAGGGTTAGGGTTAGGGTTAGGGTTAGGGTTAGGGTTAGGGTTAGGGTTAGGGTTAGGGTTAGGGTTAGGGTTAGGGTTAGGGTTAGGGTTAGGGTTAGGGTTAGGGTTAGGGTTAGGGTTAGGGTTAGGGTTAGGGTTAGGGTTAGGGTTAGGGTTAGGGTTAGGGTTAGGGTTAGGGTTAGGGTTAGGGTTAGGGTTAGGGTTAGGGTTAGGGTTAGGGTTAGGGTTAGGGTTAGGGTTAGGGTTAGGGTTAGGGTTAGGGTTAGGGTTAGGGTTAGGGTTAGGGTTAGGGTTAGGGTTAGGGTTAGGGTTAGGGTTAGGGTTAGGGTTAGGGTTAGGGTTAGGGTTAGGGTTAGGGTTAGGGTTAGGGTTAGGGTTAGGGTTAGGGTTAGGGTTAGGGTTAGGGTTAGGGTTAGGGTTAGGGTTAGGGTTAGGGTTAGGGTTAGGGTTAGGGTTAGGGTTAGGGTTAGGGTTAGGGTTAGGGTTAGGGTTAGGGTTAGGGTTAGGGTTAGGGTTAGGGTTAGGGTTAGGGTTAGGGTTAGGGTTAGGGTTAGGGTTAGGGTTAGGGTTAGGGTTAGGGTTAGGGTTAGGGTTAGGGTTAGGGTTAGGGTTAGGGTTAGGGTTAGGGTTAGGGTTAGGGTTAGGGTTAGGGTTAGGGTTAGGGTTAGGGTTAGGGTTAGGGTTAGGGTTAGGGTTAGGGTTAGGGTTAGGGTTAGGGTTAGGGTTAGGGGTTAGGGTTAGGGTTAGGGTTAGGGTTAGGGTTAGGGTTAGGGTTAGGGTTAGGGTTAGGGTTAGGGTTAGGGTTAGGGTTAGGGTTAGGGTTAGGGTTAGGGTTAGGGTTAGGGTTAGGGTTAGGGTTAGGGTTAGGGTTAGGGTTAGGGTTAGGGTTAGGGTTAGGGTTAGGGTTAGGGTTAGGGTTAGGGTTAGGGTTAGGGTTAGGGTTAGGGTTAGGGTTAGGGTTAGGGTTAGGGTTAGGGTTAGGGTTAGGGTTAGGGTTAGGGTTAGGGTTAGGGTTAGGGTTAGGGTTAGGGTTAGGGTTAGGGTTAGGGTTAGGGTTAGGGTTAGGGTTAGGGTTAGGGTTAGGGTTAGGGTTAGGGTTAGGGTTAGGGTTAGGGTTAGGGTTAGGGTTAGGGTTAGGGTTAGGGTTAGGGTTAGGGTTAGGGTTAGGGTTAGGGTTAGGGTTAGGGTTAGGTAGGTTAGGGTTAGGGTTAGGGTTAGGGTTAGGGGTTAGGGTTAGGGTTAGGGTTAGGGTTAGGGTTAGGGTTAGGGTTAGGTTAGGGTTAGGGTTAGGGTTAGGGTTAGGTTAGGGTTAG
>CAUJGJ010000012.1:0-22500 GCA_963170055.1 Halisarca cf. caerulea
CTTTGCCAAAGTGTAATTTGCAGAAAATGAAAATTACTAAGTTCACTTTTAAAGATCTTTGCAACTTTGGCAATTTTATTCTTAAGATAAATTTAAATTTAGCAACGTTAACATTCTGGAAAGACTTTTGAATACTTTGCCAAAGTGTAATTTGCAGAAAATGAAAATTACTAAGTTCACTTTTAAAGATCTTTGCAACTTTGGCAATTTTATTCTTAAGATTAATTTAAATTTAGCAACTTTAACATTCTGGAAAGACTTTTGAATACCTTGCCAAAGTGTAATTTGCAGAAAATGAAAATTACTAAGTTCACTTTTAAAGATCTTTGCAACTTTGGCAATTTTATTCTTAAGATAAATTTAAATTTAGCAACGTTAACATTCTGGAAAGACTTTTGAATACTTTGCCAAAGTGTAATTTGCAGAAAATGAAAATTACTAAGTTCACTTTTAAAGATCTTTGCAACTTTGGCAATTTTATTCTTAAGATAAATTTAAATTTAGCAACGTTAACATTCTGGAAAGACTTTTGAATACTTTGCCAAAGTGTAATTTGCAGAAAATGAAAATTACTAAGTTCACTTTTAAAGATCTTTGCAACTTTGGCAATTTTATTCTTAAGATTAATTTAAATTTAGCAACTTTAACATTCTGGAAAGACTTTTGAATACCTTGCCAAAGTGTAATTTGCAGAAAATGAAAATTACTAAGTTCACTTTTAAAGATCTTTGCAACTTTGGCAATTTTATTCTTAAGATAAATTTAAATTTAGCAACGTTAACATTCTGGAAAGAGTTTTGAATACTTTGCCAAAGTGTAATTTGCAGAAAATGAAAATTACTAAGTTCACTTTTAAAGATCTTTGCAACTTTGGCAATTTTATTCTTAAGATAAATTTAAATTTAGCAACGTTAACATTCTGGAAAGACTTTTGAATACTTTGCCAAAGTGTAATTTGCAGAAATTGAAAAGTACTAAGATCACTTTTAAAGATCTTTGCAACTTTGGCAATTTTATTCTTAAGATAAATTTAAATTTAGCAACGTTAACATTCTGGAAAGAGTTTTGAATACTTTGCCAAAGTGTAATTTGCAGAAAATGAAAATTACTAAGTTCACTTTTAAAGATCTTTGCAACTTTGGCAATTTTATTCTTAAGATAAATTTAAATTTAGCAACGTTAACATTCTGGAAAGACTTTTGAATACTTTGCCAAAGTGTAATTTGCAGAAAATGAAAATTACTAAGTTCACTTTTAAAGATCTTTGCAACTTTGGCAATTTTATTCTTAAGATTAATTTAAATTTAGCAACTTTAACATTCTGGAAAGACTTTTGAATACCTTGCCAAAGTGTAATTTGCAGAAAATGAAAATTACTAAGTTCACTTTTAAAGATCTTTGCAACTTTGGCAATTTTATTCTTAAGATAAATTTAAATTTAGCAACGTTAACATTCTGGAAAGACTTTTGAATACTTTGCCAAAGTGTAATTTGCAGAAAATGAAAATTACTAAGTTCACTTTTAAAGATCTTTGCAACTTTGGCAATTTTATTCTTAAGATAAATTTAAATTTAGCAACGTTAACATTCTGGAAAGACTTTTGAATACCTTGCCAAAGTGTAATTTGCAGAAAATGAAAATTACTAAGTTCACTTTTAAAGATCTTTGCAACTTTGGCAATTTTATTCTTAAGATTAATTTAAATTTAGCAACTTTAACATTCTGGAAAGACTTTTGAATACCTTGCCAAAGTGTAATTTGCAGAAAATGAAAATTACTAAGTTCACTTTTAAAGATCTTTGCAACTTTGGCAATTTTATTCTTAAGATAAATTTAAATTTAGCAACGTTAACATTCTGGAAAGAGTTTTGAATACTTTGCCAAAGTGTAATTTGCAGAAAATGAAAATTACTAAGTTCACTTTTAAAGATCTTTGCAACTTTGGCAATTTTATTCTTAAGATAAATTTAAATTTAGCAACGTTAACATTCTGGAAAGACTTTTGAATACTTTGCCAAAGTGTAATTTGCAGAAATTGAAAAGTACTAAGATCACTTTTAAAGATCTTTGCAACTTTGGCAATTTTATTCTTAAGATAAATTTAAATTTAGCAACGTTAACATTCTGGAAAGAGTTTTGAATACTTTGCCAAAGTGTAATTTGCAGAAAATGAAAATTACTAAGTTCACTTTTAAAGATCTTTGCAACTTTGGCAATTTTATTCTTAAGATAAATTTAAATTTAGCAACGTTAACATTCTGGAAAGAGTTTTGAATACTTTGCCAAAGTGTAATTTGCAGAAAATGAAAATTACTAAGTTCACTTTTAAAGATCTTTGCAACTTTGGCAATTTTATTCTTAAGATAAATTTAAATTTAGCAACGTTAACATTCTGGAAAGACTTTTGAATACTTTGCCAAAGTGTAATTTGCAGAAAATAAAAATTACTAAGTTCACTTTTAAAGATCTTTGCAACTTTGGCAATTTTATTCTTAAGATTAATTTAAATTTAGCAACTTTAACATTCTGGAAAGACTTTTGAATACCTTGCCAAAGTGTAATTTGCAGAAAATGAAAATTACTAAGTTCACTTTTAAAGATCTTTGCAACTTTGGCAATTTTATTCTTAAGATAAATTTAAATTTAGCAACGTTAACATTCTGGAAAGACTTTTGAATACTTTGCCAAAGTGTAATTTGCAGAAAATGAAAATTACTAAGTTCACTTTTAAAGATCTTTGCAACTTTGGCAATTTTATTCTTAAGATAAATTTAAATTTAGCAACGTTAACATTCTGGAAAGAGTTTTGAATACTTTGCCAAAGTGTAATTTGCAGAAAATGAAAATTACTAAGTTCACTTTTAAAGATCTTTGCAACTTTGGCAATTTTATTCTTAAGATAAATTTAAATTTAGCAACGTTAACATTCTGGAAAGACTTTTGAATACTTTGCCAAAGTGTAATTTGCAGAAAATGAAAATTACTAAGTTCACTTTTAAAGATCTTTGCAACTTTGGCAATTTTATTCTTAAGATAAATTTAAATTTAGCAACGTTAACATTCTGGAAAGACTTTTGAATACTTTGCCAAAGTGTAATTTGCAGAAAATGAAAAGTACTAAGATCACTTTTAAAGATCTTTGCAACTTTGGCAATTTTATTCTTAAGATAAATTTAAATTTAGCAACGTTAACATTCTGGAAAGAGTTTTGAATACTTTGCCAAAGTGTAATTTGCAGAAAATGAAAATTACTAAGTTCACTTTTAAAGATCTTTGCAACTTTGGCAATTTTATTCTTAAGATAAATTTAAATTTAGCAACGTTAACATTCTGGAAAGACTTTTGAATACTTTGCCAAAGTGTAATTTGCAGAAAATGAAAATTACTAAGTTCACTTTTAAAGATCTTTGCAACTTTGGCAATTTTATTCTTAAGATAAATTTAAATTTAGCAACGTTAACATTCTGGAAAGACTTTTGAATACTTTGCCAAAGTGTAATTTGCAGAAAATGAAAATTACTAAGTTCACTTTTAAAGATCTTTGCAACTTTGGCAATTTTATTCTTAAGATTAATTTAAATTTAGCAACTTTAACATTCTGGAAAGACTTTTGAATACCTTGCCAAAGTGTAATTTGCAGAAAATGAAAATTACTAAGTTCACTTTTAAAGATCTTTGCAACTTTGGCAATTTTATTCTTAAGATAAATTTAAATTTAGCAACGTTAACATTCTGGAAAGACTTTTGAATACTTTGCCAAAGTGTAATTTGCAGAAAATGAAAATTACTAAGTTCACTTTTAAAGATCTTTGCAACTTTGGCAATTTTATTCTTAAGATAAATTTAAATTTAGCAACGTTAACATTCTGGAAAGAGTTTTGAATACTTTGCCAAAGTGTAATTTGCAGAAAATGAAAATTACTAAGTTCACTTTTAAAGATCTTTGCAACTTTGGCAATTTTATTCTTAAGATAAATTTAAATTTAGCAACGTTAACATTCTGGAAAGACTTTTGAATACTTTGCCAAAGTGTAATTTGCAGAAAATGAAAATTACTAAGTTCACTTTTAAAGATCTTTGCAACTTTGGCAATTTTATTCTTAAGATAAATTTAAATTTAGCAACGTTAACATTCTGGAAAGACTTTTGAATACTTTGCCAAAGTGTAATTTGCAGAAAATGAAAAGTACTAAGATCACTTTTAAAGATCTTTGCAACTTTGGCAATTTTATTCTTAAGATAAATTTAAATTTAGCAACGTTAACATTCTGGAAAGAGTTTTGAATACTTTGCCAAAGTGTAATTTGCAGAAAATGAAAATTACTAAGTTCACTTTTAAAGATCTTTGCAACTTTGGCAATTTTATTCTTAAGATAAATTTAAATTTAGCAACGTTAACATTCTGGAAAGACTTTTGAATACTTTGCCAAAGTGTAATTTGCAGAAAATGAAAATTACTAAGTTCACTTTTAAAGATCTTTGCAACTTTGGCAATTTTATTCTTAAGATAAATTTAAATTTAGCAACGTTAACATTCTGGAAAGACTTTTGAATACTTTGCCAAAGTGTAATTTGCAGAAAATGAAAATTACTAAGTTCACTTTTAAAGATCTTTGCAACTTTGGCAATTTTATTCTTAAGATTAATTTAAATTTAGCAACTTTAACATTCTGGAAAGACTTTTGAATACCTTGCCAAAGTGTAATTTGCAGAAAATGAAAATTACTAAGTTCACTTTTAAAGATCTTTGCAACTTTGGCAATTTTATTCTTAAGATAAATTTAAATTTAGCAACGTTAACATTCTGGAAAGACTTTTGAATACTTTGCCAAAGTGTAATTTGCAGAAAATGAAAATTACTAAGTTCACTTTTAAAGATCTTTGCAACTTTGGCAATTTTATTCTTAAGATAAATTTAAATTTAGCAACGTTAACATTCTGGAAAGAGTTTTGAATACTTTGCCAAAGTGTAATTTGCAGAAAATGAAAATTACTAAGTTCACTTTTAAAGATCTTTGCAACTTTGGCAATTTTATTCTTAAGATAAATTTAAATTTAGCAACGTTAACATTCTGGAAAGACTTTTGAATACTTTGCCAAAGTGTAATTTGCAGAAAATGAAAATTACTAAGTTCACTTTTAAAGATCTTTGCAACTTTGGCAATTTTATTCTTAAGATAAATTTAAATTTAGCAACGTTAACATTCTGGAAAGACTTTTGAATACTTTGCCAAAGTGTAATTTGCAGAAAATGAAAATTACTAAGTTCACTTTTAAAGATCTTTGCAACTTTGGCAATTTTATTCTTAAGATTAATTTAAATTTAGCAACTTTAACATTCTGGAAAGACTTTTGAATACCTTGCCAAAGTGTAATTTGCAGAAAATGAAAATTACTAAGTTCACTTTTAAAGATCTTTGCAACTTTGGCAATTTTATTCTTAAGATAAATTTAAATTTAGCAACGTTAACATTCTGGAAAGACTTTTGAATACTTTGCCAAAGTGTAATTTGCAGAAAATGAAAATTACTAAGTTCACTTTTAAAGATCTTTGCAACTTTGGCAATTTTATTCTTAAGATAAATTTAAATTTAGCAACGTTAACATTCTGGAAAGAGTTTTGAATACTTTGCCAAAGTGTAATTTGCAGAAAATGAAAATTACTAAGTTCACTTTTAAAGATCTTTGCAACTTTGGCAATTTTATTCTTAAGATAAATTTAAATTTAGCAACGTTAACATTCTGGAAAGACTTTTGAATACTTTGCCAAAGTGTAATTTGCAGAAAATGAAAATTACTAAGTTCACTTTTAAAGATCTTTGCAACTTTGGCAATTTTATTCTTAAGATAAATTTAAATTTAGCAACGTTAACATTCTGGAAAGACTTTTGAATACTTTGCCAAAGTGTAATTTGCAGAAAATGAAAAGTACTAAGATCACTTTTAAAGATCTTTGCAACTTTGGCAATTTTATTCTTAAGATAAATTTAAATTTAGCAACGTTAACATTCTGGAAAGAGTTTTGAATACTTTGCCAAAGTGTAATTTGCAGAAAATGAAAATTACTAAGTTCACTTTTAAAGATCTTTGCAACTTTGGCAATTTTATTCTTAAGATAAATTTAAATTTAGCAACGTTAACATTCTGGAAAGAGTTTTGAATACTTTGCCAAAGTGTAATTTGCAGAAAATGAAAATTACTAAGTTCACTTTTAAAGATCTTTGCAACTTTGGCAATTTTATTCTTAAGATAAATTTAAATTTAGCAACGTTAACATTCTGGAAAGACTTTTGAATACTTTGCCAAAGTGTAATTTGCAGAAAATGAAAATTACTAAGTTCACTTTTAAAGATCTTTGCAACTTTGGCAATTTTATTCTTAAGATTAATTTAAATTTAGCAACTTTAACATTCTGGAAAGACTTTTGAATACCTTGCCAAAGTGTAATTTGCAGAAAATGAAAATTACTAAGTTCACTTTTAAAGATCTTTGCAACTTTGGCAATTTTATTCTTAAGATAAATTTAAATTTAGCAACGTTAACATTCTGGAAAGACTTTTGAATACTTTGCCAAAGTGTAATTTGCAGAAAATGAAAATTACTAAGTTCACTTTTAAAGATCTTTGCAACTTTGGCAATTTTATTCTTAAGATAAATTTAAATTTAGCAACGTTAACATTCTGGAAAGAGTTTTGAATACTTTGCCAAAGTGTAATTTGCAGAAAATGAAAATTACTAAGTTCACTTTTAAAGATCTTTGCAACTTTGGCAATTTTATTCTTAAGATAAATTTAAATTTAGCAACGTTAACATTCTGGAAAGACTTTTGAATACTTTGCCAAAGTGTAATTTGCAGAAAATGAAAATTACTAAGTTCACTTTTAAAGATCTTTGCAACTTTGGCAATTTTATTCTTAAGATAAATTTAAATTTAGCAACGTTAACATTCTGGAAAGACTTTTGAATACTTTGCCAAAGTGTAATTTGCAGAAAATGAAAAGTACTAAGATCACTTTTAAAGATCTTTGCAACTTTGGCAATTTTATTCTTAAGATAAATTTAAATTTAGCAACGTTAACATTCTGGAAAGACTTTTGAATACTTTGCCAAAGTGTAATTTGCAGAAAATGAAAATTACTAAGTTCACTTTTAAAGATCTTTGCAACTTTGGCAATTTTATTCTTAAGATAAATTTAAATTTAGCAACGTTAACATTCTGGAAAGAGTTTTGAATACTTTGCCAAAGTGTAATTTGCAGAAAATGAAAATTACTAAGTTCACTTTTAAAGATCTTTGCAACTTTGGCAATTTTATTCTTAAGATAAATTTAAATTTAGCAACGTTAACATTCTGGAAAGACTTTTGAATACTTTGCCAAAGTGTAATTTGCAGAAAATGAAAATTACTAAGTTCACTTTTAAAGATCTTTGCAACTTTGGCAATTTTATTCTTAAGATTTATTTAAATTTAGCAACTTTAACATTCTGGAAAGACTTTTAAATACCTTGCCAAAGTGTAATTTGCAGAAAATGAAAATTACTAAGTTCACTTTTAAAGATCTTTGCAACTTTGGCAATTTTATTCTTAAGATAAATTTAAATTTAGCAACGTTAACATTCTGGAAAGAGTTTTGAATACTTTGCCAAAGTGTAATTTGCAGAAAATGAAAATTACTAAGTTCACTTTTAAAGATCTTTGCAACTTTGGCAATTTTATTCTTAAGATAAATTTAAATTTAGCAACGTTAACATTCTGGAAAGAGTTTTGAATACTTTGCCAAAGTGTAATTTGCAGAAAATGAAAATTACTAAGTTCACTTTTAAAGATCTTTGCAACTTTGGCAATTTTATTCTTAAGATAAATTTAAATTTAGCAACGTTAACATTCTGGAAAGACTTTTGAATACTTTGCCAAAGTGTAATTTGCAGAAAATGAAAAGTACTAAGATCACTTTTAAAGATCTTTGCAACTTTGGCAATTTTATTCTTAAGATAAATTTAAATTTAGCAACGTTAACATTCTGGAAAGACTTTTGAATACTTTGCCAAAGTGTAATTTGCAGAAAATGAAAATTACTAAGTTCACTTTTAAAGATCTTTGCAACTTTGGCAATTTTATTCTTAAGATAAATTTAAATTTAGCAACGTTAACATTCTGGAAAGAGTTTTGAATACTTTGCCAAAGTGTAATTTGCAGAAAATGAAAATTACTAAGTTCACTTTTAAAGATCTTTGCAACTTTGGCAATTTTATTCTTAAGATAAATTTAAATTTAGCAACGTTAACATTCTGGAAAGACTTTTGAATACTTTGCCAAAGTGTAATTTGCAGAAAATGAAAATTACTAAGTTCACTTTTAAAGATCTTTGCAACTTTGGCAATTTTATTCTTAAGATTAATTTAAATTTAGCAACTTTAACATTCTGGAAAGACTTTTGAATACCTTGCCAAAGTGTAATTTGCAGAAAATGAAAATTACTAAGTTCACTTTTAAAGATCTTTGCAACTTTGGCAATTTTATTCTTAAGATAAATTTAAATTTAGCAACGTTAACATTCTGGAAAGAGTTTTGAATACTTTGCCAAAGTGTAATTTGCAGAAAATGAAAATTACTAAGTTCACTTTTAAAGATCTTTGCAACTTTGGCAATTTTATTCTTAAGATAAATTTAAATTTAGCAACGTTAACATTCTGGAAAGAGTTTTGAATACTTTGCCAAAGTGTAATTTGCAGAAAATGAAAATTACTAAGTTCACTTTTAAAGATCTTTGCAACTTTGGCAATTTTATTCTTAAGATAAATTTAAATTTAGCAACGTTAACATTCTGGAAAGACTTTTGAATACTTTGCCAAAGTGTAATTTGCAGAAAATGAAAATTACTAAGTTCACTTTTAAAGATCTTTGCAACTTTGGCAATTTTATTCTTAAGATTAATTTAAATTTAGCAACTTTAACATTCTGGAAAGACTTTTGAATACCTTGCCAAAGTGTAATTTGCAGAAAATGAAAATTACTAAGTTCACTTTTAAAGATCTTTGCAACTTTGGCAATTTTATTCTTAAGATAAATTTAAATTTAGCAACGTTAACATTCTGGAAAGAGTTTTGAATACTTTGCCAAAGTGTAATTTGCAGAAAATGAAAATTACTAAGTTCACTTTTAAAGATCTTTGCAACTTTGGCAATTTTATTCTTAAGATAAATTTAAATTTAGCAACGTTAACATTCTGGAAAGACTTTTGAATACTTTGCCAAAGTGTAATTTGCAGAAAATGAAAATTACTAAGTTCACTTTTAAAGATCTTTGCAACTTTGGCAATTTTATTCTTAAGATAAATTTAAATTTAGCAACGTTAACATTCTGGAAAGACTTTTGAATACTTTGCCAAAGTGTAATTTGCAGAAAATGAAAAGTACTAAGATCACTTTTAAAGATCTTTGCAACTTTGGCAATTTTATTCTTAAGATAAATTTAAATTTAGCAACGTTAACATTCTGGAAAGACTTTTGAATACTTTGCCAAAGTGTAATTTGCAGAAAATGAAAATTACTAAGTTCACTTTTAAAGATCTTTGCAACTTTGGCAATTTTATTCTTAAGATAAATTTAAATTTAGCAACGTTAACATTCTGGAAAGAGTTTTGAATACTTTGCCAAAGTGTAATTTGCAGAAAATGAAAATTACTAAGTTCACTTTTAAAGATCTTTGCAACTTTGGCAATTTTATTCTTAAGATAAATTTAAATTTAGCAACGTTAACATTCTGGAAAGACTTTTGAATACTTTGCCAAAGTGTAATTTGCAGAAAATGAAAATTACTAAGTTCACTTTTAAAGATCTTTGCAACTTTGGCAATTTTATTCTTAAGATAAATTTAAATTTAGCAACGTTAACATTCTGGAAAGACTTTTGAATACTTTGCCAAAGTGTAATTTGCAGAAAATGAAAAGTACTAAGATCACTTTTAAAGATCTTTGCAACTTTGGCAATTTTATTCTTAAGATAAATTTAAATTTAGCAACGTTAACATTCTGGAAAGACTTTTGAATACTTTGCCAAAGTGTAATTTGCAGAAAATGAAAATTACTAAGTTCACTTTTAAAGATCTTTGCAACTTTGGCAATTTTATTCTTAAGATAAATTTAAATTTAGCAACGTTAACATTCTGGAAAGAGTTTTGAATACTTTGCCAAAGTGTAATTTGCAGAAAATGAAAATTACTAAGTTCACTTTTAAAGATCTTTGCAACTTTGGCAATTTTATTCTTAAGATAAATTTAAATTTAGCAACGTTAACATTCTGGAAAGACTTTTGAATACTTTGCCAAAGTGTAATTTGCAGAAAATGAAAATTACTAAGTTCACTTTTAAAGATCTTTGCAACTTTGGCAATTTTATTCTTAAGATAAATTTAAATTTAGCAACGTTAACATTCTGGAAAGACTTTTGAATACTTTGCCAAAGTGTAATTTGCAGAAAATGAAAATTACTAAGTTCACTTTTAAAGATCTTTGCAACTTTGGCAATTTTATTCTTAAGATAAATTTAAATTTAGCAACGTTAACATTCTGGAAAGACTTTTGAATACCTTGCCAAAGTGTAATTTGCAGAAATTGAAAATTACTAAGATCACTTTTAAAGATCTTTGCAACTTTGGCAATTTTATTCTTAAGATAAATTTAAATTTAGCAACGTTAACATTCTGGAAAGAGTTTTGAATACTTTGCCAAAGTGTAATTTGCAGAAAATGAAAATTACTAAGTTCACTTTTAAAGATCTTTGCAACTTTGGCAATTTTATTCTTAAGATAAATTTAAATTTAGCAACGTTAACATTCTGGAAAGACTTTTGAATACTTTGCCAAAGTGTAATTTGCAGAAAATGAAAAGTACTAAGATCACTTTTAAAGATCTTTGCAACTTTGGCAATTTTATTCTTAAGATAAATTTAAATTTAGCAACGTTAACATTCTGGAAAGACTTTTGAATACTTTGCCAAAGTGTAATTTGCAGAAAATGAAAATTACTAAGTTCACTTTTAAAGATCTTTGCAACTTTGGCAATTTTATTCTTAAGATAAATTTAAATTTAGCAACGTTAACATTCTGGAAAGAGTTTTGAATACTTTGCCAAAGTGTAATTTGCAGAAAATGAAAATTACTAAGTTCACTTTTAAAGATCTTTGCAACTTTGGCAATTTTATTCTTAAGATAAATTTAAATTTAGCAACGTTAACATTCTGGAAAGACTTTTGAATACTTTGCCAAAGTGTAATTTGCAGAAAATGAAAATTACTAAGTTCACTTTTAAAGATCTTTGCAACTTTGGCAATTTTATTCTTAAGATAAATTTAAATTTAGCAACGTTAACATTCTGGAAAGACTTTTGAATACTTTGCCAAAGTGTAATTTGCAGAAAATGAAAATTACTAAGTTCACTTTTAAAGATCTTTGCAACTTTGGCAATTTTATTCTTAAGATAAATTTAAATTTAGCAACGTTAACATTCTGGAAAGACTTTTGAATACCTTGCCAAAGTGTAATTTGCAGAAATTGAAAATTACTAAGATCACTTTTAAAGATCTTTGCAACTTTGGCAATTTTATTCTTAAGATAAATTTAAATTTAGCAACGTTAACATTCTGGAAAGACTTTTGAATACTTTGCCAAAGTGTAATTTGCAGAAAATGAGAATTACTAAGTTCACTTTTAAAGATCTTTGCAACTTTGGCAATTTTATTCTTAAGATAAATTTAAATTTAGCAACGTTAACATTCTGGAAAGACTTTTGAATACTTTGCCAAAGTGTAATTTGCAGAAAATGAGAATTACTAAGTTCACTTTTAAAGATCTTTGCAACTTTGGCAATTTTATTCTTAAGATAAATTTAAATTTAGCAACGTTAACATTCTGGAAAGACTTTTGAATACTTTGCCAAAGTGTAATTTGCAGAAAATGAGAATTACTAAGTTCACTTTTAAAGATCTTTGCAACTTTGGCAATTTTATTCTTAAGATAAATTTAAATTTAGCAACGTTAACATTCTGGAAAGACTTTTGAATACTTTGCCAAAGTGTAATTTGCAGAAAATGAAAATTACTAAGTTCACTTTTAAAGATCTTTGCAACTTTGGCAATTTTATTCTTAAGATAAATTTAAATTTAGCAACGTTAACATTCTGGAAAGACTTTTGAATACTTTGCCAAAGTGTAATTTACAGAAAATGAGAATTACTAAGTTCACTTTTAAAGATCTTTGCAACTTTAGCAATTTTATTCTTAAGATAAATTTAAATTTAGCAACGTTAACATTCTGGAAAGACTTTTGAATACTTTGCCAAAGTGTAATTTGCAGAAAATGAAAATTACTAAGTTCACTTTTAAAGATCTTTGCAACTTTGGCAATTTTATTCTTAAGATAAATTTAAATTTAGCAACGTTAACATTCTGGAAAGACTTTTGAATACCTTGCCAAAGTGTAATTTGCAGAAATTGAAAATTACTAAGATCACTTTTAAAGATCTTTGCAACTTTGGCAATTTTATTCTTAAGATAAATTTAAATTTAGCAACGTTAACATTCTGGAAAGACTTTTGAATACTTTGCCAAAGTGTAATTTGCAGAAAATGAGAATTACTAAGTTCACTTTTAAAGATCTTTGCAACTTTGGCAATTTTATTCTTAAGATAAATTTAAATTTAGCAACGTTAACATTCTGGAAAGACTTTTGAATACTTTGCCAAAGTGTAATTTGCAGAAAATGAAAATTACTAAGTTCACTTTTAAAGATCTTTGCAACTTTGGCAATTTTATTCTTAAGATAAATTTAAATTTAGCAACGTTAACATTCTGGAAAGACTTTTGAATACTTTGCCAAAGTGTAATTTGCAGAAAATGAAAATTACTAAGTTCACTTTTAAAGATGTTTGCAACTTTGGCAATTTTATTCTTAAGATAAATTTAAATTTAGCAACGTTAACATTCTGGAAAGACTTTTGAATACTTTGCCAAAGTGTAATTTGCAGAAAATGAAGATTTCTCTACAACTGGCTACAGCACTTTTAAAGATCTTAGCTACTTTTGCAATTTTATTGTTAAGATAAATTTAAATTTAGGAACGTTGATAAGATCTTTAAAAGTGAACTGAGTAATTTTCATTTTCTGCAAATTACACTTTGGCAAAGAATTCAAAAGTCTTTCCAGAATGTTAACGTTGCTAAATTTAAATTTATCTTAAGAATAAAATTGCAAATGTAGCTAAGATCTTTAAAAGTGAACTTAGTAATTTTCATTTTCTGCAAATTACACTTTGGCAAAGTATTCAAAAGTTTTTCCAGAATGTTAACGTTGCTAAATTTAAATTTATCTTAAGAATAAAATTGCCAAAGTAGCTAAGATCTTTAAAAGTGCTGTAGCCAGTTGTAGAGAAATCTGGGGAAATAGCAATTGTTATTTTGGTAAGACTCAAAGAAAGCTAGGATCTGAGGAACCAATTCGATAATTGTACTTTAGTACTGCACAAGAACACTCGTGAGACATCGTTAGATCTAGAGAGCCAGTCTCGGCCAGGATAGCAGGGTTAGCACTTGATTGGGAAACTTTTAGAATAAATTTGTAGTATTTACGGTGGATTTTTTCAAGTGTAACTACGTTGTAAAGACCCCAAATTTCTGCGTTGTACATCAGAATCGGATAGATCAAAGATTTAAAAAGGTGTTGGAGGACTTGGTAATTGGTTATACCAAGAGATATTACCCTGACTTGCACTTGGCTGACAGATTTGTTGGCCTTATCGTAGATCTGAGAATATAAGGCCGCAACATAGCATGCTGAGTATGGACCCCATGTAGATATGGGGACCCCGCACTACCAGTCTAAGCCCCCAACATAGCATGCTGTGCATGAGACCCGTGTAGATATGGGGACCCCGTACTACCAGTCTAAGCCCCCAACATAGCATGCTGTGCATGAGACCCGTGTAGACATGGGGACCCCATACTGAATAATAAGGCCCCAACAAGAAGCGAATTAATTATTCACTGGCTACGCGAGCCTAGGGGTTGCCAAGACGAGCGGGCGTCTACTAATTTCTCGACTAATTTCGCAAGGCTAGATGTTGTAGGAACCCGTAAGAACCTCATCGTGATCAAATAATACGGGAGGACCAAAAATCGAAAATAAAGCTGTTTGCCGTTCCTTAGGTGTGCGAGCCTTCGTTTCAGGGTTCTTGGCTTTTGTGCGTGTACGGTAAGCTAATACAGACATTCATTTTTATAATTAATGGTGTCTTGTGTTTCGTGTGTCTGATGGTCTGACATCATTTTATCTTAGTTTTGTACATAGGTGTATACATAGCTTATCTCACTTGTGCTTAAGCGGGTTGTAGCTCCTATCATTAGGGATTCTTGCATCTCAGGAAATTTGGCACCCCCTCCATACATTTTTGGTTAGCCTGAACACTGACCCCAACCCTAATCCTAACCAGCTAAATGTATGGAGGGATGCCAGATTCCCTAGAACACCAGGTCAATCCTGTGTCCGAGGTGTTTCTTTTTTTACCACATTTGAATAATAATGCCCCCCCCCCCCCCCCACACACACACATACACACCACTTATAAAGATTTAACCTCCATTGGGTCCTCCCTCTCCACGCATGTATGAATACTGAACTCTTTAATAATACAATATAGACAACATTCGAGTGTTTAATACAATGTAGACAAGATTCAAGTGTGTGCAAATGGTGCTTGCAATATGGACCTTGAAGATGTATGGTTTAGCAGGATTAAAGCTAAGGATGTGGTAAAGGATAAAATGCAGTATACCCTATTATGCAAGTCAGGGTTTCCTTTGGGGGTGGCAGGGCAAAGGCTCACATGCACAATTGTAACATGCTGTGGTTAGAGTATCTATGGTTTGAGTGGCCTAAAACATTATCGGATACCCCTTATAAGGCCTAAATAACTAAAATTGTTCCTGGGAAGCATACCCCCTGACCCACTAGCACAGACCACTATGATATCACTTACGTACATATCTGCCCCCATTGCATCAAAGCTGAATTTCAGTACAAAGTCAGATATGTACAGTATATTGCTTTTGCATAATTATATTTATTTTCTATTAATTTGTACTTTCTCATCCATACTATATGTGTGTGCATACACTGTTTTGAGTACCACAGACTGTGCACATTATTGCTACATTGACCCATTGCATTCAGTGGAAATCCCAGAAAGTACATGTTTTCTCAGGCAAGAATGTACAATTATGGACTCACATTTTTAAACTACTGTTTGGATTTACCATTAAACTAGAAATATTGAAGGTCATTCTTTTTGGTGGATTGGTGGTTGATCAAGTACAGCCAATATACCATCCAACAATTTTTCTGTCAAGGTCAACTTTCTTGCAGCTAGGTTTCATGAATGGCCACTTATAAATCAAAAATAATTCGCCCTTTTACTTTATGAATGGAGTAGTTATGCTAAGTATCCGTACAGAATACTGTAGAAATCACTAGTAAAGTGGAAATGGTAAGCGCGACCAGAACTCTTAATAAATTTGGGATTATCTTACAAAAGTTGATCACAATTTCCATTTTTGATTTTGTGGAATCTTTACTTTCAATCACACAGTTCTGTAGTTATGAATGTAATATAAGTTGAGTAGGCCATCTGCCAATAATATTCTACGCCAACGCCTGAAAATCTTCTCAAACCACAAATATTGTTTCCCAATATTTCTGGTCATATGGTATTCCCTTACTACCAGTCCATGCCAGTAGATTACACTACATGTAGTACAGTTATAAATACGTACTTTAAGTAAAGTTATAAGTACTCTGATAGAAAGCTGGCACATCCAACTTCGCCCTGACACATTGAACCGGGACAAGGGCACGTTACCACATGAGTGTGCGGCACTACTTGACTAGATACTGTACATAGCATCTCTGGTTGCCATTTTCTTCCTTTCTTTTTGTATACAGTGTAGATCAGTCTATTGTTTGTTTTTCTCTTATACTGTACCGTGTCATCAACCTGTTTTTGTTACATGTTCCTTTGGTTTTGCTACACATCTTTTTACTTCTATCATACTTGTCATTCACAGATCATGGTATGTATGTCACCCTCCAATATATATTTGAGTATCTTTTGTTCAATCTGTATCCCTTATGAAGGCAGTAGATTCACTGCCGTAGCGTTCGATTCATTCATTCTACTGGCTAGTGTTTGCACGATAACTTAATTATGAATGAATTACCTAGCCACTCAGGCCTATTTCAGTCAAGTTATGAGGAATCAGTGTTTATCGCATGATGAATAAACTGCAAGCAACCCAGGGCGCATATAGTAATTTAAACCTTGATCTACAGTTAAAGAAAGGCTTGTTACTTCAATAATGATCTCGTCGACTTTGAAGTTATTTGAGGCGGATAAATACTCGAACGTTTTGCCCAAGATGCCTTCGAATCATCATCCTGTGAATTTGTCAGTGAGGTTATTTGGCAATAAGCCAGTTACTGCATGCCCGTCTCTTGAGAGTATCGCATTTACTGCTCTCTCCTTCGGATCTTGAACAATACATGCGATACTTCCTCATGGACATGTAGTTACTAGTATGCACTGTATTATCATGATTATTAGATGTGTTTTAGCTCAGTAATTCAAAGTTGAATTTTTTTGTTTATAACCCTATATGTATGTGTGGCATATATAGTTCTAGACAGAGTTCAGATGCAATTGGTATAGCTTGTATTGCACTCCAATATGGTCTACAACATGTACAGTAGGAATTTGCGTGCTGTGCTCAGTCCTTCCAGCCCTATGCCTATCCAGTATGTCCATCTAGCCCATGCACAGCCCATGTAGTCTAATCCTAAGTACGTTGCCCCATGTATAGAAGCCCACAGGGCTGGTGGTCCAATATAAATAACAAGACTCTTATAGATAATACTGATACTGTACTAAACATGTCTACTCGTTTAGCCCTCACCACACAGGTCTAGCCCCTGCCCTTCTAGTCCCAAGTGCATATGTCCAGCCATATGCAACAATCATTCCTATCTTGTTCCAGCCATGTTCAAGCTTTTCTGGGAAGTGACACTGTTCCAGCAACTGTTATTTTTCAATGTTTATTATGCAGGTGTTGTATATATAGCACACTGCCAAAATGACACTGTTATACTGTACGAAATCAAAGTGTGAAACACTATAATTTGCTTAGTGATGTCATTTGAGTATGCAACAAATTTCCAAAAGTACTAGTTTTGCCTGCATTGTGAAACTCATTAATGACAATGTCATATTATTTATTTTTGCACAACTTCTTGTAACCATTTTCCTCCTCAAGCTCTCAATGTCAAAAGATGCAGCATGTCCTGAATTTGTGTTCTTATGCCCTAAGTGACCACAGGCATGATGACTTGGGTTATTTCTGTTGTTACTCTCTTTTTTGCAGCAAGATGGACTTCTGGAACGTTGCAAGCAGTGAATCGTCTGATGTTACTGTTTCAAGTATGATAGTGCTTTTTATTGATGGTTTCAAGATTCATTAAAAGCATAGTGATTTTATATTCTTGACATACAGATTCATTTCTGGAGACAACTTTATTGTTCGTTGGAAATTGCAATTCTGTAAGTTTTTTCTAGTACTATATATCTATGATAGGTACTGTGAGGGGTTCTTTTATCAGGGTAAAACCAGCTTGATTTTGAAGTTTCTAGAAAGGTACGTATATTTATTAATGTTGCACTTCTGTTTTTCTTCTGATATTCTAAGAACTTCTAACATGTAGAGATGAAGTTCCAAAACCAACTATTGGATTAGACTATACCTTTGGAAGAAGATCTAAGGCATCAAATGTGGTGACACATATTGTTCATGTTGTGATAGTCAGTCAAATATATACAGTATGTGCACTTTTGCCTTTTGTGTATTAGGTTAAGCAGATTGCCAACATCTGGGAAGTGGGTGGACGTACTTTGCTTACCGATTTGATTAGCTTGCCTATTACCACAGAAACCATTGGGTAATTTTTCCTATGTTTGTGAATGCTTAACTGTTTTGCCATTTTTCATGCATAGCTTATGAATCTTTTACCTTAATGCACCTCATAGAAATTATAAAATGGTTTTACATTCATACCATATTTGTTCGAATGGACGCCCTGGCCTCTATTTCCTTCCAGAAGCTTTTGACCCGGCCTCTATTCAAGCCCTGCCTTTATTCGATCCTGGTTTCTATTTCTTAAGTACAGGAAATAATAGCAGGAAAATGGCTGCTACAATGTAATAGACTATTATGCACTTTCAAAAAGGAAAGCAACATTTGAGAGCACTATATGTACAAGTCCAAACAAAATTATAACGGTCGGCCATTGGCCAAATGCCGTGCTTAGTCTTAAGATGGCCGCACAATAAGTTCTGTAATCTGACATTTTGGCTGGTCAAATTTTGGCCTGTGATGAAAAATGACAAAATACACTAACCTTTTTTACTCTCAAACATTTTAGAATGCAAGTCAATCAATCGATTTTAAAATATTAACCCTGGATTCTTCAGTTTAGGTTCCTATAGCAGCGCTGATAGTAACTACGACGAATGCGGCCATTTTGTTACTATAAATAATAACACCATTTTTTCACTAGTAAAACTAAGCAAGGTACCACAACAATCAAGCCAATAGTGACTATTAATCACTAATGAGCGGTTTCATCCATTGAAATTGGACTCTGACTAAAACTATCAAAGCAGTTTCTTGTGTGGAAGTAGTGCAGTGTGTGTTCCCACTTTTGGCTATGTGCTTTCTGGTGCATAAATGTTTTCACCTTGTTACAGTCACATCTGACCATGTCCGACCAAATGTAGCATTGATCTGACATATTATCAGAACAAGCATGAAGAGTTATAATTGGGTCTGCAAGTCTGTTTGAACATCCTATGTTTGAAAAGAAATTTAGGTGAGAGCAGAGAACAACCAGCACTCTGTTTCCATTTAAATAGAGGACAGTCTTGTTGGCCGCTTCTTTAGTGGTCCTTTTCGCACACTCTATCACTTTGAACTTGAATTTAATGTCGTGTGGCTTTCTTTTTGACATAGCTGACCTTCTCTTAATCGCAGATACTCTGCCGTGACTTTTGTATCCAGAAACCATACCTTGAAGTGAAAAGACCTTTCGTTATCTCGCAGGAGTTTCGGGGTGTGTTTGAGTCCAGCTTCTATTAAAGAAATACTTAGCTGATACCTGGCTTCTATTCAAGCCCCGGCCTCTATTTGTTCCTGGCTTTTATTCGAACAAATACAGTATGTATGTACCGTACCTCAGGAATTTTTTCTGGTACAAAAGTTTCATAGATGGCCTGGTCTTTGGGAATCATAAGTTTTGTACTCCATGAAATTTCTCAATGTACACTATGCCATATGTACAACCAGTGCATTGTATGGAATTGCAAAATTAATCTTACCTCCACTATACCAGATCCGGCCCAAATTACTTTCATCACCTGCGGGGGACTTGACGTTGATGGTTTATGACTTACTGTATATTCCCTAATTTTTCAGCACCCTTATTATTGGACACCCGACAAAACAGGGTCAGATTATGCTCTAATTCTTGCCGAAAAGTAGCATTCCCTAATTTCTAGTCTTTGACTCTAATCTTTTGTCAGCTACAATTTTTGAACATATTTTCTTCCTTATTGGCCTGTTCACCTCACTTTTTGCTCATTTGTTATCTATTGAGGGACAGGTCAAGGTAAATCATTTGAACATTCTAATTCTTTGCTCATAACTTGGTAACACGGTAGAACAAATGTAGACACCCATACCTTCTAGTATGTCTTATTCACCTAATTGACACTTCAAGAAGAGTAAAGCATCGATTTTGGCCACCTGCTGGCAAATGTACACACGATAGCCATGAAAAGCACCCTAATTTGTCGTCATAGTTCCCTATTCATTCGTCACACTTCCAGTTCTAACCATTGTACAGTGCAGTCCACTTAAGTAGAACTTGCTTAATTGGAAGCGCTGGATAAGTCGAATGGGTTTGCTTGTCCCTACTCAATTAAAACTAATATAAACAAACTCTAACTCTGTTAAGTAGATGTTCTGATAAGTGGAATTAATTTTGCTGTCCCTACTGATTCAACTTGTCCAGACTGCAAGGTATCTCTAGTTTCTGACCTCCACCTAAAATTTGCTCTGCCAAAAAATTAGGGAATATACTATAGTACATGTTATAGTATCACTGATTACTGCATGTTTTACAGTGCAGTCTGAATAAGTCGAATCAGTAGGGTCAGCAAAATTAATTCCACTTATCAGAACATCTACTTAACAGAGTTTGTTTAGATTAGTTTTAATTGAGTAGGGACAAGCAAACCCATTCGATTTATCCTGAACTTCCAATTAAGCAAGTTCTACTTAAGTGGACTGCACTGTAGTATCATTGATTACTCAATGCCATATGATTTGTGAGTTACCATATGTAAGTAGAAAATTACGTGGACAAAACCTGTATGAATACCATTTTAAATAGAAAAAGGATGTAAATGTGACTCAATTGATGAACTGAGCCTACTGTACAGTACAGTACACAGGGTTTTTTTCATTTAGATAAATGGGCAAGGGGGTGTAAAACAATACTTGTGAAAAAAATGGGGGGGGGGGGGCGAAGGGAGTGCACGCAATGGCCCGTCTTCTAGGGGGGTCTGAGGGCATGCTCTCGTATAAAATTTTTAAATTCTATACCCTCAGAGGTGCATTTTCAGACTCATTGTGGTTCTCAAATGACATCATGAGATGACCAGATTTCTAATGCTGATCTGACGCTCAACACCTATCAGGGCTCTATCTACATAGGATTAACTGTTTTGGGGGGGGGGGGGGGAAGCTTCAGTATCACAGTTCATGTCTGTGTGCAATATATGCCCATAGTTTTATCCGTACATGGTATCCTAGATGTCTATAAAACACATGCAGTGCAGTGATGTAAGGATGTGCGGGTATGTATGTACGTAGGGTTGTACAGGAACATGTATAACTAGGGGGTTCTGGGGGTATGCTCCCCCAGGAAAAATTAGAATTTTTGGGTTATATAAGGTGAGGCCTGAGGCCTGTCTGAGGCCATTTTGGACCACACCCATCGTAAGAAGGCGGAGCTCATTGGCAACGTACTGCAGCTACTGCATAAGAAATTCTTTCACATGCCTCTGATGTCATCCAAATAAGCCTGAGAGTGCAATCCTTCTAGGAGTCCCCATTGGAGAAGCTTTGCATGTTGACCATGCATCCTTGAGAAGGTTAATAAACTAAAGATCCTCAGTAACAGACTGTCATGTCTCTTCAAGCAAGATACACTTTTGCTGATCTGCAGTGCTTTGGCAATCCCGAAATCTCTATACCTTCTTCAGACATCACCATGCTTTTCCTCATCCGCCCTGGAGGTTTGTAACACTGAACTCCGTTCAATGCTGAGATTAGTCTTTAATGTGTCCTTGACAGACTCCAGCACATGGGTACAGGCAACCCTTCCAGTCAACTGTGGTGGCCTAGTGTGAGAAGCAGTGTTCAGCTGGCACCATCCGCCTTTTTGGCCTCTGCTGCTGCCTCCTCATTTGATCGAAAAGGTATTACCCAGTAGGCTCTCAGTTTCATCTTATGCCCCAAGGATATTGCTCTGAATATCTGGTGTCAATTTTCTGGATACTTCACCTCCATCACCTCCTAATGACAAGAAGCAGAGAGCTTGGGACGAACCCCAGATTGCTGTCTCTTTCCAATCCTTATTGGATGTTGACAATAGCAGCAAGATGCGGGCCAGACTCCTGGCTGCTTGTGTAAAGGAATCTGGTGCCTGGATCCAAGTCATGCCCAATTCAGCAGTTGGACTGCTTATGACCAATGATGAGGTACAAACTGCAGCTGCCCTCCATCTAGGAGCTCCCCTGTGCCACCCACACAAGTGCAGCCTGTGTGACCGTGATGTTGACCAATATGCTACTCATGGTCTATCCTGCCAAAGAAGTGCGGGCCGACACTTTCACCATGACCCTATTAACAACATCATACAGCGCTCACTTGCAGCAACAAACATTCCATCCAGGCTGGAACCTTCAGGCCTTGCACGATCAGATGGAAAACACCCGGATGGTATCACCATCTCTCCCTGGGAGAAAGGTTGCACTCTCATCTGGGATGCTACTTGTAAAGACACTTTTGCTGCTTCCTATGTGGATGTGGCCAACAATAGTGCGGGCTCAGTAGCTGCTATGGCTGAGGATAGAAAGAAGAAGATATACGAGGCCCTTGCTGCTATTCATTGTTTTGTACCCATTGCAATTGAGACCTCAGGAGCTTTTGGACCAGAGACAAAGTGTTTTCTGACCAGCCTGTCCACACGAATAAGAGCCCTTACTCATGATGACATGGCCTTTTGCTATCTTGCCCAACGACTATCTGTTGCCATTCAAAAGGGCAATACATTGTCCAACTTC
>CAUJGJ010000012.1:28338-230838 GCA_963170055.1 Halisarca cf. caerulea
GATCAACATTTTTCGGATCAGTGAAATAGCTACACGAGACTAGGTGTACACATACGTATAATACAGAAGGCCAAGCGCACTTCAATGATCGTTGACTTCAGCACTCTTTTGTTTGAACCTTTGTTTCTAGGTGGATACGTTGATTTTAGTCAAGTAGATGCATAGGTTCTAGTTTCTTTATCTTACTAGATTTGATCATTACTAGATTTGATCATCTTCCTTCTCACCTGCAGTGGAAACCTTCTTTAACAGCCTCCCAGCCTATTCGAGCAACTGTTTCACTTTAAAGGAAAAACTACATGAACAAGGGTGTATAAAAACCATTTAAAGATGGTAAAAGGATGTAGAATTGACACAGGATAGTACAAAAAGGTATTACCCCAAAAGAATTCTCCAAAAAACACTTGGAACAAGGGTAAGTTACAAAACCAGTACAGGCCTAGGTTTGCAAAGGGCAAGACAGGCATAGGGCTACACATACTCGAAGCTAGACGGGTATAGGGCTAGACAGAGTTTAATTGGACTGAGTGTGCACTGTGCTAATTCCTACATCCCACAGCATGTACGTGCAATGTGCTGCACATGCGGGATGTAGGAATTTGCACAGTGTGCACTCAATCCAACTAAACTTTTGTCTAGCCCTATACCCACCCGTCTAGCCTCATGTATGTGTACCACTATGCTTGTCTAGCCTTATGCCTGTCTTGCCCTTTGCCCACCTAGCCCTGTACTGGTTTTGCAACTTACACTTGTTCCAAGTGTTTTGGAGAATCCTTTTTGGTAAATCCTTGCATATATACAGCCCCCACTGCTTGCACAGCTGGAGTGTATATACTGGATAAAGGAATACCTTTGCCTACTCTCGAGAGGATGCGATTAACAGGGGACCACTGTGTTGTATATTCTAGGCTTTGCTTTTTGTATTCCACAATTATTTGGTTCGATACTCTTACTGTATATGGTTTCAGAGTTTTTTGCCAATGTGGGCTGCATGCTACACACATATCCATTGACATACTTGTTTTTTTTTGCTGCATTTTATGCTAAACTAATCGCATTTGGTAATTTTTTCCAATTTTGTGGTTGTTTTTATGCATTTATTGTTTGTTCCAAGTTCCACGTCCAACCAACCCAAAGATACTGTACATAACCCTCAGACCACATTGTCATAGGATAGTGCTATAAAATCCTAGTTCCAGTATACAGTATGCCCAAGTTGTAGAATTTCTTCACTCAAAACTCTTTTTGTGATGGCTATTCAACTCACAGTGAGGGTAATGAGAGAGTTTGTATAGATGTATTTATTATATTTCATACTTCAAAGGATTTGCCTGAACCGTAGATTTGGTTACTATCCCTGCAGTCAGGGACTATCACCTTTAAACACCTATGTACCCATGTGTTTCCTGCCAAGGTTCAAGGATTTATCATGCTTGTTGAATGACCATATAGCAAGTGCTTATCGTAACAAAGCAAAACCACAATCATCTACAATGGAGAAGTGTAGCAAAGCAGGACCAAGTGTATCAGCAAGATATAAGGCCCAATGTACACATCCAGTTGCGAAAGACAGGATCAAAGAGTCAGATGTGATGATTGAAGAGGGATACTTGCCGTACTGCGTAGCCTCCAAGACTAATCCACCCATCTCTGTACGTGTCTGGGTAAATAGAGTCAGTCTCCAAATGAAAATGACACAGGTGCATCCCTCTCCATAATAAGCAAAGCAACTTTCAAAGAGCTGTGGGGCTCAGAAAAGCCCTCATTGAACCATCTGACAAGGCACTGCACACATATCCAGTCGAACCTTTGAAAGTGCTTAGGATCCTAACTGCATTGGTAGAGTATGGGTAGGAATGGGAAGAGCATAGATACTCACACCCCGGGAAGAGCTAGACCTGTTGGTGGTTGCTGATCAGGGACCCAAGTCTCTTTGGAAGAGATTGGCTTTGTAAGTTACAGCTAGATTGGAGGATTTTACATCACATCAGCACACCCAGTGTTCTGAAAACAATCTTGGAGAAACACTCGAATGTATTTTGTGATGAGTTAGGAGAAGTCAAGGTTATGAAAGCCAAAATTTGCATTGACCCACCAAAGTCTATTCCAACTTTCTGTAAAGGTACGTACCATATGCCTTGCATAAGAAGATCGATTTGGAATTGGAGCATATGGAGAAGGATGGCATCGTTGAGTCAGTGGAGTTTCAGAATGGGCCACTTTTATGTTCCAATCATAAAGGCCAATGGATCCATTTACATTTGTGGGGATTACAAAGTCACCATAAAGCAGACATCCAAGATCAACACCTACCATCCAAGATTGACAAATACCCTCTCCCTCATATTTACTGTCATTGCTGGCAGGAGGCAAAGGTTCTCTAAGCTACTGTATGTTAATCTGGCACATGCATATTAGCAGATTGTTTGGAAGACAAGGCTCAGCAGCTGGTAATGATCAACACACACAAGGGTTTGTTCAATTTTGCCTCAGCACTGAGTGATAGAGAACATGCTTCAAGGTATACCACAAGTCTGTGTTACATCGATGACATCTTGATCATGAGGAAGAGTGGAGAAGGAGCACATGCCAAAACAGGAGGCAGTTCTGAGCCGACTGGAGAATGCTGGCCTTCGATTAACAGAGGGAAAATGTGTGTTTATGCTCTCTTCAGCTGAGTATTTAGGTCAACGGATTTCAGAAGAAGGTACCTACCCTGCCTCAGAGAATATCAGAGCTATCACAGAAGCTCCAGTCCCAAGAGATATTCAGCAACTTTGGTCATTTTTGGGGTTGATGAATTACTACTCCAAGTTTCTACACAATTTTTCCACTAATTGGCTCCTCTCTATGGCCTGCTACAAAAAAGCAGGAGTTGGTCTTGGGGACAGGTTGAACAAGAAGCATTCAGCAATGCAAAGGCAGCATTGATGTTTACACTGGTGTTTACCCACTCTAACGTACAGTAGATGCAGAGCTACATCTTGAGTATGATGCCTCTCTGTACAGTGTAGGAGCAGTTCTCATGCTCAAGTTTGAATATGACACATTCAGGCCAGTTGCCTACACCAGTAGATTGCTGAATGCTACTGAGAAGAAGTACACAGTTGGACAAAGGAGCTCTGGTTATAGTGTTTGGGGTAAAGAAATATCACCAGTTCCTGTTCGGAAGGAATTAGATTTAGGTCTGACACACATTCCAAGTGGCTCAAGATAGAAATGGTTGCAGAAGTTAGCTCATGTGCAACTATCATTCAGTTGAAAACGATGTTTGCCATCTATTATGGGGTGCCATTTAAGTCAAAATTAGTTTTAAGAATTTGTTCCCTATTTACGAAGATGAGCCCCCATTTATAAAGATAAGCCCCCATTAATAAAGATGAGCCCCCTTTTATAAAGGTGTATTCCCCATTCGTAAAGATGAGTCCCCATTTACATAAGGATGACTCCCCCGTTTATAAAGTTGAGTCCCCCATTTACAAAGACTTATACCCTATTTATAATGGCATATAAGTGGGGACAGTTTCACATAGTTAATCATGTTTGTTTATAGTTTACTGAATGAGTCCACAGGGTTGGCATTCCTGTCACATTGCACTGAGCATGCTCAAAACAGCCTCACACAATGTGGTGCTGAGCATGTGCACCAAGACATATGCTTGAGTTTATACTAGTTGTGGACAAACTTCAGAACCTCGCCGAATAAATTGGACTTTGGAATGGATGTGGGAGTGGTTGAAATGGAGGGCAACATGGCCAAAACACGGGATGATTTAAAATTCAGACAGCTGTTCCTTGTATCGATCTAAGCTGGTCCACATCATAGTCTCGCGTACCACTACATTTCCACACCACTATTTCACCTCCTGTTTCAATGACGTCATGATCACCAAAACAGGGGCAAAATAGCAATCTAGGCTATATGAGAATATTAGAGTGACCCATCAATTGCGAGTGTTGGGATTATTTTGACTTTTGATTTTGGAAGGAATATACGTATGTATCAACTTGTAGTGTATACTTATCCAGGTCATTTACTGTGTAATTAATACTGATACAATTTACTGGGGGTGCAGCCCCCACCCTCTGTAGTTTTTTGCTAGTGATTATCTGTTATTTACGTACCTTCTATTTCGACCTGTGATTTATGACCAAAGATGCACCGTTGGGGTCATTGTAGAATGTTATGGCCAATAATGCATGGGTGACTGAGTTCTGTCTTCACTAACGACTCAGTCATTCAACCTCACTGAACCACTCAGTATATAACATGGCTGAAAAGAGAAGACCCAGAATTGATTTAGATGTTGAACTGTATCACATGCTATGTTTCAAGCATGTTCAGTGCAATGTGACAGGAATGGCTATCTGAAGTCAACACTGTGAGCTCATACAGTACGTGACTCGTACTTTGTATTTTCACTCACTGAGATGCATTGCTATAAATAGGGGATGCATCTGTATAAATGGGCCCGGGGATGCATCTTTATAAATGGGGGATGCATCTTTACTAATGGGGGATGCATCTTTATAAACAGGGGATACATCTTTATAAATGGGGCATACATGTTTGCTATATGGGGGCTCATATTTGTTAAATGGGGGACAACTTTCTAAAGCTAATTTTGACATAAATGGCACCCCATAATCTATGGATTACCCAAGCTACTTGTTTCGGATAATAGATCAGTATTAATTTGTAAGTGAGGAGTTTGAAGATTTCTTGAAGGGCAATTGGATATGCCATGTAACATCTGCACCATACCATCCTTCTTCTAATGTTATGGCAGAGAGGTCTGTTCAGGCAATGATCTCCCGAGACAACTTTTTAACTTCTTGTTTCGTTACAGGACGACTGCACACACTACCACAAGAGTTTTCCAGCCAAGTTGATGATGGGATGACAGTTGAGGACAAGATTGGATCTCATACATCCAGATGTTAGAACATGTGTAGTTCGTAAATAAGAGAAATGAAAAGAATGTCTAGATCAAGGAGAAAAATTTCTCTGAAGGAGCTCTGGTATTTGTTCATAACTTTGCTGGTAGCCCATAGTGGTTGCTGAGAACACATCATTATGAACAATCAATGGTGGACGTACAGTTAGAGGATGGTCAGGCACACATTCCAGTGGACCATCTGAATCGTCAGATGCAAATCCAGATTGAGATGTTGGATTTACCTTCAACAATGGAAAGCACTCTGGAAGCTCAAGACACTGTCTTTGTGGAACCTGTCATTAATGCATACTGTAGGCAATCAGCCAGAATCTGACAAGCCCAGATCGTTTTGGATATTAGATCACTCTAAGGAGGGGGAGGGGGGATGTCATATCCGTGTGCTTGTCAAGACAATTTCCGTTTAGTAATTGATTGTATCTGATGTTAAGTCTTGGTTGTCTAATATGTTAGGTGCCTTATGTGAGCTGCATGCTGATTTTTGTACACTAGTTATGAAGTTCTGTAGTAGTCCATTTGTTAGATTAGTAGTCCATTTGTTAGATTAGTGGCTTGAATTTTCAATGATTTGTTGGGGAATCGTAACTTTCATTTCACATGTGATTGGACATTACACCTGATTGCCTAGTAAGTTATAGCATACAGTACATAAATCCACTGATATATATTTTTAGGTATTTGTGAAAATGAGGTATATATTTGTTGAGCACACCTACAGTATATAAATTAATACTATCTTTTGAAGCTGATTCATGCTGGTCACTTTTCAATTGTTTTTTGATGAGTTGTGGTGCCCACTTGATTATTTGTTATGTACATACTGTGCACTATTATCATTTACAGCAGTTATAAAGTTAAATCTGTGTTTCTCTTTTTGTAAAGCAATAATAATAATATGTATCGTAGTAGTAGTTAGATTGAGCCTCTACAAAAGTATAGCTGATGGTTGTTTTCTTTTGTATAGAGGTATATTTGTGCTTTACATATTTTTTTTGCTGTAGGATAAGGATATGCTTGACCCTTTGCCTGTGTCAATGGCTATTCTGGGAACAAAGTATGATTTATTTCAGAGTTTTGATCCTGAGAAAAAGAAAACCATTTGCAAGACACTGCGCTTTCTTGCTCATGTCCATGGTGCATCACTTCAGGTATTTGTGGGGAATACAATGCTATGGAAAACATACAGATCAAGGGCACTACTATCATGAACCATGGTAGTTGTTCATGATAGCAGTGCACTTGATGTGTACCATGGTAGTGGTTCATATGTAGGAATATGTAAGGATAGTGGTTCATATGTAGGGATGACCAGGAAAGAACATGATCACCCATACATTAGAGCCGCCTGTGTTTTCACTGAAACTCACTTCCAGTACATTTTAGAGCTCCAAAGCCACCTTATTCAGTTTTGTGACCGTTTTTGGTAGATCCGAGTTTGCAAGAGCCTCCTAGGTGCCTTTTATGTATGCACTACATTTCGAAAAGCTTACTGTACATAGCATGAATTAAAGGTCATAATTTTGACTTCTTATTCTTTTCATAGAACAGGCTAAGGCTTACTAGAAAAGACATTCAAGATTGATTTTACAGCCGTTTTAGTCACTTGTACTCCCCGTGGTGCATTTTTACCCTAGAATAAATATGTTCAATAGACAAGTGAAAAATCCCAACTCTGCAACAATATTGGTTCTAATCTGCCATTAAAATTACCGGTTCGTATTGGGCTGGTCTCATACTCATATGTGACACCTCTTTTGTGCTACTGTACTTATCAGTAAAACCTTCAAGAGTGCACATATCAATAGGCATATATTCACTTGTAAGTAGGTTATTACTGGAAATAATTTCCTATATTTCAAGCCAAAATTGCAAGGACAAGACTTATATAAAATCTGTGTAAAAATGGAAATGGGATGAAGTCATGACTGTCAATTCCTTAAAAACACTAAATAAGGTACCGGGATTTGTATAACCTGAATCACATGATAACAGTATTGGTACTACAAACAAATTTAGTTGACACATTTGTTTAAAGTGAGTATCTGAATTAATATGACATGCATATTACATACTGTATTTGTGCAGAACCTACAGTACCTTCACTGGTTTCAACTTCCATGTTGTTAATGTATAGGTCTATGCATACTTGGGCTACATTGACGTTTACATGCTATCAGTACGTAGGTATGTTTGCAAATACTAGTAGGGGACGACTCTGTATATGGCTGTACAGCGTTGATAGCAACTACCTATAACCTACCGTATATCTTCTAATTTTTCATATGCATGAGAGAAGTTCAGAAAAATTTCATCATATAGAAATCGAATCACCATTTCCCCAAAAGTGATGAATAATTGGAAGACATCAAGGAATAATTAGAGATATGCAGAAGTAAGCTTTTAATAAGAGTAGAGATCAAAATGGCCACTTGTAGTCTGTATGGTGTGGCTGTGATCCGAATATACCACGTTTAAAAGCGTCTTTAGAATCCAACGTTGGGGATATGGTTACTTTTCATCGGGAAAATAGAAACACCACATATAGCTATAGTTGATTGCTTTATTGTTGTCATTATTAATGTTTACCCCACTACTGCTACTAGGAACTCACAGTATCTTGAAAATCAAATGCATGTGGTTGAACGATCAACAAATGATCAAGAACTGACAAATACAGTACAGGTCAAGAGAAACTCCCAGTTTTCTGCGCGTGTTGCGAGCAAATTCCGCGGATATCCTGCGGACGCCTGTTGGGATACCCGCGGGTGATGGTGCAGGCGGCTTCAAAGCATCTGCGGGCGACGATACAATATCCGCAGACAATCGATAGAAGCTCAAAGTTCAATTAGAATTCCTACTATAATAATAATACGTATAATATTATAATAAGTACAATAATAAGTTGAATACTAAGGAAACAATAAGAAGTGCATGAAATTGTAACAAAGTACCATGTTTAGTGTTCAGAAGGTCCACCATCGACTTTCACAACGGTTGGCATAACCTTTTGCAGGTGCTCAACGTACATTGCAAGCATACTTCGGGTGTCATCCTCTCCCAAAAAACTTTGATGCCTGCTTTAAGTTCTGCCAGGTTCTTGGGCTTTACCTTGTTGCGCAAGAAGGTCTTCAGTGATCCCCAAGCCAATCTCTATAAGGTTTAAGTCTGGTCTTTCAGCTGAACTTTTCCACCAATTAACATTATTGGCGCTGAAATAGTCCCTGATGTATCTACTCATGTGTTTAGGATAGTTGTCCTGGTAGAGGCAATGCCCACAGGGAGACACATTGCAAATAAACAGCAACAGAGAAGCAGTTAAGATATCTGCATACCTTACAGCAGTAAGTATGCCGTCAAACATCACTATTTTCATTGCACCTCTCTTCGAAATTCCTGCCCAGACATGGATCTTTACTAGGTGCTTGTGTTTGCACTTCAGCTTCCTTGCAGCGCCTTTCTTCCTGTAGGACTTCGTACGGTGTTCATCTAACTGGATGGTGAACTCGTCAGTGAAGATGACATTGTCAAACTGCTCACTGTTAGCGAGTCTTTCTTTGCACCACTCAAGCCGCTTTGCCTTGTTTCCTTCGGGAATGGCTTGGCAATATTGAACTGTGCTAAACGTCCACCCCAAATTGTGTCTGGCTCTTGCTAATGTCCTTACTGAAGACCCACACTGGCTACTTCCGAAGTGGACAAACATGCAATCCATCAATTCAGCAGCCGTCAGTTCATCATTCTCTGTCATCTTCTCGTCAATGTAACGCTGGTGCAGCTCTGGCACTATCTTTGGTCTGCCACTTTTGGGAGATCTTGGTTACCTCCTGTCTTCTCCCATTTGGAAATAACAGCCGAAATCGTTTTACGCGTAGTTACAAACCCCTCCAAAGCAAGTTTTCTTTCCAGTACATTTGGCATTAGCACTCTGTTACTTTCCATAGCCATGTATTCTCTCCCTTTGGTACATTGATAGAGGCATCTTGATAGTCTTTGTAAATTAGTACAACTCAATTGGATATTGTTGAGAGGGGGCTAACTGCATGTCGTTATATAGCTTCCTAGAGGGATATCTTCAAATACACAGAAGTCCGCATATCACCTCGGAAATCTGCGAAAATCCTCGGCAACCAGTGTTAATCTGCAGTTATCCAATTTTGCTAATTTCTGCAAGGTGATGATTTTAGCGGACCTCTGTGTATTTCTACTATCAGTTTGAGTGGAGATCGAAAAAATATTTGCTATTTCCCATAAAATTATATATTAAGTTAAAACACTAAGCTAAGGACATCGTGGGCCATCTGAATCAATTTGAAAGTGAATCGTCCAGTTATCTAGTTATCCAGTGAATTATTATAAATCAGTATAATGTCAGGTAATATAATGGGGGAATGGATGGGAGAGCGATCAGCCGGGAAGAGATCGTTAGTGAAGCACAGCGATATCAAACAAGGCACAGTTACCGTTGGGGAGACAGTCAAAGTTGCTTGGGGCAAATCAAGGAAGCTTTTTGGTGCCATCATTGTTGCAGACAATTCTTTCATGTCTCCAATGATTCCTATTCAGATGTCGAACAGATCTACAGGGAGTACCACGACATCGACAGATGATTTCCAGTTCGAGCTGGGAAGTCCCGGAGCAGTTACTAGGCAAACTAGTCCTGAAAAGGTACCTCAGCCACAAACCTCTATAGGACTCGCTATCGAGGATTTGTGTCCAGTGTTTAATAACTAGAGGAAGCCATTTCCACCATCCGAGATTCAATGGATGGCCTATGTGCCCGACTAGTTGCCAGGATGGACAACATTGAAAACTCTGTCGCCACGCCTAGTGATCGCTTGGACATGTCTGTTAATTGTACACCTGGATCGTATTACACTGCCCTCCAAAAGAAAAGTGACCACTTTTGTAATTGGAAAAAAAGCGGTTAGTGATGAAAGGAAAAATGTACCTCTAAATCAGCAAAATAAGAAGCTATCAGTGAAACAATTTATCCAACCTTTGCAGCAACCATTGGATTGCAACATAAATTCGTTAAAATAAACTTTGGATTCAAATTTACCCAAAATCAATAACGATTTCTTCCAGATGTACGACTAGCGCTGTTAGCATATAATATTGATTCTTTTTCACTATTCTCAAGATACCCAATCTTCACAAAAGGGAAGAGATATCACATAAGGTCCTAAGGTTTACAACTCTAGAAATACTTTTGCAAACACAAAGTCTTAGACTTGTCTGCGAACGATCTTTCCGCAGAATGGTACACGTCGGATATTGTGTGCATTCTGAGGACTCAAGCTACCACTTTGCTATTTCAACCAATTCGAGTAAATAAAACCTAAAGGATAGCAAAGGGAACATTTTAGGCGAAATCTACAGTAGTTAAAATCCCACGGAAGACCAAGACAAAGTAGAGAATGAAGCCAGATAACACAACTACGCCAAAGCCCTAAAATTCAGTTACCACTTAATGGCTGATTAAATGCCAAAACAATCTAATTGTAGCTCTAGAATGTATTCTTCCCTTTCTCCCTGGGTAGAGCAACAGTTTGCATACAATAAACAAGTTGGCGCTTGCTTTTATTAACTCCTATTCTTCACAAAACAAGTGCTATAGGTATACGAACACTGCAAAATTTGAAGGAGTATGAAGCGCCTAAACTGACAGAACAAAGCAAAAAGACTTTTGTTAGCAATAAGAGTATAATTCACGATAAGTTCAAGATATTTTTAACTTCCTTACTAGTAAATCTGTCGTTTCTGTGACTCCTCTTTTTCGCTGAAATTGGCTGCCATTTTCATGGTGGTCATTTTCTTTTGGAGGGCAGTGTATACCAGCTTTGTGGAGCAGTCCCAAGCAGGCATCTTTCCTGATACTCCTGCTGGAAGAGTTGTCCCACAGTTCCTACTCCTTCACCATTGCAGGATGTCAGCAACGTCAACATAATTGGTAGAAACAGCACTGGAGACTTGTCGGACAGCATGGTCTTTGGATGTCTACAATCGTGCAAGTCACAGAGAAATTTGGCTGCCAGACTTCCAGCACAAGTATTTAGCAATGCTGAAAGAAGAGTTAGCAACTGTCGGGGGTTGACAGTGAAGAAAGCACTCAATCCAGTCAAACTCAAGGCAATTTTTAATACATGTATCCAGAAGTATCCACTTGAAAGGGCTGTAAAAAGGAATGGCGCTGAGAAGGAGATGCGTAGCGCCATAGACGAACGCTACAGAAAACTTAAGCATCCTTTGGATGCGGAAAACATTTCGTAGTTTTTTTGGGAATCATGTTCTATTTCTATTGTTTGTTCTTATTCCTCAAATGTGCTTATTAAATAGATCTTTTATATCTATTTAAATTTTTTTATATTTCTGCTATTGAATCATACAGTACAGGTCAAAAATTACTTGCGCTATTTCGCGAAAGCTTACATGAACCACTCGCACAATAATGCTTGATATTGAGCAAATATTACATGATCGCGCAAAATTGCCCTTCAAGACCGCGCGAATAGCAGACAGTGTCCATGAGAAATTCCGAGTTGACCAATGGACTAGCAAAAATAGAAAGATTTCCAAAATTACAGAGACCTAATAAAGGTGAAATAAAGAAATACGGCAGCTTAGCTTCGAATTTGCTCGATTTTTGTACAAGTAGATGTACTTACTACTTCTAAACCGTTTTTATAAGCCTGCTTTCGAGCAGACGTGTACATCAAACTGTGGCTAATACTATCACAAAGCACTAAGTAACAGGCATGGTCAAGAACAGAAAGTGTTTTGGGAAGGCCGAAGACAGACATGCCTGCATGTACACTTTTTAGACGAAGCTGTGGCTCAGGATGACAAACTGACTGAACGAAAAGTTAAAATTGTCAAGAAAGATGACTGCCCAATTCGAAGCAGTGTGCTTTTTCAGAAAGAACGCTTGTAATTCTTGCGACTATGGCTAAGATGATGTTTGTGCTTGAGATTTTGCACGAATAATGCACGCGATCTTGTGATTTCGCTCGTGATAGTCTCGCACAATTATTACATGATCGCACAAATGATCACACGCGAGACTGTAAGTTATTTTTGACTTGTACCGCACATGTACAATTCAAATCGTGATGTTTGGCGGCCATTTATTTCTGTGGATGTTAGTGAGCTCATCCACTGAATAATTGAATGAGTCTGCGGATGTTAGCTAGGTTGTCAGCAGAGTTCAGCGCGGTAATCTGCAGTTAACAATATCCAAGGTTTGCTGGGAAGTGCGGAATACCGGGAGTTGCATATGACTTGTACTGTAATTAGAGACAATGATGAAAATTTGAAGACAGCTTATTTCATCAGGAATTAGAAGTGAACTAAAAGGGTTTGTAGTAACTGATAAGAAAATTAGGGTGACAAATAATTAAAAGATATATGGTATTAACTACTTACAAGAAAAAATATGTGGACAAGAACCATATGAAAGCCTTTAAAATTGGAAAAAGGATGCAGGGATAAAAATTGTCCATCGTTAAATAAACATTGGAACAAGGTAAGATTGTTTAGTGCACAAGGCTGCAGTACAGATTGTCATTTTTTCAGGCTTGTTCTGAAAATAGGTCAGATCAAAACTGCATTTGGTTGGACACGGACTGACATGTAATTTTGGCATACTTTAATGCCAGAAGTTCATAATATGTAGTATCATGTGAATACAGTTGTACCTCGATTTAACATAAAACTGCTTAACATAAATGTCTTACAACAGGAAGTGCTAGCTATAAGTGCAAGTGCAGGTACAAGCATAACGCGTAATACTCTTTACATGAAATATTTTTAAGATGAATTTTCTGGGGGGGTCCATTGAGTTTCATGTTAACAAGGTTTGACTGTACAATCATTTGTTCACTTAAATGGTATGTACTAAACTCAGATAACGAAAACAAAACAAGTTTTATAAGTTCAATCAGAGTCCAACTTTGTGAGAGCCAAGATATTCATCATAATGCTCTTTGAAACCTTCAGTTCTGACATTAATAGAATCAGTAAGTCCGCGGGGGTGCAGGGTGAAGGTGGCTCAGTAGGCCAGCACTGGAAGTTAAGCAGTGAGGAAAGGGCACCATGCATCCCAGCTATGTGCCATTTGGAGGGTTTTTTTTTGCCTGCACCCCCCTGCCACCAACTTGGGAATGAACAAGAAGCCACCAAGCCAGTTTTGAATTTGATTGTGTGTGGAATACTGGGGCCCTTAGGAATTTATAGTAACAAAATGGCCCCTTTTTTAGTATCCTAATCATGATCATCGTTATGTTGCAAGAACCTAAAGAGCTCAAATGCAAAATTGCTCAGTTGATACTGTAGAAGTTGAAACTTTCGTGCAGTTAAAGTTTTGTGGATAAAGACTCATGAAGTTTTTTTTTCATTTTCAGTTTAACAAACAGGACTGTCTCACTGTAACGCCCCCGGCATTTAACTCCTCGGCGGTCAATATGGGACACAGCCATCGACACTTGTTCTCAAGGTTGTTGCTGCAAGGCTCTCTTCCCTTTATACATGGCAGCCGGACTCTTTGTACAATGAACAGCCTAACCTATTGAGCAATTGAACTTCTACGGTATATTAACTGTATCTTATGTATGTAGCTTTTAGGATGTTATAGAAAGGACTCGAGATTCGTTTAAGTTCCAAATCAAAGGACAGAAATCTCAACTGGCCGCTGCGTCAGGCTAAATATTATTTGTGCGTCCATTTTGTAACATTGCGCAGCATTTTGCAGATGGCTGACTGTTATAATTCCCACTGGAGCTGGACAGACATACGGATAGGCCTGCATAGGGCAAGGCAGGTATAGGGCTAGGTATACATGGGACTAGACAGGCATAGGAATAGATATGCATAGGGCTAGACGGGCATAGGCTGGGCATACATATGTGGGAGCTAGATGGGCATAGAGCTAGACAGAGGTGGGCTGGACTGATTAAATTAAGTGTGCAAATTCCTGCATCCTGCATTAATATTGTAGTTGTAGGATTCAGGAATATGCACACTATACAGTACGTTTCATAAAAATCGTGACGCCAACCAAAATCCTTTAACAGGTATTAGCGCTTTTGCGGTGACGGAATATCAGTTGCAAAAGCGAAATTATCACTTTGCTGTGCGATTTATGGAAAGCCATAATCCAATAACGTTTATCCAAATTAATCTTTTCTCGGTTTACCCCTTAAATGCTGCAAAGTGAATGTATACTTCTATCGATTCCAAAGAAATTCGAAGGAGTGACGTTTGTCAGCTATTTTATGAAGCAGTGAATTTCCATATGCTCGACTTTATCTTCACAGCCACTGCTGGACTGCTTATCCTTTGCGCAACTTTCCAGACATGTCATTTTGTCTTTGAAGCTTTGAATGTACTTCAATATACGTCTTGCCGTCATATCTAAACAAACCATTACCTTCATAAAGAAAAATCTAAGTTTAAATGTAAACCGAAATCCGTTAACGCTTCACGGTTGGCGCTTAAATTATCACTAGTCAAACATCAAATGCCTACCGCTAATAGAAACTCGCCAAAAGCTAACGTGACGGAAAGTGTCAAATTTGAACTTGAAAGGGTTATTCTCGTCAGGTTTTTTTATGAAGCGTACTGTACCAAGTCCAGCCCAACTCTGTCAAGTTCTATGCACATCTAGCCCCATGTATGCCTAGCCCTATGTCTGTCTAGCCCTATACATGTCTATCCTTATGCCAGTCTAGCCCCATGTATACCTAGCCCTATACCTGTCGGCCCTATGCATATCTATTTGTATGTCCATCCAGTCCTGTGCACCAAACAACCCTACCTTGTTTCAATGTTTTCTGATAATTGACAATTTTTATCCTTACATCCTTTTTCCATTTTAAATGTTTTTTTAATAATTGGTTCTATTATTATACATAAATTAGTTAATAATTGAAAGCTGTTAATCACTTTCTATAAACTTTCTTGGGATCTTCTTGCAAAGCAGCTCTTGCTCATTTAAGCATACTTGGTAGATATGTTATGCAATACTGACTTTATTGTATTATCTATAAACTCTTGAGCAGTATATTGTTTTAGTTCTACAGTATGAAGTCAGATACTCTAATAGCAAGAGGAAAGCAGCTCTTGAGTCATTTTGCATTTCAAACATCTGCAAGGTAATACCAAAAGTCACATCTGACTTATACATATTATGTACTATCTCCAGTCCTTGCTTATGTCATTTTGTCAGTTTTTATTGGTTAATATTTGCTGATGTATTGTTGACGAATGAATTATGAATTTTTTTGCAATGTCAGGATGGTTGCTTGTGGTGTATGAATAGAATATACATTTCACTAACAAGCTCAGAGATTCCAATTACATTTTTGACATTTTTGCTAGGCAAGTTTCAAATTCTTGTAATAATATATATATAGCAAATACATATCATACTGTTCGCATATTATTGGTGTAAGATCATACTAAGTGTACATATAGTATGTAGAATGTTTGTTGGTTTATGAGTTGTTCTCATCTTACGTCAAATGGATAGGATGCTGAGCATCTAAGCCAATGCACAGTTTGGAATACAAAACAACGTTGTTGCGGGTATTTGGCTACACGGTATCCAATTACAGTACGGATTACACAAAAATTGACAATAACGAAAAACTGTAAACTGCTGTTGTCGCTTATCTTAGCGTTTATCCACTGCCTTTTACCGCTGACTGTCAATGCATCGAATGGTAACCGCTAGGGCTTTACCAATAACCAATCATGTTGAACTTGAGACACTTACAATAAAGACTTAATTCAATTCGTGCGAGGAATGAGACGTTATTTCATGAAGCAGTGTTACATTCAACTTTATTATCAGTGCAAGTGGCAAGGTCTCTTCTGGACAGCTCTCACATATCCTGCGGCGATTTGGTCTTCACAGTCAGTTCCTTGCCTACACAAAAGTTACGATCTTCTTAGCGGTTTAACCCGTCAAACTCTCGAATACAGCTCATCGTATATGAATTATTGTCTTCGTATCTGATTTTGTCCACTGCAAAATATCGAATGATAAACAAGAAATCATCAAACTTTGTCACCGAGCAAAGTACTTTAAACTGAAAGTCGTTGACATTTGAACCAGAAACCATCAAACAAAACCTAACGAAAACTGGAAACTATCAAACTCACAGAAAACTACTAACGGATATTCAACGCAAACGAAGAAGCAATGCTATCGTCGATTCTTTATGCACTGTACTGTATGCTTTTGCAAAGTGTTAGTTTACATCTTTCACTATAATTTATGTACAGCAAATTGCTGGTATACCATATGTACTTGACTTAAGGTAGCTATAAAAACAGTACTCAATTCTCTGATACTGTATACTCTTGGCCAAAAGGTCACAACGTGTGAAGTTTTATTGTAATGGCAGCATTTTGATTTTTGTCTGCAGAGAACTTGAACGTTTTGTGGCAGAATCTACACAATAATTCAAAGGATGATCCTCGAACGATTGTGACCAAATCTGTACCTATCATATTGAAAAGTGATTGCCACCTCTTCCTGGGAGAAGATTGCAAATCCTTGTTTTTGTAAGGAGAATATATACTTACGTTAGGATTTGTCCATAGACAAATACCCTACATCGCAATTTTTTTACAGTTGTTATTTTTGTGGATTTCGTGGATTTCGCAAATAGAATGAACTTGCGAAATTTTACGCAAAACATTATTTGCTTAATGTATGCAAACATCATAATAATATGGCTGCCATCCAGTGCCAGAGATTGCTTGTAGATTAGGTAACCTCATCAAGTACACAAAGAAAGCAGACCAGAAATATTTTTTTTCAGCAAGTGACCTACAGTATCATCTTTAACAATGCTCATTGCATAATAATTGTGCAAGTTTCCCACTTATTGCTCACAAGCCAGGGTTAGGCATATTGGACATATTTCACATTAAACTTTGAAAATTTGAAGTTTGAAGCAGGGTCTCCTTCCATTTTACCATTTATTTGAAGACTATTTCATTTACACCACATGTACAGTATTCATGAAAGATGTTATCCAACGGCCCATGCACTCAAACAGTGCTAACCAGTCCTACAATGATATAATATGGTTAGGCTGTTGCACAACAGCAAGCTGCAGTTGCAAAATTAAAACTCGCAAAAATTTAGGCCTACCCTCCTGGAGCAGTATTGTGAAATTAAGTGATCGCAAAAATTTCTCAACATAAGATATAGATGTATACAGCTCAGACCCAATCTCGCTCAGCCATTTTCAGGGTGAGTATGGTCTGGCTATGTCAGACTAGGTAAATATGGTGATTCATATAGTAGGTCTGTATAGACAAAATTGAAAATTTTCACTTTACATGCAATTGACAAAGGAAATGATTCCTGAGTAGGCATAGTGGAAATGTAGTCCAGCCGCTATCCACTTACTTTTCCTCACACCCACGAGGAAAAATAGGGTCACCAAGTTTCGTACTTTTAACACCTTATGGTAATCAGTCAGATTGCTGTGCACCGAATCCTTGCACAGCAATCCTATTAATCAATGTAACTACGAGACTGTCGGGTATCGATTTCATTTTCTCTTTTCAAAGACACTGGTTGTTGAATGAAAGAAGTGATAACTTTACACTTGATTTGTTCGGTTGCTATATAGTTAGACACATATTTCTTATTTGCAGTGGAAGCACCAATCCCTCTAAGAATGGTGGCATGAACCGTTTGGCTGCAGACTAGCATTCAGCATGTTCATTCGCCAATTCCACAAGCTTCTTAATGAATTACAATTGGTTCTGCAATTTGTTGACTTGTTGCACTAATTGGAAACAAAAGAGGATTCATGTCTGTAGAGCTGGGTTTTCCTTCTACTACACTTCATATTGATTTTTCTATGCTACTACTGGTACAGATCATGGAAAAGTAAACGATTTTAACATTTCAGCTTTAGCTCTTTTTGGGTAAAGTTAATGGAATAGCACTAAAAGTTAATCGTTAATCACTAACTCCCTACTATCAGCTCTGTATATGATGTAGTAATATTCTTATGCAGTAAGTTGTCAAAGATCAGTTTAGCCTTGTTGCGAACGAAAGTGCTGTATCTGGCTTTGAATTTTGAATCTGTTTTACAATAAATACAATTCTCATCTGATACGTTGAAATTGGCTCTTCCACAATGCGACTAAGAGATGGTATTTGGAATCCACATTGAAGGTGCATACCATAGAGCGGGAAATTTTTGCAGCATAATTTTCGCAAATCGCAGTAAAATGTATTATTGTTATAAATGTTTTATTTTCGCGATGTGAAGATTTTTATTCAAATTTTTTTTTACATTTTCAAGTCGTTTGCGTCTATTTATGGACCATTTCATGTTCAGATCGTGCTTTCGCTGAGTTCAACGCTCCATTCCTTCAAGAATCATATTATAGCACGTTGTTTTGCCAACTTTAGTACATATTTGGCAGAATTTTCGCAGTTTAAGTTCCGCGAATCCGTACAATTCGCGAATATAGTGAAAATATTACCTTGTGAAAGTTTCCCTCTCTATGGTAGAAGGGTATGTGTAACTGAGAACATTCAAATTGGTGAAGGAGTTACTATTAAGCTTTCAGATTGATACATAGCTTGCAGTATGCTGATGAAATCATCACTAAAATGCCTTTGATTAAAAAGATATACAGGCATACATGTGGGAGTAAGATACAGCTAGGTGGTGAGCATGTGGTCACAAGTTTTAACCACTTGATGTTTCAATTTTTTATATAATATGCTTGATGTCTGTGTTAAAGAGAGATGTACATGGTAATATTAATTCTTGCTTTTATGCAGTCATACTATGTCAATGGATTTTGCAAAGCCTTTGGTAGTGCCAGCAGGAGCTGATGCTTTGGGTCAAATTGGTGTACCTCCTCTTCCACAAGGGGAATTGGCTCACATAAGTGTAAAGTTAGTCTATGAAGACTGTGTTTTTCAGCTGTATATATTGTACATCATACATCAAAGAAACCTCCGGGGCAGTATTTCTTGTACCATCACTGTGGTCAGGGCAGTATCCTGTAAGAGCTCAGTTTGTTTTACTCATTAGCTGTCAATTAACATGCAAAAGGTTACAACAACTTGCACATTGTATACAGCAACTATAGCACCTCAGCTGTCTTTATGTGTTAAGAGGAGATAAAGTAGTTACCACATGGCTGCCTTAGCTCAGCAACATATTTTCTCACCTTATCCCTGGGGCGCTTACATATTATATACTGCATATTGACATTTAGGGATAGACTGTATACTTCATTAGTAATCTGGAGACTTTGTATGCATGGGGCTCCCACACATTATCATTTGTATGCATGTGTAAGGGTGTATAAAGAACATTGAAAAGGGTAAAAGGATGTATGATTAACACAGGACCATACCAACAAATAATCAAAGCAGAATCCTCCAAAACACTTGGAACAAGGATAAGTTGTAAAATTGGCACAGGGCTAGGTGGGCAAAGGGCAACATGGATATATGGCGGAGGGGGTTGCTGGTGGCTCAGTAGGTTGTGTACAGGAAGTTAAACTGTGAAAGCATGGTGTACCACCCAAGCTGTGTGAATTTGGTGTTTTTCCTTGCACCCCCCCCCCCCCCCTGCCACCAACTCAGGAACAAATGAGAAGATGCCCTACTGCACCCACCAAACTTATTAATAATTTGATTTAATTGATTGCGTGTATGAGTGAGTGTGTGGGATACTGGGGGCCTTAATAGTAGCCTCAGGCTAATGGCTGACCCAGTTAAAATAGAAAAAGTATTATCAGGGTTCTCCCCAGGATTTTTTGAAGGCATAGTGCTCCTCCCCCCACCCCTGGTTAACAGATAAGGGCTATTGGTTTTGTAGTGTGAGGCTTTTACAATTCACAGTATGATTTTAGTACTCAATACATGCTGCAACTATAGACGCTACAACTCCAACAGTGCTAAAGGTGACAAATTTATCATCTGTATGGCTTCACCATGAAGGACTAAATTGGTTCACTAGTGTGGCTACACTGACAGGAAATAATTATAAGGAACCTGTAGAAATTGAAGGCATAGCGCTCCCAGTTTAAGGAATAGCAGCTATGTGAAGGCGTAGCACTCTACTTTTAAGGGATAGCGGAGCGCTATGCTTGAGTATTGCTGGGGAGGACACTGATTATTATTATTGTATTATGGCTAGACGTGCGTAGGGCTATACATACATGAGGCTAGACGAGTATAGGACTAGACAGAGTTCAGTTGGACTGAGTGCACACTGTGCAAATTCCTCCTTTTTGTACATACAGTAGCAAGCAAAAATTGTATACCTTTTTCACACATGTGCGCTCAAGTACACATGCAGGTACATGAGCGAGTAATTAACAAGTTACCATGATAATTCTATAAGGTAACACGCCGTAGGAGTCAAATGGAAGTCATAAGAAAGCTTTGGTGAAATGAATTGGTCATGTCTCAGAAAAGAAACAAAGTGCTCATAGAGTGGATGGACCAGTTGTGCAAAGGGTAGATAAATCGAATAAACTTTAAACACATTCTTGTGGCTGCTGAGGACAATTCTGTTGGAGCTATTGTGAAAGCCCGTATTACCTTGCAACAATACCAAGGGATGGTAAAGGACTTTCTGGAATGGTCAGCTCCACCAAATCAATGTATTACAAAAGGAAGCTTCCAGAAACATCAGAAGCACAAACTGCAAAGAAGAAAAAGAGTGCGAAGAATTCCACGATGAAAGCAGGAAGAAAAACTAGACGGGAAACAACGAGAAGGTAAAGTGTACAGTACAGTACGGTTCATGGAAAAGTAAACGATTTCAACTTTTCACCTTTAGCTATTTCCGGGTAAAAGTTAACGGAATAGTGCTAAAAGTTAACCGTTAACCTTTAACCGTTAACTCCCTACTACCAGCTCGCTATATGACGTAGTAATATTCTTACGCAATAAGTCGCCGAAGATACATTTTAGCCTTGTTGCGGCAAGCGAAAGTACTGTATTAGGCTTCGAAGTTTTATTTTATCGAATTCTTGTAATTTTGAATCTGGTTAACAATAGATACAATTCTCATCGGATTCCGATACATTGAAAGCGGTTCGTCCGAGATGCGACAAGGAGACGGTGTTTGGAATCCGCGTTGAAGATACGTAGAAGGGCTGGCGTAACTGAGAACATTCGAATCGGCGAAGGAGTTACTATTAAGCATTCATCATGACACGTTGCTTGCAATACGCTAATAAAATGATAGCTAAAAAGCCTTCGAGAATCAACAAAATGGCCATGCTTTGTCTCGTACGTCAGTAGTTACGTCACAAATACGTGTTACGTATCAGTTAGAAGTTAACTATTAACGGTTAACCGTTAACTTTTAACCTGTAGCTTTTTCCAGTGAAAAGTTAACCCAAAAGCGTTAACTTTTCACTGGTTAACGTTTACTTTTCCATGAACCGTACTGTAGTACCCCACAAGGAGACCACCACAAAGAAAGACCACTTTGTTGCAGTCTGAAATTTGACACAGTATTTGTCAATGACCTGTTTTGCAGAATGGTTTGAAAGCAGAATTTAAATGGTTGTCTCATGACTCACCTGCTACCTTAGTGAAGATATTTGGATGATCCCCATGCACTCCTCACCAGAGCCACAGAGCTAAATACTATTACCAGAGCTGCAGAGCTAAATACCATCACCAGAGCTGCAGAGCTAAATACCATCACCAAAGCTGCAGAGCTAAATACCATCACCAGAGCTGCAGAGCTAAATACCATCACCAGAGCTGCAGAGCTAAATACCATCACCAGAGCTGCAGAGCTAAATACCATCACCAGAGCTGCAGAGCTAAATACCATCACCAGAGCTGCAGAGAGAGCTCCCATCACGAGAGCGGCAGAGACAGCTCCCATCACCAGAGCTGCAGAGAGAGCTCCTATCACCAGAGCTGCAGAGAGAGCTCCCATCACCAGAGTTGCAGAAAGAGATACTACCACCAGAGCCTCTATACCCAGCAAGACCAAGCCTTTGTGATGTCACCAACATTTAAGAATCTGATCATTGAAGCTATAAGCAAGGCGCAGAATTGTCAACATTAAAGGAGCAGATTGATCGATGCTTTGCAGATTAGGCTTGCTTGTGATGCATCCTTCTTTGTCACAACTTTTGGTAGGACTTTACTTACATGACTAATGTACTTGACTAAAACAAAACAATGCCACTGACTAGATCTGCTTTCGTTAAGGGCTCTACTTTGCGAGCAATATAGTACTTCAGTTTAGCCCACGCACGTTCAATTGGAATTATATCCACACTAACTATTGATTAATGGGTAGGTCAAATGTATGGAAAGTTTTTAATGGAAATCACTACCCAGGAAAAGGCGGCATCCAGCCACCTCGTGCCTCCCTAACGGACCTAATGGTTATGGAAGTCTAGGGCAACCAAACCTAGCCTAGCCTAGTTAGTTGAAAGTCTAGGGCAACCAAACCTAGCCCACAGTAGACTAACTAGGCTAGGCTAGGTTTGGTTGCCCTCGACTTATTTGACCATTATGTCTGCTTTTAAGGGTGTACAGTAAGACCTCCTTTCCAGGCTAACTAGGCTAGGCTAGGTTTGGTTGTCCTAGACTTCCATAACCATTAGGTCCGTTAGGGAGGCACAAGGTGGCTGGATGCCGCCCTTTCCTGGATAATGATTTCCATTAAAAACTTTCCATATATCAACACTACTTGCAGTGGTGCCCACCAGTTCACATTGTGCTCCTCAAGAAAAGTCCTCACATGTGGACTTGTGTGCTAAGGGGCATTGTCTTGTATGAATCTGTCGCCCTTTGGAAACTTCTCCATCAGAAAAAGTAGTAGGAAATCTTTCAAAATATCCACATACAGACAACCGCATCCATTATCTGACCAAAGATACAGATCTTCGTTGCTCTGCATTTTGATTCCAATGCATACGTGGACCTTTACAGCTTGCTTTAGAACAGGCTTGTAGTACTTTTCCTTCCCAACTTTAACTCTTACAGATCATACAGTACAGACCAGTTTAAAGGTAACGCGAAACGGAACTCAACCGCGACAGTACCGTTAGTACTGTGCAGACAGTACAGTGCGAAGAAAAATGAGAGGTGTTAATACCGCTAAACACAAAAAAGTTAACGTGACCCTTCTGTCAAAATATGTGAGAAATGGAAACGATAAACTTTAGGCGCTATTAGCGTTACCTTTAAACTGGTCCGTACTGTATGTGTCTCACCAGTTGTATTGAACTTTCATCTGTCCAGATTACATCATCAAAGGAATCAGTCGGCAATATTTTGCATTGCAAAGTCAAAACTCTTTGCTTTGTCAGTCTCTGAGATCATAGGGTCAGTCCTGGCTCTGACAACAACCCATTGCAGTTTCAGCCTCTGATATTGGCAAATTGTAGGTGCAGGAATATGCATGTCAAACTTCCTTGCGATCAAGAGAGAGTTTGTTGTCCTCCACCTGCATCCTGTCTAGGTATTCCATAATTTCTTTTGTGACATACGAAGGCCAACCCAACCTGTATCAGTCTTTTAGCCCATCTCCTTTGGTCCAGATGAAGATATAACGCCTAACTATTCGCAAAGTTGTAAAGATGCCATCCTGGGCACCTAGTTTCACAAGAATATCATCTGACAAGAGAACTTACAGTAGAGTTGTTTTCCCACCTTTGAGAATGGCTGAGGAAACTTTGGAGTTGAGCAACAAATACTTAATTAGATGTAAACAAACTACTTATATTTTCAATTCTTGCATGCAAACAAATCCTAGGAGCAAAGGTGGTATATAAGATCCCTTTAACAGCATTTTTTTAATTGAAGTTCAAGGATGAATAATTTCGTAGATCCTTGGAACTGCGAAAACTGCAAAATTTATTAGTCACAAAAATTTCCTGGCGTACGGTATACATACAAATATATATATATATATATACGTATATATTCTCACGCAGAATCCACACCAAACTCGTTTGAGACCTTCAATGCTGATACAATCAAGTAAGTACTATGCTGAAAGGGCTGCAGATCGCTACATGAACTCATGTTGTACACATCAGGGGTCAAGTATGCAGTTTGGATGATGAATATTTAGATCACTTCCAATATGAGACAAATTTACCGTTTAGCGATCAGTTTCTAAGTAGGATTGTTCTTGAAAGTAGCCTGTAGTTAATGTACTTATCTCTTCAGTTTTACTGCGAATCTTGGACTTATTGCTGTATACCAAGTAGCAATTTTTGATGATTAATATCTTATGTCTACCTATCTACAATGGGAGAGGAATAATGGTGCAAATTCGTCAAAAGAAACAGTTTTGTGTGGGCATTTTCTACCTTCTCTTTGAGAATTCAGTGTACAGATGAAGCACTCTAAAGTCAATACGAATGTACTGTACATATGTGTATCCTTAATTTGTAGTATGTATCCATGTCTGTCATGTCACCGTTCTTTGTTTTGTGTTCAAATTTTGCTTTTACTACAGTACTTGATGTGACTGGTAGTTTGTCTACTGACTTGCAGGAAGCCAATTGATCTCTGGAGACAAGCTTATTCTAGTTCATTTCCACAAAGTGTTAATGCAGTAAGTAGTGATTATTCTGTGTTGTGCTACATGTCTGAGACAGTGATTTTTGATTTTTGAGATTGTTTAAAATACTCCAAGCTGCCCATGTACATGTAATAGAAATGTACTTAAACACCTCCTATCGCTCTATTTGTAGAAAATGCTCAAGTATATTAAATTTAATTACATTGTTGGGTATATAAGATTGATCAGTTGCATGTGAGTTTGCAAGGCTCACAATATATTTTCTGGTGTACTTTGGGGATAGGGATATGAGCTCTTCTGTTCATGCACAAACCACCGCACAACAGCTAAATGTGTGATTCCTATTGAGTATACCTATTGAGTGGTAAAAGCAAAATTAATGGGGAAGAATCTGTCCTATTTGTCTACTCTTAAGGACCATTCTAGTATATGCTCTATGCCAGTATTAAAAATCTTGAATCTGTCCTCTCTCAGAAGTAGAATTTGTGAAAATATACATATGAGAACATCAGTCAATTTCCATATACTGTACGTATTTCAGCCCTAAGACCAACTACAGTATCAAGTGTTATGGTTATCTTGACAAGCCACCGCATTCTCAGGCAGGAAGTCACATTTTTTGGCTCTGTAATTCATTATTCCTAGACAGAATGACAGCATGGACATGATCTGAGGTACCAGTATTTGGGTATGTGGGCACTCTTGCCACTTTTCTTTTTACCAAAGTGACACCTTGTTCTTTAGCATGCATAAGATATATTTCCCAAACGCTTTGAGTAATTTGATCTGATAGAGTTACCTGCATTGTGGACTGTAGTACATACTGTACATACAGTATGGACCCGAACAAAGGAAACACGAAACTGTAATGCAATTTCGCAAAACGAGAAGCATTCATGACATTTTTGCTAATAGCGAAACATTAAATGTTAACACGAATGGTACAGAACTAACTGAGAAATAAAAAATGCTGACCAATTAAGAGATGTAAACTGCTAACAGAAACAATCAAGCTTTGAGTAGCACACGAGGCAGTATGTTATTAAAATCTACTTCATAGTTGTTTGCATGGTGGTACAGAAAGAACGAGAGGAAAGTAATTGCTAAAAAATACCTTAACATGTGCTGGTAAACAACGGGTCATCCAACTTTATTTGGAGTCGGATTACTCGTATGGAGGTATCGTGTGAGTGCTTAGATGTGAAGGGAATGTTGTTTGGACTGTAGTTGAGAAGTGCAATGGGCACGGGTAGTGGACATTGCCAGGATTCGGAATACTGCCAAAGCTTACGCAGAAGAATTAACATTGGAAGTAGCCAGTATGCAAAATGGTGACAGAGGTATAGCCAGGATTTTAGAAAAGTGGGGGCAAAGGAATTAGCAAATTTGTGGTCACACCCACGGTAAGTAGCAGGCTTCTACTCCGTGAAATGGCTGTCACATGTACTAATTATTGTACTGTGCGATGAAGTGACTCAATAGGGTAGTTTAGAAACTTTCAAAGCCCTCTGAAGAGGAAAGTCAATTCTTTGCAAGTTTCCCGGAAGATTTTCTAACTTTGGGGGTAAAGTAAGGAGTTTCATTTCCTATGAAATTCTGAAAAGGAGGTGAGCATTTGCCCCTTTTTCACCCCCCTGGCTATGCCCCTGGGTGATGAAACCACATCAGTTCATCTGGTTTGTAAATGTTCTTTACCATCGTAGTTTCTAAATAAATCTTTGCCATTGTAGCAAGATGAATGATTGTTAACATTCATAATTTACTTTTATTACTGCGCTATTGTTAAATGCTTTTCAGCCATCATGTGACACATGATTATGGGGTGAGGTACTGTGATGTGAACTGAGGGTCTGACATCATACATATAGTGATGCAACATTGGTGCAATAGAAGGTTGTTGGGGGGAGGGAGGAGGGATTTGAAAAAAGTATGAAAATGAAAAGTGTATGTCATGTGAGGCCATCGTACAGTACAAAATAGTGTGTTGGCATACCGTATTTTGTCTGAATAGAACCCCTGGCCTCTATTTCCTTCCTGAAAATTTTGACCTGGCCTCTATTCAAGCCCAGCTTCTATTTTTTAAGTACAAGAAATAATGATAGGAAAATGGTTGCCAATACTTTTGGATGCATTATTATTCAAATCGAGGATTACAGTGTGACCGTTGAGCACTTTCGAAAGGAAAGCATTGTTTGTGAGCACCACATGTACGAGACTGTCGGGGCATCCTTTGTTTGAGAAAAACTTTAAGTGAGAGCACAGAACAATCAGCACGCTGTCTCTGTTTGGGAAGAGGATGATGTTGTTGGCCACTTCTTTAGTTATCTTTTTCGCACACTCTATCACTTTAAACTAGAATTTGATGTCATATGGCTTTCTCTTTAACATAGCTGACCTCCTCTTAATCATAGATACTCTGCCATGACATTTGCATCCAAAAGTGGAAAAGTGGAAAAGATCTTTCGTTATATCACAGGAGTACCCAGCGTGTATTTGAAGCCGCCTTTTATTAAAGAAATGCTTAGCTGAAACCCGGTTTCTATTCGAGCTCCAGTCTCTACTTGAGCCTGGCTTTTATTCGAACAAATACGGTAGATACATTCACAAGATGGGGGTGGGAATAATTACACGGAATTTAAAATGGACTAGCTGGAACTGAGAACACGGACCAATTATATGAAAGGTACACGTGTTATAGGATCAAAGTTGGTGATGAATTGGTCCCACATAAAGCGTATGATCTGTCGTTACTTGGAATGATGAATGTTGTTGTTCTGCTCTGTACATTTTCAAAGCATGAGATGTCCTTAATTTGAATTTGCATAAGGTCGCCATAGCTGGGAGCAGTACATGATTTTGGATCAGACTATTGATATGTAAAGTGTTTTCTTAAGGTATTGGGGTGCTGATAGTACTATGTTTCTTCTAATGAAGTTTAGGGCACAGTACACACTATAAGCCCATATGTAGGAATAGTGGGTAATCCCATGACAGATTATGGGAGATAATGACACCTAGGTCATGGTAGTTGCTGCTGATTGTGATGTTACTGTTGTTAATTGTATATGTACATATACAGTACAGTGCATTAAAATATTGACGATATCACTTTTCCCTTCGCTTTTAGCGCTTATCCGTAAGCGGTATATCAATAGAAGTTTGACGGTTTCCGGTTTTCGCATAATTACGTTTGACTGTTTCCAGTTCAAGTGTCAACGGTTTTCGGTTGAAAGTTTCGTTTGGCGGCAAAGTTTTGCAGAAATTTCTCGGTTATTACTTCGGTATTTCGCAATGGACAAAAGAATTGTCATCAGATACGAAGACAATAATTCCTCACGATATGATGGAAAACAATTCTACGAACTGTCTTCGAGAGTTCGACGGATCAACGGCTCAAAAGATCGCAACTTTCGCGTAGGTGAGGCGGTGACCGTGAAGACGAAATCGCGTGTCTGGAAACGTCAAATCCTTCCAGCCGCAGGATATGTGAGAGCTGTCCAAAAGAGACCTTGCGCTGATAGTAAAGTTGAATTATGCACTGCTTCACGAAATAGCTGATTCTCATTCTTTGCACGTATCGCTGATACAATAATACTCAAATACTAAAGATTGCGCAAGTTTTAGCGTAAGTGGCCAGAGTTTAACGTTATCGGTTATCGGTAAAGTGCTGTCGGTTTGCGCTTGACGTATAAACAGTCAGCGGTAAAGAGCAAGCAGATAAACGCTGGGATAAACGACAATAGCGGTTTACAGTTTTTGGCTATCGTCAATTTTTTTATGCACTGCACTGTATGGGTCAGTGTAGGATCTAAGAGAATTCTCATTACTACATATTTTCTCGCTTCAAAGATAGGTTCTATTTTCTACATCATGATAATAGGAAGTCGACGTCACTTTGTAGTAGAACTGTATCGTGAAACTAGAGATGGATTTGATGAACTTGGTGTCATCAGCAAATAGATAAGCAGAGTGTGAGATGGCATTGGGCAGGTCATTAACTACACAAGAAATAGGATTGGCCCTAGGATACTACCCTGGGGCATACCTGACAATACAAGAAGTAGGGGCGATGATTCTTCGCAAATGTGGAGGTGATTTTTCAGGTATTCATTAAACCCTAGCCACAAGGGCCCGGTAATGCCTATCATTCAGAGTTTTTTCAGTGTCAATCCTACGTATGGAGTACTACCATACTCCATAATAATGACAGTTATGATACACTTTCATATAATTTAATGTCATAAGCAAGTATTCCTCATTTGTGTTTGGCATTTGACTGTTTCCTGTTTAACGTTTGATGGTTTCCAATTAATATTTCATGTGGATTATATTTATTGTGGACATTCGATCTCAATATTTTTGCCCTTTCAAAGTTCAAAACTTTATACTCAAATGAGTATTGGAATACATACCTATGTAGATATTGTATGAATATTATATATTATTAAGCTGTGTGATGTACTGTCAGCACAGTATAATAAGCTTCCCTGGCCGGTGATAGTGACTTATTGTATGTAAGATCCTTCTTACATCCTTCAAGTTTATCTTAGTTTCTTACATGTGATTCTCTAAGCAAGGGAAAGTACACGAATCTTTGAATTGCTTTCACATACCTACAGATTTATGTAGATACAGTGTATTGATGATTATTATCACTTTTGCTTTAGATCACATCTCCTGCTGGAAATAACCCATGCAAGGATTCCAAATATTCTGAAAAGATGGTGGATTCATTTCGTACGCAGAAGGATGTGGAACTAGACAAGAGCAGGAAATCGGCTCGTCATTGTGTCAAATCATTGAATCTTGGTTCTGTTTGAGGACATACTCTATAATATATGCTGTTGTTGGGCTATAATGCTTTGTTCATTACCGTATATATCCTAATTTTTCAGCAGAGCAAATTTCAGGTCGAGGTTGGCAATTAGAGATACAATGGTTAGAACCAAAAGCATGATCAAGAATACGGAAATATGACAACAAATAAGTGTCTGGACGAAAAAATAGGTACAAAATGGCGGAATCGTCTTCATGGTTTCTTTTCGTGGTTATTGTGCATAGATTTACCAGTGGGAGGCTGAAATTGATACATTTGTCTTCTTGAAACATAAATCTGGTGAATATTGTATAGCGAATGGTTCATTTCACAAATTTTGTAGATGATACGTATTTTCGTGAATCCCTAAAATTCAGGGGGTCATTCTTACTTAGGCAATGGTAGGAAGATAGCTTTTGAGTGTATCATGTGAACGAAATGGCACAAGTCGAAAATTTTCACACCATTTTGACTTTAGTCAAAGATTTGAGGCTACTTTGCTTTCTAATGGGCCATGAAACTTTCAGGTGTACACACACTGCCTGATCAGGTCGTTTGAAGAAGTGAAAAGGCAATGTATAGCATGACCAGCCTTTCGAGAAACAATCAACAAAATCTCAGTGCAAACTGCAATTAAATCCAATTAAAAACAAAGTCGGACTGCTGTTACACAAAAGAACAACGGTGCAGGGGCCTAGCATGTAGGTACTACCTGAGCCCAACGTAGCTATGGATGTCTAGGGCTGAGATTTCGCAAATCAAAAATCAGAATAAAATGCTAGGATATCCGCAAAATCCACAAAAATATTGCTCCGCACGGTATGACATACTAGAAGGTATGCTTGTCTATATATATTCATACTGTGTTTTTGCCATTTTTAAGCAATGAACTCAAACGATTATATGATACACACTGCTCTGTGCCATGATAGATAGCAAAGCCTATAAGGACAAGAATATTTTCAAATTTTGCAGCTGACAAAAATTACAGTCAAAAACTAATAATTGAATACTGCTACTTTTCGTCAAGAATTAGAGTAAAACCTGACCTTGTTCAGACCAGCACCAAATAATAAGGTTGCCACAAAATTAGGGAATAAGCAGTATATATATAATCATTTATATATACATGTGTGTATATATATACAGTGGAACCTCTCTATAACGGACACTTTGGGAACTAAAAGGCAGTTTGTTATACAGAGGTTTCCACTATTTAGAGGTTATTTAATATGCACAGCAATCTATCTGGACCCACAGAAGCAGTCTGTTATAGAGAGGTTTTCACTATTAGGGGAGTTTGTTAAAAGAGGTTTCACTGTCTATATATACAGTGAAACCTCTTAACAAACTCCCCTAATAGTAAAAACCTCTATAACAGACTGCTTCTGTGGGTCCAGATAGATTGCTGTGCATATTAAATAACCTCTAAATAGTGGAAACCTCTGTATAACAAACTGTTTTTTAGTTCCCAAAGTGTCCATTATAGAGAGGTTCCACTGTATTAGGTAGGTAGATAGATAGATAGATAGATAGATAGATAGTTAACCATGAAGATGACAAGATGGCGGTCTAACCAAGATTGAAGTGATTGCAAGATTGTAATTTTAAATGCTTAGATGGATCAAAAGTTTAGATGAAGTGAACAATTCAAGGATTTGGCAGAAATTGGCAGCGAGGTTTGATGCCAGTGTTACAGTAGCTTTTTCTTCTCCACGATTTCTTCTTATTTTATTTTCTCCATTGAACAGAGCTACTGTACATGTCAGATCCCCAATCCCCTGTCGATCCTTGTTTACCAGCACCATGTTCAATTTGTGGGAGGGTAATGGCAGTTCATTTGGATAGTATCATCAGGATTCATGGCCCTAAAAGACAGAGATGTGACGGTTCCAAACAACCTTCTGGGATTCGGTTAAACGCTGGTTATGTCAATAGTGAGAAGTTGGCACTCACTGTCCTAGCACCATCTACCAGTCGCCAACCTCCACCATTGAGGAAACCCCAGTTTTGGACCCCACCAATCAATGCTGTCAATCCTGGTTGCATTCTTTTGTCCCTGAAAATTTTAAAGAGGATTCCGCGTATGTGGGGCTAGGGAGGTGGCAGCCCAGAAACTTACCGCAATACTTGACAATGTAGTTACCAAGAATAGCCTTACAGCATGGAAACGTCTAGTTTTATTCGATCTGTAGGCACTGTTTAACCACCCCTATCCAAGGCAGCCACAGAAGGAACCTGGCCTCACTTGTCAATGAAACCATTAGACAAGAATCTGACCCTTGTGTTCCAGCAGCAGCTCCTAAGCTGCGTACTAGGTCTCATGATCCTCTCAGCAATTTTGCAAACAGAATATCAAAGAAGTTGGAGGAAGGGGACTTCAAGGGGGCAGGACATTTGGCAGCTTCGGATGAATCACTTGCTGCCATTGTCAACCACACATTGACTGAGCTTGAAAGAAAACATCCAAGCTCTCACACTGAGTCCTCCTTTCCTCCTCAGAAAGTACCATTGAATCTCTTTGTTTGCACCGAGGCCATGGTAGTGAAGGCCATCTACTCTTTCCCCGCCGGATCTGTGCCAGGGCCTGCATGATGGTATGAAACCATAGTTTCTGAAGGATCTTTTGTCCACTACATCAACAGGTGGAGGATCATGTCAATTCGTCACCACTTTGACTGCCTTTGTGAACATGATTGCCTTTGGTGAGGTCCCAGTCTTTGCCCAATGTTTCTGGGAGCAAACCTTACGGCATTGAACAAGAAAGGAGGAGGTGTGCGGCCCATTGCAGTGGGCAACATGTGTCAGTACAGGAATCAAGGAGGATATGCAGGAACTTTTAGCCGGCCCCCTCACAGCTTGGATTTGATAACCTCAATGGTGCTGAAATTGCTGTCCATTCTGCACGCCACTACCTCTCCTCATCAAATGATGGTCATATAATGGTGAAGCTGGACTTCAACAATGCATTTACCATAGGGGTATTTATTTTCATGTGAGATAAATTTTCGCCACACTCGCAGTTCGTTTCTGATCCATGAAAATTTGTACTTGCAAATTTTCGAAGTAATTTTGTCTTGTGTGTATCGAACCCTGCATTGATGGGCTTCATAGTCATTCTGTCCTTCTTGTTCGCAGGTGAGTTATGTCCAATTTTGGACATAACACAAAATGGCCGACGCTTCATAGGCACTAAAATTAACCCCCAGTTTTTGCTTTCTGCAATGGGTAATATTGACATGAACCTACTATTCTACATTGCAAACATATTGAAGTGATGTTGGTGTTTTCTTTAAGACAATCTATAAGTCGAACGTCCCACTACACGCAATTTCTTCGGCTACTGTCGAAAAGACAAAAAAGCAAAATCACGGTGGTAAAAATCTCAGCTTCTGAACCCGCCATTAGGTTCAAACGACTCCTTAGATACATAAGTGTCCTGAAAGATTCCTGGAGTCCAGTAGCTCAAAGCACGGCTGTTATGTCCAGGGGTTTCCGTCGTTTTTGGAGGTCTCCAACCACAAAACACGGGACATAACTCGAACGGTAGAAGGTACGAAGCTCCAGAAATCTTTCACCGCGATTTGGACTATTGGGAACCCAATGGCACTATTCCCGTTGCTTCGAGTCGAGATTTTTACCACCGTGATTTTGAAAGAAAATTTCCACTCAAGCATCTCTCTTCTTTAGACTGCAGTCACATGCTGTCACATGTTCTACGAAAGAGTCCGAACATCTTTCTCGTAATATTCTTGCGTATACATCCAGTTTGCGCATGATGTCATCACGAAAATCTCGCTATCTGCACATGACAAACCCATGCAGTTAGCGCTATAATGAAATTCATTGAGTGAAACCGTATAATGTTACACTTATGGCTGGATTCAGACATAACACACCTGCGTTGTTTTCGAGTTCCAATAACTACCGTGATGGCACTATTGTACTACCTCAAACCGGTCGAAAACCATAGTCCCGATCCTACTGGTCGTCTTTATTCTGATATCCCACCACCAGCATTTGGCAAGTGAACATCGACGTCTTGTCAGTAGAGAAACAAGATGCCAGCACGAAGATGCAGATTCGGGGACGTACGGTCGAGTATTAATGGGCTAACTAATGAGCAGCGAGCACAGGATGGCAAGTCGTTTAGCACGTTCTTCCACGTGTCCGCTGATGCCCTACAGGCGTGTATATAGCTAGAATGCTATTGTATGTATAATAGTATTGGCCATAATATTTTTTTTATTTTCACGTGTAAGGCAACCTGCAAAAATTAGAATCCACGAAAATTTTGATAGAAGGCTTGCTACGGGATTTCGCGAAAATAAATACCTCTATGGTAATTCAGTCCGTACAGATAAGATGTTGGAATCAGTGTGGGAAATGGCTCCGCAGATATGGCATATTCCTCTAGGTTCCAGTCTTGCAGATATGCCTGCTGCAACAAGCGAACGATGCAGGAGCTTATTGCATGAGGGCAGCATGACGATTAAGGCTGGCATCCTTAATTGGCTCTTTTTACAACTCAAACCATGAGTTGCGAGCTCGTCAACATGAATTCCGCAATGCTGGCAGCAATGAGGGATACAGAGTGGTACCCCATGTCGCAGGCATATCGCATCGGCGCAAGAACAGCACTGTACGTATACACGTACAGCGACAATAGAACCCCCTCAGATAGTGAGCTGCCTTTCCAGTTTGAAAGACTGCAGTGCCCTTGTAGTTTGTATCGTAGGAGTGGAAAGTTATGCTGTAGTTTTAGTTATGCTATTATGCTATTTCCAAGAAAATCACATCAATATAAATCTCACTATGTTTAATGTCTAGTACCACACAATAATGCACCTTAAGAAAATTGCAAAATTAAAAATCGCATAGTGTCTTTGGTGGTCAAATCGCATAACTTTTACTTTGCATAAAATACCAATCCTACGGTATGTTCCAAACAGTAGCGGTGTTATCTGTATTGTTTTATGCTATGACAGTGTTGGGAAAATACAGATTTTTGTGGTTTTGTCCGTTAATTGACAACACAAAATTTGTCGATCAACTAATTGGCACCCTCTTTCAATGCAGGTGAATCGCAAGGGAGGTGTTAACTCTCTTTAGCATCAGTTTTCAGAAGCTGGTTATAACCCGCCCGAGGATACGGTGGAATGATCGTTAATGCCATACAATGAGGAGGCAGGTTATAACCTATATATAACCTACGTAACCTCTATATATATATATATATATATATATATATATATATATATATATATATATATATATATACAGTCAACTCTGATTTATCCGACACTGGTTTATCCGGAAATCTCAGTTATCCAACACTCGGGTGTGAATCCCCATCATCAAGTTGTGTACAATCCACCCTGATTTATCCAACACCTGGTTTATTTGACACATTTATGGGGAACAGATGGCGTCGGATAAACCAGATCCCACTGTATATATATATATATATATATATATATATATATATATATATATATATATTATATATATATATAATTTTTTTTTTTCAGTGGTTTAGCTGAATAATATGCAGGTCTATATATCTGAGGACAGTCATTTGTAGAAAGTAGTGATTTCGTTATAATTGCTATCAAACCAACAAACCCAAAATCAATCAACATGCAAACCATTTCAGAGCCTGTAAGTGACTGGCCAATTCACACAATGAGTCACGTTGCTCACAGTCACTACCCTATGCTCCAGTAGATCTTGCAATGACATACACAAGTACGATTTCTACAACAGTACATCATGATGATATTGTAAACCAACAACTTGAACCAATTTTATACACATGCAGCGGCCTGTGTCACAACTACAATTGTTATGCAATCATCAAAAATCACTGGAACAAGGTAGAGTAGTTTGCTGCACAGGGCTGAACAGGCCTAGGTGGACATGCATAGGTCTAGAATGGCATAGTGCTAGGCATACAAGGAACTAGACAGGCATAGAACTATAGGGCACACATGGGACTAAACGGGCAGAGAGCTAGACAGAGGTGGGTTGGACCAGGTATACAGTGTGCAAATTTCTACATTCTGCTTCATACTAGCAGTGGGATTTAGGAGTTTGCACACTGTACCCATGCAGTCCAACCCACCTCTGTCTAGCTTCTGCCCATCTAGCCCCATGTGCGCATGTGGGACATGTCCGCGCTAATTGAGGTGTGAAAATTTTGGTCATTTTTGAAACTTCTATTCTCAACTTGTGCAAGCTTCAGAACGTCAAACAAAGGCTTTGCTAGTAGGCCAATATGTGAACTTCTTGGAGACTACTGCTTTGAACGTCTCGCGTCTATATTTAAGCAACTACGAAGGTTTTCCCGACCCCTATTAAAAGCCAAAAAGCTCGGGGTGCTGGTGGAACGCTTTCTAGGACATCTTTTTACATAAATCACGATAGCAAAGTATACTCCAACTTTTCCATGTTGCGAATTTTGCCATTCCTTTCCTAAGCCGAGATCGGTCAAATCAGGCCTCTAAAAGCAAACTTCTAGCGCCTATAACTCAGGACAGGAACAAATGATCAAAATTCGCAACATGGAAAAGTTGTATGTGTCAAACCATATTATTACTCAAAAGAATAATGATATGAGTACAAAAAAGAGGTAGAGGACCTCAGACACAGGGGGGTGTAATAATATGATCATGTGATCACAGGTACAATTACTTCCCTGGCAAGGTCGGGACAAAGGAAAAAGAGAATAAACAGCAAAGTACAGACATATAGACAAAAAATACAGGAAAAAAAACAATAACAACAACAAGAAAACCCATACAACAAAAAAAAACCACAATTAAAGAACAGCTATTACTAGAAAACAGTAAAGGCAAACATTGAAATTAACAGTGGTAACAATACGATGATCATAAATAAGACAAGGACCATGATGGACATGAACGAGCATTGAAGATAGTGTGGCTACAGTTAATAGCAGTCTTTGCTATGTTTGTTAGGAGATGACGCCTATCACGGACTTTAGATAGTGGAGCTGCAGCTTTTAGGGCTGAGAAGGCGTGATGTGAGTAGTGGCCCAGCGAGCCAATCTCCATTGTGTGGAGCTGGGCTGAGTAGCCCAGAGCTTGCAAGTCTGAAATTAGAAGTTGGTAATTTGGTTTACAGAGCTTGAAATCTCGTGCTTTGGTCATATTGGTGGCGGAATTCCAAGGGACGGTGAGCTCCAAGAGAATGATGTTGTTGTTACTTTTCATGAAAATATCAGGTCTCGATGTGGTTGAAATGATGGAGGAAGGCACGGTTGCTTGGGGGCTATCATGTGCTCTGAACTCAGGAATATCAGCAAACACTGAGGATGATGGATTGAATTCCTTCAAGAAATGTGTCAGGAGGAGCAGGATCTTGTCGTGACGCCAGGTGTATCGGCCGTCTTCTAAGGCCTTGGGGCAACAGTTGAGGATGTGCTTCACATTACAAAGTGGAGCGTCACACAGTGGGCATTTCCTACTAAACTTATAGTTCCAGCGAACCAAAGTACTAGGGGATGGCAATGTTTCACTACATGCGCATAAAACAAAGGACAGTTGGCCATTTGGGAGACCAGTTATTATTCTCTTCCACAGACTGTCCTCATGTTCAAGAGGGAGAACATCTAGCAATGAATTTTGTATCTGGAGTTGTTCCAGTGATTTCTCAAGCTCAACACATTGCTGTTGTACAATTCTGGCTTTTGAGCGTCTAATGATGGAAGACTCATTTACTCTGGAGGAGATTTGCCTTGAGTTTTGGATAGAAGCAGCGGTATTCTTGATTATTTCAATATCTTGCACTGACATGTGATGAAGGACTTTCAAGGTATCCTGGTCAAGTCCTAGAATACACTCGGATACTGAAGGGTCTGCTGATGACATAACACGAGTGAAGAAACCGATTTTCACTTCTTCTTCATATGATGGAAGCGATTTTAGGCCAAGACCATCTTTGTGGAACAGTATGACCTTAGATAGACAAGGAGGAAGATGGAGCCATTTTCGGATGAAACGTGTTAGAGTGCGTTGGATTCTACCCAGTTGCGATTGTGAGAAATTATCAACTGCAAGATAGAATTGGGCATTACGTAGGATAAAATGGTGGAGGATGTACACTTTATATTCCCCTCTAATAGGAGAAGAATCTAGTGAGAGAACTTGAGATAATAGCAAATTGTTAAGCTTATCAGTGGCAGCTTTCCTGGTTGTAGGAAGATTATGACCGAGGATCTTCCCAAGAAATTTGGTTGGCTTGTGAGCTACATTAGTAGTGTTGCCCGAGTCACCAATAGCAAACACTTTGGATCTGTCAATTTGCTTTCCATTGTAAACAAGTGAAATACACTTAGATGGCTTTAAATGAAGATCTAATTGTTTGCAGCTATCATTAATTTCTTGAAGGGAGGAAGCATGTTCCTTTGGATCAGAAGAAATAAGGGACAGGTCATCAGCATAGGATTTGCAGCGGTGTGGCCGAGAGGAGCAATATTTTGGAGTGCCTAATTTAGCACGAATCCTTGGGACCTTGACTGTGGGTGGTATATGAGGGGAAGGGAGGTACTTCTTAGAGTTCCCCGATGCTAGATGCCAGGAGATATCATGCAAATTCACTCTTTCCTGCACTCCTAGTTGGTAAACAATTAGAGAAGTGCCATCGGGAAAGTGATCTGCGATCTGACATCTATACCATCCTGGAGGCTCATTAGAGTCCTTTTCATCCCATTCCACATAGATATAAGCTGAAATTGGTGGCAAATTTACAGAGTTAGGAATGGGAAAACGGAGTGCGTATCCTCCGGATTTGAGTCTATTAGCTAGCTGTACTATTGGATTGAATGCCAAGAGGAATATTGTTGGTGACAATGTATCTCCTTGGAATACACCTCTTTGGATGGGGAAAACCTCTGTTGACCAGGCCCTGGTTGAAACAAAAGCTGTAAGTTTGCTATACGCATTGCAGATGTAACGGGTAATCTCTGAAGGGACATGAACGTATTCAAGCATATCCACAATTAAACGATGTGAAATGGAACCAAAAGCATTTCGTAGATCAAGAAAGGTGATGCACACTGGCAGTCCATGCTTCTTTGCATTCTCAATGATAGTAGAGACAGTAAATATGTGCTCATATACACCTGACATACCAGAAAGAAAACCTTTCTGGACACTAGGATCAATGACCTCGTTCTCCAAGAGGAATGACTCCAGCCTACGGGCAATAATGCGGTGGAAAAGCTTCCCTATTACAGAGGTAATAGCAATCGGTCTGAAGTTGGCAGGGTTTGAGGTATCATCATCTTTGTGCAAAAGGATAATACGACCAATACACCAAGAGTCAGGACAAGTTGGATCTTCAAGCAAGATTTTTGAGTATAAGGTGGTTAGAATGTGTTGTAAACTGGGTAGGGATTTCAAGTGATGATAAGAGATTCCATTGCAGCCAGGGCTAGAATTTGATGAGCATCTGCGAAGGGCTGCTCTTACTTGCTTAGGGGTAATAGGGGATAGATCAAAGGGCACAGAAATACAAGGTTTAGGCATAACTTTGTGAACAAACGATGGTAGCTGCTGGTACTGACAAAGCCGACTACTAAAATTGTCTTTAAAATACTCAAAACACGTGTCAACCGAGAAAGTTGGTTCTAATGACTTACTTGAAGACAAAATGGACTGAGCAAAGGTTTGTGGATTTTGTCTAAACTTCTTTTCAAGATGTGCAATATGTCTGGAATCAGTAGGAGAGTTTTTGATGAAACGATTATGCGCACGTACTGCAGTTAGAAATGGTTTAGGATTGATAGTTATATTTTTCCTTAAAGCATTCTTCATTGCGGTAATTTTCTCTCTTTGCTTCTGTTGGCTTGAGATGCGGTGGGGGCCGTTGCTCTTGAATCTTAGTAACTTTTTATTCAAAACTTTGAATCTACTAAGGACATCAATGGTACAAAGGACAATTTTCTCTTCGGCTTCGTAAGGTGAAATTACATTGTTTGATAGGTCATTGTGAACTGGAACAAGTACTTGGTATAATTCATCATTGACGGTCTTCCAATCTGAAGAATCACAAGCGGCATCAGTTGGCAATCGCTGTAAGGGGTCTCCGACTTCTTCTTCTTCTTCCGCCATTTTCACGTTGCTAGGTTCTAGTCCAAACATTTCATTTACATTTACATTTAAGAACAAACAAACATTTACAAACATTTACGGACATTTGAGAATGCATGCACTGCAACAGTTACCTTGTGGCATGCATGCATGTAGTTTCCCACACATGCACACATTGAATAAAATATAATATCAATTACTCACGGTTGGCATTACAAAAGCGCTTCGAGCGTACTCCCTCATCTAGCACCCAGAAGAAAACTAAAATTTTAAAGACGACTCAGTTGAGTCACATGCCAGCATGTGATAATTCTCTGATGACGACAGAAAACGTCACTATACTTTGGCATAGCACTCGTATACGCCCGAATAACAGCTCAAACCACAAGATAAACACATGACTAATAATTTGTAGGCGCCGAATTTTAACAAATTCCTCGCTATGCAATCTGAGGAATACTATCATAACAATTCTGGACATGTCCCACATGCGTGTGCCTAGCTATGCTCGTCTAGCTCCTTAATTGTATGCCTAGCACTATGCTTGTCCATCCTCATGCCCATCTAACCTAGTGTATACTTAACCCTCTGTATGTCTATACCTATGCCTGTTCAGCCCTAGCTGTACATGTGCAGCAAACAACTCAACCTTGTTCCAGTGATTTATGATGGTTGACTTTTTTCACCCCTACATCTTTTATCTATTTTTAAATAGCTTCTGTATGGTTAATAATAATACAGTGGACTCCACTTATACAAAAGAACCCTGTTATAAAGAACTTCTGCTTATAAAGAACAATTTGCCAACTCCAAGTTTGTGTGTATACGTTTTTCCTGTTATAAAGAACTCATCACAGCTGCCTGTGACTGTCAAATGTGGTTGAAGTGAAATTTGTGCTGTTAGAGACATTGAAGTGCACAGGCTAGTCACAAATATAACACAAACCAAAAGTTGAGGTTCGTGCCCTATGGCATACCCATATATTTTCTATAAATTTTTAATGATTGATGTAATATTCACACTCATTAGTACATTAAAATATATACACTTCTTTTAGAAAGAACTCCAGCCTGTTATAAAGAACAAATTCTTCTGGATTCTGGTTCTTTATATCAGGAGTCGACTGTTATAATATATACCAATCTCAATTGAGGCAGTTTATATAGTGTGATATATATATATTATGCATATATACAGCTGTACAGAACTAAAATCTGATTGCATTTATGCCTAATTGTAGAAAGCTGCACTAGCATGGTGACTAAGAGACAAATCGTCAACTGAGTTATCACAATCTGAACGTGCAGCAGATCATTGCAGAAGGTATATCACAGCTCAAAAGACTATTATTTAAGATTATTATAATGTTCAATATGAGTGAACCAACTTCAACAGTGCACACAAGTACAACACATATGTGTACAGTATATATGTCCACACACATGCACCTGTGGCCTGTCCCACGTACAAATCTATAGACATACACACCATATGAACACATATATATGCATCCACACATTATACCACACCAATGCACACACACAAATTTTTAAAGTGGATGTGTACACTGTCACAAACTTGTGCACACACACACACACTATCTGGTGGGTGGACTACGTACATATATTTAATACTAAGCCTCTCTACGTGGAAGTTAAGAGGTGATATAATATAATATACTTATAATGATAAGCCCTAACCTATACCCATATATGGTCTATATAGCCTGATAAGTCTATCATTATCTTAAATATAAGCAGAAGGAGGTGCTAGCTGCAAGCAGAACTCCTTCCTTGGACTTAAGGGGGTGTGGGCCCATAACCCCCAGATGCTATATCCGATCCGACTCCCATGCATAACAATGTGGATATAGGCAACCCATTTCTGACAGCCTGAGCCATAAGTGCTAGATTTCTAATTAGCACCTGGGGGAAATAGCCCACACCACCCAATCATGCCAAATAGGCGGAGGAACAAAAAAGAGAAGAAAAAACAGGATACAGCGAATACACAGACAGCAACTGCAACTGCGGGGTAGCTGAAAGCACTGAATGCGCACGAATTGTGTAACTGATTTTATAGGCACATACAGAGGTAGCGGCCGGAAGTCCACTGCAGTCGTCCGTATTAACTCCATTCAACTGCATTAAATTACATATAATACCAGAAAGATCTTGCAGGAGGTTGTTAAAAACAACACAGAACAAGGATGGCTCCTTTCGTGGAAGGCTGCAGGTGGTTCATATATATAGTGTGCCATAAAAGACAATACTATGATATAACAAACAGCATTAGATATTAATTATACATTTAACTGTGTGTGCATGCAATGAAGTTCCAAAATCCATGGAATGGGTGCCAGGTTAAAGGTGTAATTAGTGTCCAGCCAAATCCTATCTCAAATTATAAAATTCTGCAAATTGATGTTTTACAGAATACTTAAAAATCCACATAAGCCAATACAAGTTGAAGAAAGCCACAACAATACTGCTACACAAAATTAATGATTACATCTTAAAAAGCTGATTGTGATTTTGAAAATCCATCCAGACTTGCTGCATATGAGAACACTCGAGAATATGGGATTCTCAGTGAGCATAGGTCTACTTATGCATCCCACTACATACTAACACTCTAAACCACATCATTGATAAGAATATTACATTTTCATCTAAAGAGATTGTATATTATTATAGCTATGCATAGGTGTACTGGGGGGGGGGGGGGGGGGGGGGGGGGGGCAAGGGGCCCTGCCCCCTCACTTTTAGTGACTAGGGGCAAAATACATTATTGAAGAATTACACGCAAGGAGCATGCAAGTGAAACTTACTTATTCCTTGAAACAAAGATTGATTTTGGGTTGTTTGATTGTTATTTACATGTCATTTCACTGTACAACAAATAGTGTCATTTTGATTTGAAATGCATAGTGTGTGTATTAAATATGCATTTCTCATAATAGTGAATTTCTTTCATAAAGAATTCTTTTAGCCTCTCCCTGAGATTCGTTATAATGAGACTCCACTGTATCTGCATGTGTCTAACATATTGCTGTACATACAGTACTCCATCTAGAATTAATCTTCTGCCCTCCTCACTTATGTGAGTATTCATACACCCCTGCTTATGAGACAATGAGTATCATTAGACTGCCAGTACAGGAATACAGTACAACTGAATGCCAATACTGAAACTTGTCCAACGTACAGATGTAGGCATCAATACACATATACGTAACAACAAATGACATTTCCAAGGTGCAGTATATGCATACATACATATATACAATAAGCCAAAGTAATTGCTGTGTAGTTATAGGAAAGAGCAAAAGCTAGATCTTTGACGTGGGGGATCTGCTCGAGGAACAGCTTTTGCAGAATCATGCATATGAACCCTATGAATATGCATGGCTTCATCTGGTCTACCGTTTAAGGCTTCCTGATTTTCAACTTGGTGGTATACAATATTGTACACACCTCCAGCAGCATCATGCAGATCTTTCAGAGCTTCCACATTGTCAATGGGTATATTCAGCGACACCAGCTTAGCCATAACTTCTTGCATTATTTCCTCTTTGTGATCTTCAGTTGAAATATTGCTTTTCAGATTGTCACAGACACTGACACTATAGCTACTAACCCATGAAGTTTTGAATACTTGAGACACAGAATAACGCTCCAGAGGGTTGTGTACCAACAAACCTTTGATCAAATCATTGATGTCCTCAGATAAACTTGAAGGTATTTCAAATGAGCTGCTAAGAACTAACTCCTTGAGCTCCTGCACTGTACTGCCAATGAATGGCAATTTTCCTGTCACAACAAATATGAGAAGAACTCCCATTGCCCAAACATCAACAGGAGGACCCAAGTACTGTTCATCTTTAAATAACTCTGGTGCAGCATAGGGTGGAGAACCGCAAAATGTGTCAAGATACTGGTTTTGATGTGAAATTATGCTAAAACCAAAGTCTCCAACCTTCACGGCACCTGACCGTGCAAAAAACACATTTTCCGCTTTCAAATCACGGTGAACAACTTGGACATTGTGCTGTAAAGAAACCAAGTGATAATAAGAATAAATTTACAGTATGCACATAGACACATACAAGTTCACTTTAAGGTGGGTAAGTACTGTAATTTACCGGGTATATACGTCACAGCTTTGATGCCTAAATTTTACTGGCAAGATATGGGGTGTGACTTATGCACCAAAATAGCTTGTTATGGCTGATGACATGATAATGCTGTTCAAAACCATGGTGCGATTTATACCCCATAAAATACGGTATGTAGAAAACAAACGACTGCCTAGTCCCAAAATCACAATAACATAATTATTATACTGACTATACACAGCCACATACAGCAAGGTAGCTAAACTAACAAGTAATTCGAGTTAAAAACTCGTGGGGGCTGCCGCCCCACACACTTGAATCACTTGCAAAGCATTGGAGTGTAAGTGCACAGCTGAACATTCATTGAACATACTGTTTATTGTAACTGGACGATTGTTTTGAAAACAATTGCCATAACTCATTCCTGTATAAATTCATACTTCTCTATTACTATTATATAAATTCTCTATTATAAGACTTCTCTTCAAATCCATATTATATATATATATATCGGACGAGGGTTACACACCGGAAGTCCAAATGAAAACAAAACCATTCCTCCCATTCACACACAATCTTCAATGATTTCTTCAATAAAAGCATTAAAAAGCATTATCCCAACCTGTAACCCCTCCACTTGGGAAGACTGCATGTGACACTTAGTAAACAATTGATTATTATTGACTAGTGAATCCGTTTAACACAGTCTCATTGTTCAAAGGTACACCCCTGGCATACTGTACATCTAACAACATTCTACCAGTGATATCCCACTAATACAAAGCAGTTGCATGAAGGATTCACAGTGCTGTCTATTGCAACTAACCATGTAATGAATGGCACTAGCCACTTGGAAAAAGATCGGTTTGGCATCAACTTCACTGCAAGGACCACCATTGATAATTCTGTAGCAAAGTTCTCCTCCAGGAGCATACTCCATGATGATGTGCATCTTTTGTACTGATTCAACAACCTCATACAGTCTTATGAGATTGGGATGAGACAATCTCTCCATGCACATGATTTCCCTGGATAAAACCTTGCGTGCTCTATCATCAAGACTCGTCTTGTCTATTATTTTAATGGCAACCTTCTCTATACAAATAGGAATTGTAGGAAGATTAGCTTACTACGATAGCTGCATACAGCTATAAAGAAAACATGACACATACCTTTTGTCAACACATGTATCCCCAGTTTCACCTTGGAAAAGTTTCCAGAACCGAGTTGTTCACGAACTCTATACAGACGAACTCTTCTTCCCAAGGCAACTTCTTTCGCCACTTTAGGGTCGTTGTCCAAATCATGCAGAAGCTTTTCATACAAAGACATGTCCCTCGTATTAGACAGAACGCACTCGCCGATCGTTTTCGCTAAACAGATACAAAGCAGCTGCAACTGGACCCATAGCAATGCGCGGCAATTCAGATCAATATTGCCAGTATACTCGAGTGATAACGTACAGATTGGGCCTTCCCCGTATCCCTACTACACTAATTGTACCATGATACGTGGGTGAATCCTTTGATGTAGCTAGGTGTATAATACACTAACCCACCTCATTAAGAATTCATGAGGTGACTATATTCTTTTCAGCTAGCTAGCATTTTTCGGCCTTTTTTATTGTTCTACCACACTGTGAACAGAGATGGCTGATCCTTTCCTGTCAGAATTCGCTAATGCCTTCAATCCAGATGAGTTTTGGTTCCTGATACCTTTCCTGTCAGAATTCGCTAATGCCTTCAATCCAGATGAGTTTTGGTTCCTGATACGGACGCTTGCAGACCTAAACACATCCACCCAACCATCAGTTAACAGTTCGCATCAATAGACGGTTGGATGAAGGCGTTCTTGTTAGTAAACGGCTGGATTGAGGCGGTCAAATCAGCAGACAGTCGGCTAAAGGCGTTCGGATTAGTGAACAGGTGAATGGAAGCATTTTGATCATCACCAAATGGCGGCCGGGATAGAGGCATTCTGGTCAATGAGCAGCTGGCTGTATAGGCGGTCATATTAGCTGATCATTGGGTGGAGGTGGTCAGGTCGTAAGCGGCCCTATCAGCTAAGGAATGGACCAGGATTGAAGGTAATAGTAAATAATTCTGATAGGAAAAGATCAGCCATCTCCCCGTTCGCAACGCGGTAGAAATAGGTAGGAAAGAACGGTTACGACATCCTCAGGCTACGCCTTCGGATGTCCAGCATCATGGTGCAAGATAGTTATACAAGGTAGTGCTGTGCACTGTTACTGACTCAGAGCTGTTTGCACTCTGTATTCTGCCCTTATATAGTTGTCTGGTGGTATTTGTGCTACAATGTAGCATTCCACTTGCAATGGCTAATTGGCACAGGCAGTCCTTTGCAGTTCTGGACTCTGGTATTCAGTTTTAGAGCTCTTTATTCTGCTGAGTTGTCTAACGTTGGTTGCATCCTGCTAGCCTGGCGTAGCACGCACATTTGATGCTGCTCTGTCTATTGGCAGGTGTAGTTCCATGCAATCCCACATGCATGCATGCCTATATTCAATTTTATGGGCTTTTTATTGTGCTCAGCCTACCTGCATGCTGGCTGCAGTATTTCCATTTAGTCTTGTTTTTTTTTCCAAATTGAATTCAGCCCATCAGTAAGGGCTCTAGTTTTAGCACTATAAATGCTATGTTTTCTAGCTTCTTGGATGATTCCAATGTGCATAATATTATATTAAGTATAAATTAACACTTGGCATGCTCTGCATCCTTATTTTTTTCTTAATCAATATTGGGCAGAAATGTGGCCCTTTGTTAATAGGATTGCGTCTTGCTTGGCTCAACCATACAAGTAGTTTGTACATATAATTAATTGCCAAGACTTGAGGAGTTGCAATGGCTCACAGATACAAGGGATGCTGCGAAATTGTGCTGAGAGGAAGATAATATCCGAATGGCACCAAGAGATGGCAGCTAAACCCAAGCTGAGTCTGCTTAATACGATCTTTAATCTTGGCCTAACCCAGAGATGCTGGAGAGTACAGGATAGGGTCACCCGCTCTGTGCTCATGAAACTGAGAGGTGGCACTGCTCACTTCCAAGTGGAGACAGGTAGGTGGCAGGGAGTAGCACGAGAAGATCGAGTTTGCCGGGAGTATGCTAATGGCATGATTGAGGATGTATACCACTGGATGTTGAGCTGCCCTGTATAGTCTAACCAACGTCATCCCATTATTGCACATGCTCGTAAACTGAACAGTGATTTTGATGACTTGAGCACGGATGTAAAAGTTGCATGCTGTGATTTTGAACCTAGCTTGCAGAGATCACAAGATTGCAAAACTCTTATGTGTAATGTGGTGTGCCTGATTTAGTTGATTTAACTTAACTATGGTTCTATTTTATCTTTGTGCCTCATTGGATATCTCACTACCCTAATGTCTGATGTACGTGTGTGCACATTAATAATGATTGATTGATTGATTGATTGATTGATTATAGTGCCTTTAATTTATGTGTATTGTTGGCTTGACCTAAGTATAGACTATGCCCTTGAATGTCTATTTGGTTAAGATGGCTTTGTTGTGGGGGTTGCATGATTCAGTCATCCAAATATGTTCCTCTCTTGTATAGTCTCAGGTATTATTTACCCCCCCCCCCCATCCTTTTTCAGTGTTCCTGTCTGAGCCAGTTGGTCTGCACTCAGTGCAGTGTCTCAACAGGACCTCGCACATTTGTAAAACATATTTAGTGGCAGTTTGCCTTTTGTACCTGCAATGGCTTCTATGTGCATCAGCTGCAATGTGGCATGCATGATTGGCGTTGCTGTTCTCCTCCACAGTGGCTACAAATTCAGCTACTTTATATGGTCTCGAGCCAGCGACGACTAACAGTGAAGTTGTGGTGCCGAGGGAAGTTCAAATTTTGCCCATACAAAGCCTGCAGGTACACTCATGCCTGCTCATCTTGCCACAGCATACAGCATAGGGCTACTACCTGCCCTAGTACCAAGCAGAAGAAAGGCATCTAATTAACATTAATTTTACCTGTAAACTTCTACGCAATATGCGTATATTATCTATTGGCTACATATACCCTAGCTGTCAGTACATCCAGTCCCATTCTATCATTGCTTATGATGTATATGGATATGTTATAAAATGCCATGCATGTATTCACATTCGGTTATATATATATAATATACATGTATATATATTTATATATCTATATTATGCATTATGTATATGTATATATATATATATATATATATATATATATATATGGCAGAAAGAAAAGTTCTATGGGTATACACTTTATCGCTTTTATATGGAGGAATAAGTCTGGCTACGCGAGACTGGATCGGTATCGGATGACATCCCATGAAAATGACTTGCTAAGTTAGTCAAATTAGGCCCATCGTATGGTTATTTTGTGAATCCAAAGAAAACCTGGTTAATAGTCAAAGATGAAACCAAGCTTGAAGAAGTAAAAGCACATTTCCACGGCACAGGCATCAATGTCACCTCAGATGCCAAGAAACATCTTGGAGCTTGGCTGGGTGATAAATCATCTGTCATCGATCACCTTAAAACCAAAATAGATGAATGGATCACACAATTGTTTTAATTTCTGAAGTTGCCAAATCACAGCCACATGCTGCATATTCTGCTTTCACCAATGGGATCATTAGTCAATGGCTGTACACAATGCGTACTTCACCTGATGTCTCCTCTCTTCTGCAACCACTAGAAGATGCCATTCGAACAAAATTTCTCCCATCTCTTCTAGGACGTGATCTTGGTGATATAGAACGAGACATCTTGGCACTGCCAGTTCATATGGGAGGTCTGGGTATCATTAATCCAACGACACTTGCTCCTACACAACATCAAGCCTCTCTGGATATCACACAACCCCTTTCAGACGCCATCATTGAACAAAAGCCGTATAATCTTGAAGTTACAGCTAAACAACAAGTAGCTAAGTTAGAAGCAAAGAAAAAGAAAGATGCTACTGACAAAGAATTACTCGAAGGATATCTCTTACATTCCTCCCATCTATTGAAGAGATGTATTGAGCTAGCTCGAGAGAAGGGATCATCATCTTGGCTGACTGCACTCCCAATTGCCAGATATGGGTTTGCACTACACAAGGGGGATTTTCGCGATGCCATCTGTCTCCGCTACAATTGGACACCAGCAAGGATGCCAACAGAATGCGTATGTGGACAAGGTTTCACTGTATCTCATGCGATGGACTGTCACACTGGTGGTTTTCCCACAAGAAGACACAATGAGGTTCGTGACATCACTGCTGAGTTAATGTCTGAGGTGTGTCCAAATGTTACCAGAGAACCCCAGTTGCAGACTTTAACAGGAGAGACATTCAACTATAAGAGTGCCAACATTGAGGATGGAGCAAGGGCTGACATCTCTGCCGATGGATTCTGGGGCAACAATCATCAGCGAGCATTTTTTGACGTGAGGGTATTCAACCCAAATGCTCGCAGCTACCAGAATACTAGCATCAAAGCGTCCTACCAGAAGCAAGAACGTGAGAAGAGGAGAGTGTATGAGGAGAGAATCTGAGACGTTGAGATGGGATCCTTCACACCTCTTGTTTTCTCTGCATATGGTGGCATGGGCAAGTCATCACAAATTTTCTACAAGCGCCTATCATCTATCATCAGTGATAAGCGGGGAGAGTCTTATAGCACTGTTATCACATGGATTCGATGCCGACTCAGTTTTTCCCGCGTGAGATCTGCCATCAACGCCATCAGAGGCACAAGAAGTAAGCCACCTACAGTCACCAATGATAAGTCCTTCTCATGCATTGTGGTGGAGGCTCGTCTTTCCAACTAACCTGCATGATTTTTAGTATATATACTTTCATTCAATTGTGTCTGTACTTTATTTCTGCATGATCATTTTTGTACTAGTAACTTTACAGTTCGATTACGTAATTATATTGTGTTGACTGAAAATGACTAGTCTGACGTGGCCAGACCGAATTCCTCTGGCCACGTCAGACTAGAAAATGACGGACAGGTATTCTGGTCGAACACATGCTCGAGAGATTTGTCACTATCGCGTCTCGTCTGTATCTTTCCTTACCTATACTGGACAGCAGGTAGCAAGAAACAGCTGCTGCTGTGTGACTAATGCAGAAACTTTTGATAGCTTGCAGCACCCCTCTTCTGGCGGATTGTATGATTCTGCTCTTGGTCCTACAGATCAGTATGGGCAATGTCCCACATGTGGATTGAGTTCTAATCAGTGCCCGGGTCATTTTGGGCATATTTCTTTGCCCCTTCCTTTATATCACCCACTTTTCTTTAATACCACTTATCAGTTGCTTCGATATTCGTGCTGGTGCTGCCAGCACTTATTAACAACTAGGCATAGAGTTCGTTTGTTAAGAGGACAACTGGAGATGTTACAACGAGGTTTAATTTCGCGCGTTTCTGATTTAGAATCATTGAAAGGCAATTTGGCTATCGATGGAGAATTAAATGGAGATGTTGTTGAGATTCAGGAGTCCACTACTGGTACCTCAGAAGTTGTCACGTATAAATTCATCTCCAAATCAAGTAGCAATGAGATTGATCAAAATGTGGGAACCGTCAAAACAAAGCATGTGTGGGAATTGCAACGTCAACTCATCTCTCAGTTTTTCAAGGAATGTTCTGTGTCAAAATGTCCTAACTGCTCAGCTCCAGTTCGACCCATTAGACAAGAGCACCATGCCAAGGTTTTCATGAAACCCTTGTCCCAAAAATTATCAGAAGTATATGCTACTATGTGGAGCAACCACCATGAGAAGTCTGAGGTCAATAATGTACATCGAGACACTGTTGCTGAAGACTGCCTTAAACAAAAATATGTGACACCTTTAGAGGCCCAACAGCACCTTAGAGCTGTCTTTGCTAATGAGTGGAGTTTGCTGCATTTGATGTTTGGAAATATAAACTTTGCAGAGAATCAGCTTTCACCAGCTGATACATTCTTCCTGGATGTGATGGTTGTTCCTCCATCCCGATATAGACCAGTAAGTTGCAGTAACAATACACGGTGTACCGGGTTGGCCCTGTGAATGCCACATGGAGAGCTAAGACGGCATATTATACATAGTTTTTCTCCTTGTTCAGTTGATTTTGAAGCCAGTTTAGTTCACAGTCATAGAGGGGCATTGCTGTGTTATATAATAAATTCTGAACATTAGAATAATTATTAGTATATTCAACAAATGTGTAGCAAAACTATTCATATTAGGACATTTGACCACATGGGCATATTGTGAGACCAGTTAAATAGTATGATGTGGTGTGTACAGTATGTGTGAATATTACCACTAAATGCAAGTGTAGGGCATATGACAAGGCTTCATTTAGTTGGGGGAGGTAGGGGGGCTTCCTTCATAGAATCTACCCCCACCACCACCACCACCACCAATTGTGAAATAATATATGCTTACACACATGAATATGCGGCTTCATTCCCCTATTCTTTTACACAATTGACCCCTACCCCTCCCCCAGACAATTTGTAAGTGAAAGCCTGTATAGTAAGGTGGTATGTATTTTGGAGCTATCCTGAGTCATAATATGTTCCTTGCTTGTGTGCGGCTAGATGCACTTATCTGTGTTTTTAGATATCATCACTGGGAGACAAAAAGTTTGAAAATCCACAAACTGCCAATCTGCAAAAAGTGCTTCAGGACTGCCTTGCAATTAAAGGCATTTTAGAAAATAAGGTTGCTGATACTGATGTGGTCTCCAAGACCAAACCTTCATCTGTGAGCATAATGCTTCTTATTTTTCAACATTGGTGTGCATGTATATGTATCAACCTTTCTTTCTATGCAGTTACTTGCTGAGAGTCTTCATAGTGCTTGGTTAAAGCTTCAAATGGATGTCAATTGTTTTGTGGATAGTGATCTAGACAAAATGAAGGGCAAAGATGTACCAAGTGGAATAAGACAGGTTTCAAGGCTATTTTATTAATTACCAGTGCCTTATACTGTACATTACGGAAGACCCACATATTTATGTACAGGTCTTGGAGAAGAAAGAGGGCTTGTTTCGTAAGCACATGATGGGCAAAAGAGTCAACTTTGCTGCACGTTCAGTTATTTCACCAGATCCATATATCAACATGGATGAGGTTGGTGTGCCATTAGTGTTTGCAACAAAATTGACATACCCTGAGTCAGTCACTCCATTGAATGTGCAAGAATTGAGCAGAGCAGTTATTAATGGACCTTTGAAACATCCTGGGTTGGTTTAGCAATGTTTATCATGGAAGTGACTTGTACTGCTATAATATTACGTACACATTAGTGCCACACATGTGGAAAGGGAAGATGGCTCTACTGTTATTTTGAGCCGTGATAATTTATCACAAAGACAAGGGATTGCTAAGCAGTTGTTGACTCCTCCTTCAGGAGTAAAGTCTCAGTGGGGCCGCAAAAAGGTTAATAATCATGTAAAATATTATGTATGTACATGAAAAGTAATATTATGAATCTGTATCTTCTTTTCCAATAATATATACAGGTGTACAGGCACTTGAGAAATGGTGACATTCTTCTTATGAATAGGCAGCCCACATTGCATAAACCTAGCATAATGGCACACAAAGTATGTGTACATATATTATGGAGAACTTTATGCCTGCTTACTTACTATGAGGGTATCATGCATTTATATTCATTTGTAAAATGCCTTAGGCTCGAGTACTTCCGGGGGAAAGAACACTGAGGTTACATTATGCCAACTGTAAGACGTATAATGCTGATTTTGATGGAGATGAAATGAATGCACATTTTCCTCAGAATGAACTTGCAAGATCAGAGGCCTACAATATTGGTAATCTGTTTATTCATACTGTATATATATTTATTCTATAATGCTGGATTGTGTAAATTTCAACAAATTACCTTGGTATTTCTGCATAGTGAGCACTCATAATCAGTACCTTGTGCCTAAAGATGGAACACCTCTTAGTGGTTTAATACAAGATCATATCATATCCGGTGTGCTTATGACATCAATGGATCAAACTTTTGATAAGTGAGTTTTTTGGATGATTTTATTGGTATTTTCAGTTACTATTGTATACTGTAACATGTACTGTATGTCATGTGAGTTTTTTTGTATCTCTGTAGGTCCATGCACCAGCAGCTACTGTATTCTGCCCTGCCAGATTATAGAGCAGTTTTGAAGATGTTGGCTCCCGCATATATTAGGCCAAAGCATTTGTGGTCTGGAAAGCAAGTGTGTATTTCCATTTTTATGGGGTTTTTAGGCTCACTTTGACCATTATTCTTCTTTAGATTCTTTCTACTGTTCTTCTGAATGTAATTCCTCATGAGCAGTACAAAATCAACTTACAATCCAAAGCAAAAATCTCTTTCAAGGTAATGATGTCTTTTTGTGGTGATTGGGTAGGGGTGCTATTCCGGGTATTTCCTCTCACAGGAATGGACAAAGGGTTTACCAGGAGATAGCATTAAAGTACCGCATGATTGCCAGGACCCCTTTATGGTGGAAGACTGTGTACGTATGTGTGATTTTTTTCACTAATTGCATTGTTAGTGACTTCTTACTCTCTTGTGATTAAGCTCCATGCCTCCATCACTTAAGTACAGTCTGATTTTAATGTGTAGCATGTTGTATTGTTTAGGTTATTTTTCGAAATGGAGAGTTTTTGTGTGGAGTTTTGGATAAATCTCAGTTTGGGCCTTCTGAATTTGGACTTGTACATGCTTGCCATGAAGTATGTATTGTGTGTGTGTGTGTGTGTGTGTGTGTGTGTGTGTGTGTTGTGTTGTGTGTGGGGTGTGGTGTGGTTACCATTATTGTTTGCCATTTTGACTTATTTGCTTACTGTAGCTTTACGGGGGAATTGTAGCCAGTCAGTTACTGAGTTCTCTTGGAAGGTTGTTCACTGCATTTCTGCAACTGTCTCATGGTTTCACCCTTGGAATCGAAGACATTTTAGTAACTTGTGAGGTAAGATATGGTAGTCTGAAGTGTGAAATGCAGGGATAATATTCTATAAATGATATTGAATTGTTTTTAAGGCTGATGTGAGAAGGCAGAAGTCTGTAGCTCTTTCATCACTTCTTGGAGTGGAGGCTGCTGCTGAAGTATGTTTCAAACCCTTATTTGTGCTTTTCTTATTTAAAACGGAGAAAGTCATGTGTTTCGATGGGCTCGGGACTGTATTTGGGAGTATACATCTAAAGCCTGGTTTTCCAAACCATTTGAGTATTTGGTACACAGTAATTTTGAAACTTACATATACAATATTTAAAGTTTGCCAATGGCCGCTTTTAGAGTTATTCATGTTTTTTTTTTGTTTCAAGATTTGCGAATGGATCAGCTTGGGCTGGGTATTTGTAGAGAATTTACAATAATCTGCATATATAGCTCTGCAAATTCCTGATCATATTTCAATTTGCAAAAGTTTAGCCATGCAAAGATTTCAATGTATGATACGTGCTGTGCGTACAAAGTTGTCTTTTCTGAATGTTTACTGTAAACTTTAGATAAGATTTCTTTTACGGGGAGTAAGGGGCATTTGCCCTTCCTTGAACCGTTATTGTCTAACACATACGCAACTACATACAATGGTGATCTGTGTGTTTGTAAACCTGTTTTTTTTAGGGATGAAAAATAGTCTCATATACCAGCTTATGGTGCCTGAAACTTCAAACTATCTCTTTAAGAGCATACTCTCAGATTCTGTAGCTTACCTCTACAATACCACATAATTTTATCCAACCCCCTTCCGTCATTGCACTATGTTTTACCTCCCTTGATTGTTTTCTATCCCTGTTAAGGGTTGTCATCTACAGGAACTTTTTGTAAAGTTTCAACATTCACCAGATTTTTTTGTTATTATGGACTTTGAATTATTTTGTTCCCTTCCCTCTTATATAGAACAGTGTAAGCTACATACATAGAGTGCCTCTCTTAAAATGCCTTTTTACTTACAAACTAGTTCTGAATGTCCAATTAGGACTACATGTGTATCTAGGATTGTGAACACACATACGTATGTACAGTATAGGCTTATACATTGTAATTTTTTGTTCTGTACTCAATAAATGCAGTTTTACACTGTCATGTTTGTTTACCAAGCTTTCTTTTTGTATTGTAGGCTTTTAATATTCCTGATATTGGTGACTCAGGTAGGTATGCTTATGAGCATTGTTAGTGTGTATTGATACTGTACAGTGCCTATCAGTGGTGTCATGCACTTACCCTGAATTATCCTGTATTCATGCCTACTCCAATGTACACATGAATGAATATTGACTTCATCACAGCAAATTTGTAACCCACTGAGTTTTGCATGACTGTCAAGTTGCGGTAACTGTTGCCATGACAGACCGTCTTTTAGCATATGTTAGGGGACCACTGCTCATGTGCTGAAAGAGTTAATTATTTCACTCACACATCTCTTCTGTTCTTACCTTAGAGGAAAGAGTAATAGCTTACTCTTCTACTCTTGAGTGGGTGTTCATACACATATTATGTAGATAGTAGAGCAATATTCTTTGTTGTAACTCAAGTGTTTGCTGCAGACAATAGTGGAAGGATTTTGCAATAATACCCACCTTTATTGAAGAGATACTGCATACAGTATGTGTCATAAGACAGCTATTTTAGTACCTCACTAATGTATCATTTAAAGTAACTGCAAAGCCATTCCTAAAGGGGTTTATCTCTGACATTACCACAAGATCTCGTGCATACCTACATATCAATAATGGTTTGAGTTGCAAGCTTTTGCCTGCTAGTTTCAAAATTTCCGAGATGGCACAACTGAGTCAAGAATTTATCTCCCTAAATCCAGATGTTTACATGATATATTTAGTAGTTAAGGTACATGCATGAGGGCTGTATGGCATTTGAAATGCCGAATCTCAATGGTAAGTGCATTTTAGATGCCACACAGCCTGAGTGCCTATGTCTTAACTACTATAGCATCCATTTATGGACTTTGAGTGAGTGTTCTTGAATTCCAGGAATTTAACAAAGCACGTTGAATGTTAAATATTGAATTTTTGAAGAGGATCAACAATAAGAATCCCCAAAGAAGACTTTCTTGGCTACGTGCAAAGTTCGCTTCTCGCGCTGGCGTAGATTGGCACCTTTTAGGTTCAATTTAGAATGCCTTTCTTTGAAACACTATTTAAGGAACATTATAGGGATGTATTTGCCTGAAGTCACAGGTTTCGAAGTATAAACTCACAGCCAGTTAGACACCCATGTTTTTTATACAGCATAAAATCACTTTAATCATGCTGTTGTCATGTTAACAGATGCTACAAGAATTTAAACCCTTCAAATCACATGTGTGTTCCCAGAACTCTATTATGCCACTCTAAAGTCTTTGAAGTAATAATTATTCTGTCCGATCATCGTGTAAGTACAAAAGAAATTCATGACTTACTGTAGCTGAAAAAGCCACTATATGTTCAACATCTTCAATTCCATGCTAACTACAACCTAGCTTTGTCTAAGTTGAAAATGTGTCTTGCAGCACAGCACAGAGATCTTTACTGTGTGCATATCTACCAGTATTGCCTTAGCTGTCAGTGTACTGGTTCCTTAATAGTGTCTTTGTATATTCTGGATTGTATAAAGTGTTATGGATTACAGGGTATTATCAGTGTTCTCGCCAGCCCTTTTAAGCAAGGCCGGCCACCCTGCTTAATTTTTGGCTTAGACCATTTCTTTACTTTGAGTAAAGTCCATATTCCTTTGTTCAGACTCTTCAAGTGGGTAGATTAGGTAAAACTGACACCATACACTCATGCATTTTGATCTCAAACAATTCTCATGCTCTATTTTGAAAAGCGCTCATAGGCACCATCATGAGGACTTTGAGCAAATTCCCCTGCACTTCACAAGATTGTTGCAAATGCAGAGGAGTAACTCAATAATAGATACTGTAGTATAGAAGTGAACCAGGATAATGGCAATTGTGCACTGGCCTACTACTGGCTTACACAAATGCCACCCTCTTTACTTTTTTTCTGGTGACTACCCTGCTATATAGCACTGAAAAGAAATCACCATGGTTTTCCTAAATTTCTGGGAGAAGCTCCAGTTATATCATGGTGTTTCAGTATGTGAAGTATCATTTGTGGATTTAAATTTTTGTGTTGATGTAGAGGCCCTAGTGCAAAAGTATACTGCTGCTCATCACTGTGGTAATGATCAAGACATGAAGCATTTGGACTATTGTGTGAAGAAGAGGGTTGATAAAGCAACTAATGAGATAAACTCGTATGTTTTCATGTAAGGAATAGAGTATATTTTCTGTCTACTTAAGGTCCATTTTTATTATGGTATCAGGATTTGCATGGGTACAGGACTACACAAACCTTTTCCAAGGAATTGTCTCCAATTAATGGTTCTGTCTGGGGCTAAAGGGTCTTCTGTAAGTGATGTTTCTGTTTTTGTCTTATACTTTCTTGGGTGAGTTTGGTGTAATACTTGCATGCATGCACGGGGACAGAAGAACGGGGATTATAATAGCTGTGAAACAACCTTACCTAATTGTTGTAACTGGTCTTTCCTGCTATATTTTGTCTTCTCATGTATGGTTTGATAGCAAAGACATTGAAAAACTACAGGTTACACATTACACACTATTATGCATACATACAGTGGAACCTTCCATAGTTGACTCTCTCAAATAAGGACATAGTGACTTGCATTCACATGAAATTCCTACAATACAGGTTGATCCTCCCAAAGATCAAAACCTTTCTACAAAGAACAAATCAGTTGAATTTATGTTGTCCACAAAGTATCCTTTGTTTGGAGGTTCCACTGTAGACCAGTACTTACTTAAAGCATGAATTGTTTGATTACCAACAATCTGCTACTGTGTTAATAGCTCCAACTACTGCTATGCAACAAACCCATGCTAGAACTGATTAGAAATGTATGTTGATTGTGACATTGTGGCCATTTGGGAAGAGAAATCTTTGAATTTCTCCACTTCTTGCTTGGCACATGGTTGTCATTTCTTGCATAGGCTGACCACCATACAAAGGATCTAAAGCTATCAAGGCTTGCAGACATTTTCCTGTTGGACCAATTTAAAGTCACATGGATATGTACATTTGAACTCCCCTAAATGAGGACACCTCCATGTACAGGGTTATGTATTGTTGTCCCAGGGTGTCCTTATTGTAGAGATTCCATTATACATACAGTATATGTAATATATAACGCGTGGTAGAGAGATCGATTGCAGAAATATCTTACCGAGGACATTTATATCAATTGAGGCGCACAGCGCTGAAGTTGATATAGAGCCAGAGGTCCAATATTTCTGCAATCGACAGATCTACCATGCGTTATATAATATATAGTATGGTTTACCAACCTTAGATGGAGTTTACGGAAGTAAACAGAGTTAATGAGGGAGCTTATGTCATTGGTTATAAGAATGGCGTGCCCGGCATGCCAGTAATAGTCGAAACGATAGATGATTGGGCTTGAGAAGTGTCGTGTTTCAGTTAATAATGATTAATTTGTGAATTAATACCACCACAATTAGCAGAGTGCCTCACTTGTATACTATAGATTTCCTTTGCATGTACAATGATGTGTATACGTGTATATACATAAAATGCTGTTAGTTTATTGTCTGTTCATGTGTTCATCATTCAGGACTGGAAAATCCGTTGTCTACTTCTCAGTTTATTTGTCTGTTGGTGTACTAGTACTTTGAGACTGTATTACTGACATTGGCAGTTTAACCATAGCTTTATATTGTTCTTTGTCAGATTGTAGGGGAATCTATGGAATTTTGTGATCTTCTTTTGATAATGTATATCTTTCAGGTGAATTGCATGCAAATATCTTGCTTGCTGGGCCAAATTGAACTGGAAGGGCAGCGTCCACCTTTGATGCCAAGTGGAAAATCACTTCCATCATTTCTTCCTTACGATTTAACTCCAAGATCTCGAGGCTTTGTTAGTGGAAGATTCCTTTCTGGTATCAAACCACAAGAATACTTTATCCATTGCATGGCTGGGAGAGAGGTAAAGAGGCATACTGTGTGTGTGTGTGTGTGTGTGTGTGTGTGTGTGTGTGTGTGTGTGTGTGTGTGTGCACAGTCCATGTCCTTGTACATATATGTAGTAGTGACCTGTTCTACTTTGCATATTTTGTATTATTGTGTTGTAATGCTGTCAAAATGTTTCAGACTTACAACTTAATATTTCCAGTACATCCGTATGTATGTGTAATGCATTATGATTATTGTTATTATTCTTTAGGGTCTGGTGGACACTGCAGTGAAAACAAGCAGAAGTGGTTACCTTCAGCGTTGCTTGATTAAACATCTTGAAGGCATTTGTGTGCATTATGACCAAACGGTATTTTGCTGTATATTGTATGATACTTGTATAGTTCAGCATTAGTCCAATTTTATTTGTTAATTGATTATAAAGTGTTCTGTGGCATATACAGGTTCGTGACAGTGATGGGTCAATTATTCAATTTTTATATGGAGAAGATGGAATGGATATCTTGAAAACGAAATATCTTAATCAGAGACAATACACCTTTCTTGCTAATAACTACGAGGTACGTAAGAATGCTTTGTAGTTTTTTTACATCTTTTGTGTATAAGTTTATTGTGTTGTTTCTAGGCTGTGTTATCTAGACTGGATCCCTCATCAGCTGAAGATAGGCTACACTATGGCAAGGCCTTAAAACATCAGCTTCGGGTGTGTGATTGTATTTGTCTTAGAGTGTACCTATTAGGATACACTTCTAAGTAAGCATTTCAGACGTACAGCCAACCCTCCAAACAATCAGCTTCTATGTGAATTATTCCTCATCTGTGGTGTATCTATTTCCCTGTGCCCCGTTCCTAATTGTTAAAATAACAGTTTATGTCTGTATGGGCATTATACAGACTAGGGGGATAATAACTACAATTCACACAGCAATACTTGGTACTAAGCCTGTACGTATATAGTATATACAATTTACACTTACAGTAGTTTATAATTCGATCAATTTTGTATGTATAGTGAGTATTTTCATGATTTTATACCATTTGATACCACGTTGTGAATTCTCATTTATCCGCCAAACCCCCTTAAGTCTACAGAAATCCACTGATACCTCTGTTTACTAAAATTTCTCTAAAATTTGAGGTGGGTTGAATTACTGTAGTATCATGGCAGACAGTAGCAACTGAAACTATGAGCCAATGATCATCATTTTGGGTTTGCATCAATCCTTGCTCATTTAAACCTTGATTCTTTGGATGTCATTTTGCATGTGATTGTACAACTAAAAAGCATGTTATTGCCATCATTTGTACTGGAAACAGCACAAATAGTAGATGAAATGATTTCTAGTGTCCAGTTACAATGCAAAATCTTGTGACTATTGCTGGGAGATCAAAAATATTATACTGTGCCTTTGTTTTTGTGAGTCATGTGATTACTAAGCCAACTATAATTACAAATAGAAAGCTAAAACTCCATGATTTACCATTAATAATGCACATTTGCAGTAACTTTTCTGCATTCTGCTGATCTAAATGCAAGTTGCTTGCTCATTGGGGTTTGATCAGTGGGTATGTACTGTATTGTTGAAGTATGTATGACAGAACAGGTCAGGTATGGACAAAGAAATTTTGTTCTTGTTTGGGTATACATAGCTATTGAAGTTTAACAAAAGTACATCATTTCTGTAGATCACTTGCACCAATTCACCACCCTTGCAAAATGATATTCAAAGAATAGACGAGTGCTGATTTGGAATGATGAGAGGTGGAATTGTATATTGAAGGTTGAACTTTGGTGGTCATTTTATTAAGTTCTGCTGTTGCTGGAAGTTGCTGATGTACTTTGCTATTGTGCTATGTAGAGGAGCTTCAGTAATAATTCTCCTTTTTTCATTTCTAATTTATTAAAATTTTGGCTACCAAAGTTTTGTATTGTGTTAGTGATCATGCAATCAGGATGTATAGAGACTCATGATGAAAGTCACTCTGTAATTGTGAACATTTTATGTAGGATTGGCTTAAGATGGTGTGTATTGGCTCAGCAAAAGCACCCAAGTTTTAAAGGCATTCCTTCCCATCATTGCTGCTTACAACTATATTACTAGGGAGTAGTGTTACACCTAGAAGTCTAATTTTAACAAAGCAATTAAAGCAATGAGTTTTTGTACAACAAACATTTCAGCAATCGACTGCTGCCTTCTTTTTCTTCTGCTGCAGTTGTATGCCACTGAAGGAGGTGGCAGGTGGTTGTCACAACATTTGGTGTGTGAAAACTTATTTTGACCAGTGAATTCTACGGAAACTTGTCCATTATAATATACCTGCCGTGATATAACGTCTTTTCTCAATATATGTGCACAATTTTATACCTTTGCAAAGTAGCCACCTGTCTGCAACAGCCACTAGGTTGGCCCTAAGGGTGACGTGTAGGGACTTCAGTGTAGCGTAGATCTGGTGTATTTTTGACATCGTAATATTATTGCTATCAGGAGTGGTAACTGTATGTAGATTGAATATTTTTTCATATTGTTAATTTAATATAGATAGAAAAGTGGAAAAAGAAATATGGTGAAGATGTTTTGAACAGCTTGTCTGTCAGGTACAGTGGCAGCTGAAGGTCTTGTAATACATTCTATTTCATTTTCAACTTGTCAATACTACTGTAGGACTTCAGGATTTTTGTCATTTTATAAGAAACAGATTACTAACTTTGCAAGATCACCAGGCTCCAGAATAGGAAGTCAACATGGTAGATCAAAGGTATTGTACTGTAGTTGGTTTGTGAAGTCAAGCCACCATATGAAATTGTGTGTAAATATCATAGATCACATACCACATTCACTGACTCTTGTTTTTGCTGTTTGCTTTACAGACTGTTGAAGATATTATTGCTGACTGGTATCAACTTGATGCTGAGATGAAATTCAAGTAAGCAATCTTGTGTGTAGTTGAGGCTTTGGTGTGGTGATGGCTTGCATTTTGATTTCTTTCAGATTTAACCGAAGTGCCCGTCTGTGCCCAGATCCTGTTATCAGCCATTGCAGATCTGATCAATGCTTTGGTGCTCTACCTGAAAAGATCCTTGATGTAATCAATTCATTCTCTCTTTCTCATGCTCTTCCTGGTTGTACACACTCAGAGAATGTGTAAGTAAAAACAGTGGTAAGATACAGGTATAACTCAGATCTCATTATCGGGAAATTCTTTTGTCATGGGAGCATGCACTCCCTACATACAGTAATTTATGCTTAACATAGGAATCATGTTTCCCTGACATTGGAAAAGTTTAATTTGCTATTTAAATTCAAGTGCTTGCGTTCCGTTTGTGAGCCTGGTGAAGCTGTTGGTTTGCTTGCTGCTCAGGTATGTGCAGCTTTGTACAGTAGTTCACTCCAATGCTTTCTACGTAATCAACCAAGGATGAGGTTAGAATGTCATTGCTTTTTTTATTTACAGTCTATTGGTGAACCATCAACGCAAATGACCCTAAACACATTTCATTTTGCTGGCAGAGGAGAGATGAATGTAACACTTGGCATTCCTAGACTCAGGTTTGCTTTTTCTTCCTACATAATAGCATGTAGTGAAGTATGTACGTGTGTATGTATACGTATGTATGTATTGTACACAGGAAAGTGTTATTTTTGGGGTGTACTATACAATGGTTTTGAGTGGGTGAAGCTTCCAATGTATGTAATAGATCTACACATGATCGTAGGAGAACCCTTTTGATTGGTCCAGTCAGTTTGAGCTAATCACTACATCCTGCGTTTGGACTGATCATGTGTCAGTTTATAATATGCAATTACAAACACTGTCAAACTTGAAACCAATATGCTATAAGCATATTATGTTATTTCCAACAAAACAGCTCAAATTACACATCATATCTGCATGCTGCAGAAGCTCACACTTCTCAAACTAATATCACAGCCCTAAAGGTCTTCTCCACTGGCTTATTTTGTCCAAAAGTCCTACAGTGAAACCTGTTATTCAGGACACTTGAAAATCTGGACACCTGTATAAACACATTAAGTTATGGTCCCAAAAAAATTTCATAAATGTATGAATGACATGTTGGAGCAACTCTGGAAAATCAGGACACCTCTATAATCAGGACACTTGTCAGTGGTCCCCAAGGTGTCCACGTTATACAGGTTCCACTGTATTTGGGGATGGAAACTTCTCTAGTTGATGTGGAGATGCAGGTAGCAAGTTACCCAATGTTTCAGCAATGATTTTCGAGCACTGTCATACAAAAGAATTGCAATAATAGCACTCCACAAACAAAGCCTCTTGTTGCATATTGACGTACATGGCTATATCCGAAAATGGCATCAAAGCAAACACATTTCTCGAGCAATCAATGGAATCATCTAAATGGTCATGGATAAGCAGACTGATTAGAAATCTCCCAATTCTGGTACCATAAAGGTAATCTAAGCTGTAACAAAACATCATCATAGCTGCTTGGGTTATGTATAATTCTGAGTGTGCTAAAAAGTCTGTTTCTTAAAATAGAATACTGAGTTTCCATGGCTGTCATATTGTTCTGGTGAAAACCAGATCCATGCCACACTTACAAGCAAGAGTTTGGATTACATGTTAGGATGCATGCTTGTATACCCTGTGTTTGTAGTGGAATCTCTTTAGTCATTCATAATCCACAGTTTCCCTAAATCTGTCCACATTTTGAGATACATACCGTAGAGCGGGAAATTTTCGCGGCATAAGTTTTCGCAAATCAAAGTAAAATGTAATTTTCGCGAGTTTTATTTTCACGATGTGAAGATTTTTATTTGCGTTTTGTTACGTTTCAAGTCATTTGCATCCATTTCTAGACCATTTCAAGTTCGGAGCGTGCTTTTCGCTAAGTTTAACGCTCCATTCCTTAGAGAATCTTGTTACAGCATGCTGTTTTCCCGATTTTAGTGCGCATCTGTCGAAATTTTCGCAGTTAAAGTTTCGCGAATCCGTACAATTCGCGAATATAGCGAAAATATTACCTCGCGAAAATTTCCCGCTCTACGGTATGGTCTCCTTATGTAAAGTATACTGGTAGGTCACTTGACACTCCAAGAGTCTCTGCACCTGCTCATATGTATTCCACAGAATATCAGATAGTGATAGTGATGTTGATACTGTAATATATTTACACTGTACGTGTATGTGTATGAATGTACGTATATGTATGAATGTACATATGTACTGTGGAACCTTTGCAATCAGACACCTTCACAATCCAACATTCTCCCTACTCTGTCCACATTTTGATATACTGTCTCCATTTTGTGCTTTGTATAAGTATTGGGCCCATGGAGTGGGATAAGATAATTACTATATGGATTAACATAATATTCTCTAATAATCCATCACACCTAATTCCACAAAAGTTTCATCTGATGAGAGTATTTTGATATTTTCACACTTTTGAGATAGGCATATTTTATAGTTCTTACGTGTACAGTTTGCAAGTTTTGAGGGATAGCTCATCTCATAGTTCTGCAGTAGCTGCCATTTTTCAGTCATACTCAATGATATGCCTACCCCAACAGAACAATCGAAATTACTTGTAGATACATTACCCTAGTACTGTATATGTACAGTACGTACAAAGGGCAACACAGTGTTGCCAAACCCGAACCAATTTCCAGAATTGCGTTTAACATTCTCCTTCTATATTTAACCTGCAAATCGAGTTGATGATTACTGACTGTACAGTATAGTGTACAATGTAGATTGGGATACCAGTATGTGAGAAGTTTGGATAAGTGAAATGAATAAAATTACTAGTAAACTTACTAGAGCATTACTGTTAATGGTAAATCTTCATAAATTATTGGCAAATATTGTTGGCCTAGTGACCACATACAGTTAATCAAGGTATATAGTGTTCTATTAACAATAGTGCCACATGATTGTTTTCTGTTTGATATTTAAAACCTTTCCTTTATTTTCTGACCTGTTTGCAATTTAATGATCTAAATGATCCCATTTTTAGTTGTGCAGTCACAAATTGCCTTCCTATATTCAAGGATCATGATATCAAAAAGTTCCGATAAGCAAGGATGCAAGGATTCATACCAGCCTGAGGATGCATACAATAATAGCACTGCAAATGTAACTAGTGTTTGTCAGACTACAAATGGCCACAAGGCATCTATCAGTACAATACAGGTACAGCATGTGAGACCCAGTTGTTGAACAAACACACAATCCTATCGTAGCACATTTGAACATTGTTCTAACAATAGCTTCTAGGGCTGTTTGTCACTGCTTCAAATTCCCTGATGAGATTCAGGCAGTAGCTGGATTTCAACTTTAGCGTGCATTTATGAAGAGAAGAGGAAGGTGTTTTTCTCTTTGGGTGATCTGGTTTCAGTTTAGAATTAATCTTACTGCCTTTCTTTCATTGATAAAAATGAATGTCCAAAATCACCTGCTCATGCAGTGTGTACTTGCACGAGTTTCATTGCTGTAAATGTTCTCTTGGTGTACTTACAACCTCTAACCTGATTGTCAGCTGCACTTTTGGTTTTGGCTTGGTATATCTATCTACTATGGTAGATCTATAGTATTATTTAACTTGAAGCTATCTTGTTATCCTTAATCCAGTTCCTATAGATCATATGTTCATATATACTGCAAAGCCTAGTCTGATTTTGCTGACCCTTTCTTTCATCCACCATCCACATGTAGAAACCTTTAAATTGTTTCATGAAAATGTTTTTAAGTTCATTCTACTTTCTATTGCAGTACCTATTTGAGTTTTATAAATAGTTTCCTTAGTACAGTCCTATAAAAAGGATCATTGGGGATGGTAAAGTTTCATATGCATACAACACAGTCGCAACTATGTATCTTAGCTGCTCTGCAGTAGATGTACGTACGTATTGAAGATGTACATGTGTTCCTGATTTAGGGAGATTTTGATGACAGCTTCGGCAAGTATTAAGACTCCTTCTATGAGTGTGCCTCTGCTACAAACTCAGCAAGCCATTAACAAGGGACAGTACCTTAAAAAATTGTTCACAAGAGTTTCATTGGCTGAGGTATTTATTACCAATGTGTTGGTTTATTTACAATACAGTAATTCCTCACTATGAAATGCACTTTTAACTATATCACGTGTCGTGTACATTCTATGTGATTGTGCATCCATCTTTGCTCTATAGGTGTTAGATAAAATAGAGGTGTGGGAGAGTGAAGGTAGATTGAGCGGCAATTTGTTCAGGTTTGCTGTTACAGATGTCTGTTGCCACTGTGCCCAATGTTCCAATGTTGTTTGCATACCTACTTCTAGAACCCACTATTTCCGCGTTAAATTCACCCTATTGCCTCAACACATGTACGATGTAAGCTGTCTTTATTAATTCTATTCAATATCATGTGTTCCATGAGTCTGAGTATTGCTGTTAGTTTATCTACTCCTACTCAATTGAAATTCCTTGTTTTTAACTCGTTGCTATGTTGTAGTTGTGATGGTTTGGTTATCTCAATGTGCTATAGGACATGTTTGTGGTCACTCCAGAGATAGTGATGGCACATGTTGAAAAGTTGTTTTTAAAGAAATTAATAGCAACTGCAATGAAGACTATCAAGACCATCAGAGAGAGAAGGTCTGCATTTGCCTTTGCCTCCCATTCAGTTAAAACCTGTGTACAGCAAATGCATTTTTAATGCTTATCCTATAGGTCTCAGTCTGTCGTTGTTGAAGAAGTAAGAGATATCTCTTCTGGTGGAAAGGAAACTGAAGCAGGTACTTTATCATTTTCTCTGTTATTCATGTTTTAATGTTCACCTATGGCTTATTTGTTTTCTGCTTTCATGAACAACTGCTGATACTTTTGAATTGGTATTGTGTTGTTTGTGTCTAACATGTGTTCCCATAATATACTGTGCAGATGTTGGATTTGGTCATGAGAGACTTTCCAGAGATGATGATGACCATTTAGAGGACAACGAGAGTGACCATGAAGGCAATGAAGAGGATGGTAGCCGCCAGCAACAGGTGTGCAATTAACTGGTTCAGTGGCTGTTGTTGTTCCTGTGGGTAGTGTACATTCCTCTGTGTAGTAACATCTGTTAAGTAGGATGTTGTCTGTCTGTTGCAGCAGCTGACATATGATGCACCAGATGTAGATGAACAAGCTATCCAACTGGAGATAGGTTTTTTGCATGCACTGTTATGTGTTATAAGATTATTTGATTGTTATTACTTTGACCTTCTGTGTAGATGAGATCATTCGTGATGATGTGGAAGAAAGTCAAGTTGAAGAAGGTATTTTGTTCAACTAGTGATAAGATAGAATTTTCTATTATTCCATTAATGTATATTGCGTGAGAATTGTATTGTCTTATGTATGGATTCACCCAGCTGAGGCACAAGATAAGGATAGAATATCGGTAAATTTTATTTGTATTCTTTGTTTGCATTTTTCTGATATTTACATCAACTTTATTTTTGTCTAGGAAGTGGAATGCAGTAGTGCTCATGTTGTGAAGTATTCTTATGATGCCAAGGACACTTTATGGTGCCAAGCAATTTTACAGGTATGCACACATGCCATTCAATGTACAGCAGCTGATAGTAAAATGACCTTTTCCTTCTTCACCCACTCTTAGTTTCCTGTTATTGAAAGCAAGCTGCTCCTTGACAAAATGATCAAGAGTTTAGCTACAAAGGTATTCTGATCAACGCCAGCCTTTCGTACGTATGCTTTAGCATATTTTTATGCTGTTTTGGGGCTTCTGGCTGTTCAATAGTCTATTGTGTCAGAGATTGCTGGAATTAAAAGGTGCTTTCTTGTGGAAGATACCAACACCTTGGGTGGTGGACATTGGAAATTGAAAGCTGAAGGAATTAACATTCCAGTTTGTTACAATGTGTTAATACCGTTTCATTTTATTAGTACCAGTATTCTTCACTCTCAGGTCCTGTGGGAGCATCCAGATGTATTTGATTTGAAGAGAATTCATTGCAATGATATTCACTACGTAGCAGATACTTATGGCATTGAAGCAGCTAGTAAAATTATCATTAAGGTTTGTCTTGAGCTGTATCCTGTGTTTCCCTATTGATGCTGTGTGTCAAATGTGCCATTGTTCTTATGTTACAGGAAATCCAAGATGTGTTCAGTGTGTACGGTATAACAGTGGACTATCATCACCTTTCATTGATTGCTGACTACATGACATTTGAAGGATCTTACAAGCCTTTCAATCGGATTGGGATTGAAGCTAATTGCTCCCCCTTCCAAAAAATGAGCTTTGAGACTACAATGCATTTTTTGCAGAATGCAGCAGTAAGAGGAGACACTGATCACATACAGTCCCCTTCTGCCTGCTTGGTGACAGGGCAGATAATTGGTGGTGGCACAGGAATGTTTGAACTTTTACAGCCTGTAACGTAGTGTTATAGTGTTGTACTAGCTACTCTTTCATAGATCTAGGTTGCCTTTAATGCTATAAAAATAATTATTACATCACAATATAAAGGGTGTTAACGCTTGTGGTGCGTGGGTCGCTGCGGTTGCGTGCCTTGGAACGCGCCGACTATTTAACCTGTTGCGAGGAGAGGCTATCGTTGCGGCGTACATTCATACACTTGTCGTGTAGAGAGTACGTGTCCTGTGCGAGATGGCTGAAGCCGACTGGAAGAGAATTCAGAAGAAAACATTTACACGATGGTGTAACGAACATTTGCGGCAATGCGGTATGATCGTTGAAGACCTAGCGGTAGACCTATGTGACGGTCTGAAGCTTATTGCTCTACTGAAAGTTCTTTCACCAAATTCTAAGGCAATCAAGCGGTATAACAAGAAACCGAAAATCAGAGCGCAGAAGTTGGAAAATGTTCAGGTGGCACTAGATTTTATTGCGAGTGAAAAGGTCAAACTGGTTAACATAGGTAAGTTATATGCACGCACTTTTGTAGGTCGACGCCGAGCATGATATTGTTATATAATTTCGGCACATGCAGGAGTAGATAGCTATAGCTAGATTACTATTATTAATTTTAAAACTAAAATTAAAATGCAATCGAGCTAGTTTATATAGTCAACATCATCGATCCTTTTGCAGAGGTTTCAGCACTAGCCTAGCTATATATAGAATTTATTATAATTATATTAATTATTATAAATTATATAATATACCCTATGTATGCCCCTGGATACTTGGTGTAATATATAAGGTATACCAGTATATACGTAATTAACTTGAGGCATACTGTAAATCAATTTTGAATTGCATTTGTGCAAACATATGCATGCTGCATGTACAAGTCATGTTGTGTTTGTGAGTGTATAACTCATGCTGTGCGTGCAAGTTTAAATTCCGTTATATAGACTGTACATGTATATTCCCCAAACTGCTTACCATGCATGCAATTGTCCCTTTCTACCACATAATTCAAGTGTGCAAGATTTGGATGTGTTAAGTACATTATGAAGAATTATTTATTCACATTTAATTGCATGACCATATAAGTCATCTATATCAAGTGAAGATTTTGTGGACATTTATTCTTACAAGGCTCTAGCTGTTTTGTCCTATACACTAATCAAAGAACTGGAGTAATGGCCAAATTACTGCAGTTATAACACTTAATAGGCCCAGCTGTCTCCACCATCCCTGATGGCCCCTCGTGCAATCAGGGGTTGCCCATCTGTGAGGTTGCAAACCTCACGAGATGGGGAGGGCTGGGCTGCAGCTGAAGAGAAGTGGCATGTCTACCTAACTAATAGCAGAAGTGATTCTCAACCCTAAACTTGGCAATATCCAGGCTAATAGCATTTGGCACCAGCCAATGACCAGCACCTCCCTAAGAGCCTGATAAAGAAATTGAGGCTGACAGGTATGATTTCACCTGCAGCAGCTGAGTATCCCAGTTTTCATCCTTCTAAAGCACCACTTGCTGGCAACAGGCTTAAGCTCTTAAAATAGATTACTAACCAGCCCCTCACACCATCTGGACAACACACACACACACACACACACACACACACACACACACACACACACACACACACACACACACACACACACACACACACACATACACACACACACACACACACACATGTACACACACACACACACACACACACACACACACACACACACACACACGTACACACACACGAGCGCGCGCGCACACACACAAACGTACACACAACACACATAAACGTACACACAACACACAGAGACACCGTATAGGTGTTAATTTTGTGGGAATTCATTTTTGATAATTTCATGAATGAGCCTGCATTTGCGAAAATTTAATCGCAAATACATGTATTTGGTTAGATGTATAGTCTATTTGTCTAATATATAGTAGGTACTGGTCCATTCGCAAAACTAAAATTGCAAAATTACAGCCAAGTTCTTCCATTCACGAAATGCACGCCCACAAAAATTAATGCCTATATGGTATAGCAATTATTATATACAATGAGACCTCACTTATCCACACCTCAGATATCCAGTTCCCTCACCTTCCTCAGTAGTTTTCATTGGAACAAATCTGCAATAATACTTCTGTACACTATACTACTGCCCCCTCGTTTATCCAGTTCCCTCACTCTATCTGCAAATTTCATCCAGAATGGATGTGTGCGGATACGTGAGGTCTGACTGTATATGTATGAATATTGGTAAAACTTACACGTATTGTACTACCTACAGAAGTAATGCTACACTATTTCATTGAATGCAATTAAGTCTTATATTCAATCCTGCATATATGTATGCTTTGAGTAGGTCTTAAATGACTTAAATAGGAGTAGTGGCTCTAATTATCTGTGTTAGGTGGTGCTCAAGCTGTACACTGCAATCTCTTAGATCTAGAATCTTCTATGCTGGAGTATTGATATGCTTGATTACTGGTGTTCCTCTGTAATAATATTACGTATGTATAATATTGTGCATAATAGGTAATCAATGTCTCATCGGGTTCTCTCTCTGTTAATATGCCATAGGAACATCAGATATTGTTGACTCCAATATGAAGCTCATCCTTGGATTAGTATGGACACTTATTCTTCACTACCAGATTAGCATGGGCTTCGGTCTGACAGATGACTCCAGACGCAGTGGCACCACTCCTAAGCAAGCACTTCTCAATTACATCAACGTAAGTGTTTGTATAATTCATAATTTGGGAAATTTGCAACCAATACATAGTATCTCAAACTACAAGGAAGTCTGGGTGACTTGAAACTCTGGGACCAGTAAAAATATATAGACTCAATTTGTCATGACCTCTACATACTTATAATGGACTTTTTCTCATTGAATTCAATTCTCATATACCGTACCCTACTGTAAATGCATGTTTATAGGCAAATGTAGTCAGGAAATCTAGAAATCCAGTTAAGGAAGTTTAATTTAACTAGACTCCACCCATGTAGAGTACTTTGAAATAAATGTCTACTGTATAAGCACAAATATTATTCTAAAGGGGTATACATTTCATGAATCAATAACTTGATTGTAGTACATGATTTATTTTCTATTTCTATTTTTGCATGCAAATGGAGCAGCCACTATAATATATTAGCTAAACAAACTAAGTACCTAACCAAAATTTAATATTTTGCATAAAGTTAAGCTCATTTGCTGTTCAAATCAAGTCCTGTGAAAATTACCACCTACTGTATATACTGTATATGGTATGAAGCGGAGGCTGAGGGACCATATGCCACATACATAGTGTGTTTGTTCCATTAAAATAGCCAGACTACGTATACCATTTGTCAGCCTGTATTAGATTACTATAATATTATGTGCACACATTAAAGGCTATGTATGTTCGAAAATTTATATCCCTGCTGTTCTTTCGCTACAATAGGAACAAGTCTCAATTCCAAACAAGCAAATAAAGAACTTTACCACAGATTGGAACGATGGTACATTGATTGCTGCTCTAGTAGATGCAACAGCACCTGGCCTATGTCCAGAACATGCAGTCATGGAACCACAAAATGCCCTTGAAAATGCAACACATGCTATGAAACTTGCTGAGGAATGGCTTGGTGTACCACAGGTAAGCATGCAGAGACGATTATACTACCATAATTTTAGCAATATGTGTATTTGTAAGGTTGTATAAAAACCATTTAAAAATGGTAAAAGTATGTAGGATTGACACAGGATCGTGCAAAAAGCCGTTATCAAAAAAGGATTCTCCTAGAACACTTGGAACAAGGGTAAGTTACAAAACCAGTACAGGGCTAGGTGGGCAAGGGGCAAGACAGGCATAGGGCTAGACGAGCATAGGGCTACACATACATGAGGCTAGACGGGTATAGGGCTAGACAGAGTTTAGTTGGATTGAGTGCACACTGTGTAAATTCCTACATCCTGCACGTGCAGCACATTCTACAGTACATATGTGCTGTGGGATGTAGGAATTTACACAGTGTGCACTCAATCCAACTAAACTCTGTCTAGCCCTATACCCATCTAGCCTCATGTATGTGTAGCCCTATGCTCGTCTAGCCCTGTAGTGCCGTGAATGGTCCCCTGCCGTAAGTTGTCCCCCTCTCGTTTCATCAATACTAAACCCTAACCCAACCCTCACCCTACCACCTCAAGGGTATAGAGTTTGTATTCGATAAGCGCCCACGCCAGACAACTTTTAGAGGGGACAAGATTTGGTGTGACAGCCCTGTGTCTGCCTTGCCCTTTGTCCACCTAACCGTCTACCGGTTTTGCAACTTACCCTTGTTCCAAGTGTTTTTGGAGAATCCTTTTTGATAATGCCTTCTGCACGATCCTGTGTCAATCCTACATCCTTTTACCATTATTGAATGGTTTTTATACACCCTTGTTCGTGCGATTTTTCCTTTTATAGCGAACCGGTTGTTTGAATAGTTTTCCACTGCAGTTGAGAAGGAACACGATCAAATCTTGTAAGATAAGGAAACTAGAATCTATGCAGTTACCTGACTAAAATCAATTGATGTACCCATCTAGAAACAAATGCTCGAACAAAAAGAGCGCTGAAGTCGACGATCATCGAAGTACAGGCCTTGTGTACGCACATGTACATCTAGTCTCGCATAGCCATTTCACTAGTCCGAAAATGGCTGATCCGGCGAATGTATGGAATTTGCCTAGTAATTTTTTCTCGCTTTAGAAGTGTAGGTGTTGCTTCAAAACCTACAAAAGGCACTTCGCGCAAACAATCGGAGCTCACTGGCGAAAGATGAGACCTCTGGACCCTTCGTGACGACCTGTAGCTCAGTTCAAAAAAACGACGAGAAGAAGAAGAAGAATCTTAAAATGTGCTGGTGTTGCGTAGCCATACATTTTCGTCTAAAATTTCGAAGTTCTTTAAAGAAATTGGCCTATGAAGGGTTTTAACCACTTCGTCTTCTAGCTAGTGTGTCAAAAGGCACCAATATCACTTCTAAATGCTTCTAACTGTACTGGGTCGTTAGTTTTCGGACGAAAACAAAATTTGTGCTAATGTATGGCGGCCATGTTTTTTCGGAGTCAATCCTACATATGGAGTACTACCATACTCCATAATACTACATGTGTACAACACACCGCAGAGCTCTCAACTCTCAAGGCTAGTGCACACATAGCACGTGACGTCGACGCATTCGCAAGCGGATCGCAATTAGGTTGCATTGTCCAATGCCCACGTATTGCACAACGACATTAATTAATTAATCTCCTGCTCAAAATGTCGTTGTGCAATACGAAAAATATGAGAAAAAAAAACAAAAATTATTTTGCAGAGGATGGCACGGTATCCAGTTGTTCCTAAAAGCTTCTTTATCGAGGTAAGTAGATCGTTTTCATCAAAATATGCCTCATCCGACAATTATAGTACAATTTGCTTTGTTCATAGGCAAAGATTGTTGCCGTTTGTCGCAGCCTAGCCTGTATTTATGCTTCTGTCGCACTTCAACTGTTACTATTTGTGAGAAGAAAGCATATGAAGAGTACCCGTACCATACCGGCCATTTCATTAACAAAGGAACATAAGAAAAAAGAAAATCAGCTGCAGAAGCCATTCTTATGGCCTACGTTTACGTAAAAAGTTGAACTCCGTTCAAGTCTTGCGTAACGTACATGACGTCGACGGCATGCAATGCTCACAAGAGCGCAACTAGTCTAGCTAGCTAGACTAGAGCGCAACCGCAACGCAGAGCGAAACGTTAACGTTACGTAGCATGTGTGCATTGGCCTTAACGCATTGTGCGTGAGACACACACATCAGCACCACAGCTCATGCTCACACGCATCAGTGTCACCTTTCTCACGCAATTAATCAGTTGGCAATTAAGGTAATGTATAAACATTGTCATACACTAATGAGGTGGCAAACCATGCAGCTACAATTGCTACTGATACCACTTCCACTTCCCAAACTTAGGCCAGTGTGGTTCAAAGGGTATTTTAACCATGCCATAAGCATATTATCTTTACTATTTACCATGCAAATTTTGAAATTCTTTCTGAAACAGCATTATAATTGTTGCATATTATTACATTTTAGATGATCAACTTGAAAGCATGTCTCACTCATAAGCATGGCAATCTCACTCATTCCAATACAAGATCTCACACATAGGGTACACAAATAAAGGTTGAGAGCTCTGCGACACCTGGTAGCCATGGTTCATATTTATTTTAGAGCTAATGCATGTGTGCAAATAAACCTTATTCTGTCATATTTTGTGTCATCCCTACACATAGAGACAATAAACAACTGAGTTTAGGTACCCTTTTTCTACCATTATCACATGCATGCGGAATGTGAATCCCAGATCATTCAAAGAATGAAAATTTAAGCCGACCTTCTTTCCTTGAGTAAGCCTTCAATTCATTGTATGGAATGAATTCAGCTGCTAATCTCTGCAAGATCAAATCTTAAAATCAAAATCTGGTAAAAAAAACTTTTTGCCTTAAAATTGAATACAGCTCAGTACATACCTCCAAGGGGATACAAAATCAGTGCTTAGTATCAGAGGTACTTACTATCAGGGTTGGTTTATGTACATGAGGTATGCACAGGGACAGAATGATGAGTACTTATATACTATCCAGGAGTATGTACTACACCAAGTTCCACTGCATGTAGTTGCCTAGATAATCTGGTGGAGTGAAGTACGATAAAGGCAATTTTTACACATCTTAAGGCTCTCAAGCTTTAACAATATGCATTAAGGTGATCGAAGTGGGAGTGTATTATGTTCAATAACATGCACACCTGAGGCACCATGACCTGCATCCTACAATCAAAGCATTTTGTTCATTCTTTATGACACACAAATATATCTTATTCAGCAACCTGTCCACTATACACAGTCAGCACTTACTAGACATTTTGACACTGGAGATGATCGAATCCAGCAAATTAATAAAGCCAATATTCTTTATACCAAGTTTAGAAAGATCACACAATTCTTCTCTTCTACATTCCTAGTGTCAAGAGAGGTGAACAAAATAAATGTTTTAAGTATATTGTCTTTTTGATCCTAGATTCTCTTTGTTATCCCAAACACTGAAATATACACATGTAGAATTGTGTCAGGTTCCTGTCAGACTGTCTAGTGACCTTTTCTTTTAATTTCATAAGTATAGCAATTCTTCTCGAATAACAATTATAGTGAAGGCCTGCTTTATATATATATAATATAGCTATATAGCTCTTTAAATATTCACAGATATATATATATATATATATATATATATATATATATATATGTGAATATCTTCAGATATTAGCATATATTTATATATGTGAATATCTGAAGAGCTTTCTCAAAGGAAGAGTCAGTGAGCAACTTTAAAGGGAACAAATTGGAGGAGTAGATTGTTTGCTTTTTATATGAATCCTATACACCTGACCTCTTCAAGCCTTTAAATTCTAATAATAAATGATTCAAATCCAGTTAAATTCACTATAATAAGTATTAGACTAATTGAAAAGGCTATTTTATTCCTATTCTTAGTGCATTATTATTGTGATTTCGATTAGGGTCCTGCCTGCATGGGGGAATTGATCTGCACTATACGTATAAGCGATATCTACTACTGTTATCTATCATATACTGTACTAATAATAATATCTGAATGTGTAGAGACTTCAGTTGGTGCATTGCATCTGAATGTGTAGAGACTTCAGTTGGTGCATTGCATTGAGTGCACTCTGTGCATAAGGCATTAATTATTACCCTGTGCGCACATGTGCAGCAGGGATAAAGCAATCGGTTGGGTTTTCATATATATATATATATATATATATATATATATATATATATATATATATTGATATATATATATATATATATGTATATCCTTTTAGCCCTGATTGCAATCGATAGCAGCGATACGCTGAGTTCGTTTACCAGCCAAACTACTAAAAATTCATATACATGTACGAAATTTCTCTTATATCGTTCAAAAAAATTTGTTCTTTCAAAGTGAAACGCAGGTCAGATTTACACCTGTAGGTAAGGTTCGCCATTTTGTTGCCATACTTCGTCATGTATGTAAGCTAGCGCCAAGGAGTAGCTGCAATAAAACATCCAAAAGGACCAGAGGTCCTTCTCTGGAAGTCAGAGAAACCATGGAAGCTATCGAAGAAGGGAAGTAAGGTAATATTACAATGATAATTGGGACATACACTCAGTAGGCTTTTAGTATTATCCACATGCAAACGGTTCTGAATCAATAGATTATCTCAGATTGACACAGCTAAAAAGACTAAACTGCAGCAGTCAGAGGCACCTGAGAGGAGGAAGAAGAGGCTGAAGGACATGTCAGCATGCCAGGCTGCTAATATACGATATACCAATGACATGCATCCTCAAAAACTTGTTATGCATATTATATATCGATATTCATTCTCACAGCTACATACGTATTCTTTCAAATGCATGCATGCATGATTGCATTGCCTCTGTATAACTATATACAGTACGTAACTATTGATTCTGAAGTGCCCATATATAGCAATATCGAGGCCACATGCAGGGCTGCATGGGGTATGCATGTGCTCTATGAGCACTTCTAGTTTTTAGAGAGTAAACAGGTTGCACACTTCAGATGAGAGCCTGTTGCCCCCTCTCCCCCAATCCAACCCTCATAGTAGTCTCCTACAAAATTATCTATAACAGTCCCAGAAGTTCAATGCAATATATGTAGAGTTTTTGCAACCAATATTATGCATTTCATGATCACAAAAACCATTGAATTGGCTCTCCACATGCAAGATGTACATTGTATAGTTTATGAGAGAAGCTGCAATAATTATTTCTATATAGTATTTTGTCTTGTATCCCTTTTCGGGGTGGATACATGCATGTCCAATTGTGCTCCTTTATATTACTGATACCTTATAGGCGTTAGTTTAAGCAGCACGTACATTTTGCGATTGAAGAACTTGACTGTATGTAATTCGCCATTTCATTTTCATGAATGGACCAGTCCCTACTATATATTAGATAAATAGACTACGTACGTATCTAACGAAATATTCGTGAACGAATTTTCACAAATGCAGCTTTATAATCATCTGTGAAATTTGCGAATTAAATGAAGTCCTGTGAGAATTAACACCTATACAATGCATATCCATGCACACTTCTACCATAGATAATAAGTTGTAAGGTAGAACCCTATGCTTAAATTTTCTTTCTAATACTTTTTTAGGTATTGCAGCCAGAAGATATGGTCAACCCCAACGTTGATGAGCTCAGCGTGATGACATATGTCTCAATGTTCCCAGAAGCAGAGCTAAAGGAAGGTGCTCCTCTGAAATCAACTGGTGCTGATGCATCAAAAGTTAAAGTTTATGGTAAGGGTGTTGAGCCAGAGGGGATCAGTACTGATGATGCTACAGCAGAGTTCACTGTAGATGTAAAAGATGCAGGAGTTGGTAAATTGAATGTAACTTTGGAAGGTCCTGAGGGTCAAGAAGAGATGTTTATAACTGACAAAAAGGATGGCACTTTTGCTTGTTCCTATGTCCCTGGTGTCCATGGCATATACACCCTTACTGTCAAGTGGAATGGACAGCAAGCTCCTGGATCACCATTCAAAGTTAATGTATCCCAAGGCTCTGATGCCTCTGTATGCAAAGCATATGGTCCAGGACTGCAAGGTAGCAATTTGAAAGAAGGCTGTGAAACAGAATTTTGGGTGGAAACAGAAGGAGCAGGAGAAGGAACTCTCAGTTTATCTATTAGAGGACCAAAAGGCCCTGTGATTGGTGAAGAGTACATGCATGTTGAGGATGAGGGAAATGGAAAGTTTCACATATTCTACACACCTCCTTCTGCTGGTCAGTACATTATAGAAATTCTATTTGGTGGTCTGCACGTTGATGAAAGTCCGTATAAAGTTCATATAGCTCAGGATCATCCTGATGCTTCCAAGTGCCGTGCTGAAGGTGATGGCATAACAGGGAAAGATCTAGAGGTGGGGAAAATTTGTACTTTCTGGGTGTACACAAAAGGTGCTGGAAGAGGTGACCTTGTGGTCCACATTCGCAACAAATCAGGTCAAGTTCCTGCCCAATGTAAATCACTGGATGATAGTGTGTATGAATACTCCTACATGCCAGAAGAAGATGGAGAGTATGTAATCACGGTCAAGTATGGCGGAGAAAATATTCCAGGCAGTAGGTTCAAAGTGAATGTAGAGCCCCCCACAGATCCATCTAAATGTGTGGCATCAGGACCAGGGTTGGAGCCTCAGGGAGTCAGAGTTGGCATTCCAACCAAATTCGAGGTTCGTACGAAGGATGCTGGACATGGTGATCTTGATGTTGCCATTTCTGGCCCTGAAGGAATCCTGATACCTGAATGTACTACCTCTCCATACACATATGACTACACCTATGAAGCCAAGGTTCCAGGTACTTACACAGTCGATGTGCAGTATGCAAATGAGCACATTCCAAATTCCCCATATACAGTAGCTGTAACTGACACAAACAAAGTGCGTATAACTGGTCCGGGGATGAATGGTGAGTTTCTTCCCATCAACGAGCCCCTAGAATATTTCATTGATGCTCGTGAAGCTGGACCGGGAAAAGTAGGCTGCAGTGTTCAGGGTCCAATGCGTCCAGATGACTACGACCAGTCTGCTCCTAAGATCACAGACAATGGAGATGGTACATTTTACATCCACTACACCCCTGTAGATGCTGGTCGTCTCAAGATGAATGCTACTTTTGCTGAAGCAGCGATTCCAGACACTCCCATTAAGCTCCACATTTTCGATGCCAGTCAAGTCCTGGCAGAGGGAAAGGGCTTGGAGGACGGGAATGTTTCGGGCGAGCTGACAACATTTGGTGTGGACATGAGAAAAGGTGGAGAAGGTCGTCTGAATGTCAACATTGACGGTCCTTCTCGTACTCCAGTGACAGTGAAGGACCAGGCCAATAATATGGTCAAATGTGAATACATCCCTTTAGTTGCTGGTGAATACGACATCAGTATTCTATGGGAAGGGGTTCATATTCCCAGTAGTCCTTTCCACATCAATGTCCGCCCAGCAATTGACCCATCAGCTGTAGTGTGCTATGGAGAAGGTGTAGAAGGAGGTAATCTTTTCACGGATATGTGGGCAGAATTCTTTGTTGACTACAAGAAGGCTGGGAAAGGGGAACTTCAAGTCCAAGTGAAGGGTCCTGGAGGAGGTGAGGAACTTCAGATGGAGGATATTGAGGAAGGTCTGCACAAAGTGAGATATTTCATTGATCCTGATGAAGCCGGAGAGTACACAGTTGAAGTTATGTTTGCTGACCAGCCTGTTCCTGACAGTCCATTCAAAGTGAATGCTGCCTGGAAAACAGATCCATCTAAGGTAAAGGCTTATGGGCATGGATTGGAAGGAGGCACAGTAAAACAGTGGGTGGAATTTACTCTTGATATGTCCAAGGCTGGCAGTGGGAATCTTGCATTATCAATTGAAGGTCCAAGTGAAGCAGAAGTGAAAGTGGATGACAAAGGAAATGGCATGGCTGTTGTTCAGTTTTATCCCGAAGAACCAGGAGAATACAAAGTGAATGTTTCCTTTGCAGATGAGCCAATTCCACGCTCTCCCTTTACGCCCGTGTTTGAGCCATGTACTGATGCTAGTAAGGTTACAGCATCTGGTCCAGGTATTCAGCCACATGGTATGAAAGTTGGTGACCCTGGTACATTTTTAGTAGACACAAGTTTGGCTGGTCCAGGGGCCCTTGATGTTACTGTTGATGGACCCACTTCAAGGTCAGAAACACCTGTCCGTAATCAGCCATCAGACACAAATGCCTCAGCTGGAAGCAGCAATAAGCGCCCGAGCAGTAGAAGACGAAGCAGTTCATTCCGTTCTAGTGCAAGACCTCACATTACCAATAATAATGATGACACCTACACTGTTCAGTACAATCCCAGGAAAGTTGGTCAGTATGCTGTAGCTGTCACCTATGATGGAGTGAATATTGCCAACAGTCCCTTCACCGTTTTTGTCACTGAACCAGACAAAGTTAAAGTCAGTGGACCAGGTATCACTGAAGATATTGACAGTGTTTTTTGTGCTAATAATCAGCTTGTATATGCTATTGACAGTGGAGATGCTGGTGAGGGTGAGATTGAAGTAGAAGTCACTGACCCTAAAGGATGCAAGGAAAATGTTGAGATAGAAAAAATTACAGATGAAAATTTTGTTGTTAAGTTCACTCCAGATCTACCTGGAACGCATTCAATGAAAATGGCATTCTCAGGTACAGAATTACCTTGTAGCCCAGTACAGCTCCCAGTAGTCAACCCCAATGCAGTGTTAGTCACTGGAGAGCTCTTAGATGGATCCCCAGTACAAGTAGGAACACCTATTGATTTCACAATTGATGCATCAAAGGCTGGTGAAGGGGAGCTTGGTGTGAATCTCGAAGGCCCATCGAAACTCACCGTGCAACCAAATAAGGAGGAAGATGGGAAACTAAGCTTTAGCATCAATGATATGGAGGCTGGTGAATACAAATTGTTTACAACTTTTGCAAATAAACCTGTACCGGGTTCCCCTAATACCATTGATATATATGACCCATCCAAGGTGACTGCCAGTGGACCAGGGATCACAGGAGAAGGTACACATGTGGGAAAACCAGCCAAAGTCATTTTGGACACCACTTGTGCAGGCAAAGCTCCACTGTCTGCTGTTGTCAAATTTCCCAATGGAGAAGAGTCCACATTGGAGTTGCAGCCTGAGGAAGAAACTCCTGGAGTATTCTTAGGAGAATACACCCCTGAAGAGCCTGGACAATGTGAGGTGTCTATACAGTATGGTACATCACCCATTTCTGATGAGCCATTTAAGGCCTCGATTGGGAATCCAAGTGCTGTGAAGATAAAACCTCCAGAAGTTGATGAAGAAGTTGCAGCAGAGTGGGTGGATGCTGTTGAATCTTCTCCAGACTTGCTGCCATTGTTTGCTACTGTAGATGAACCCAGCACAATTGATGTCTTTACTACAGATGCAGGTCCTGGTCAGCTTGATGCTAAATTTAAGCCCTTACACGGAAGTGGTTCACCATTAGTTGATTACGAGTTCACTGAATTGGAACCTGATCACTACCATTTATACTTCACTCCACATGAGGCAATTGATTTGGAATTAGAAATTCTTTTCAACAATTTTCCTATTGGAGAATCACAGAAGATCATATTGTCTGACCCAAAGAAATGTACTGCCTCTGGACCTGGTCTATTACCTGGCCTTATAGCTAATCAAGAAACATCTTTCAACATCAAGGCTGAAGATGCCGGTCCAGGAAACTTTGCAGTCCACATATTTGACCCATCCAATGAAGAAATACCAGTGACCATGGAAGTTCTTGGCAACTATGAGTGCAAAATCTCATACACACCCACTACAGCTGGTAATTACAGAGTTGCAGTATGCTATGCAAAGGGCAACATTGAAAATAGTCCGTTTACAGTTGCAGTATGCGATCCCATGGCTGTGGTTGCATCCGGCCCTGGTCTCAGCACAGCTACTTTAAATGAAGAAGCAGAGTTTACTGTAGATCTCAGTGAAGCTGGGGAAGGTTCTTTGGGGATATCCCTTGAAGGTCCCAAGAGAACTGAAGTTACTTGTGCTGACAATGAAGATGGGACATTTAGAGTCACATACACTCCTACTCTGGCTGGCATGTACCAGTTTAATATCAAGTTTGCTGATACGGAGATCCCCGGCAGTTCTTTTCCTGTTCGTGTTGAGAGACCTCTACCAGATGCATCCAAGTGTTTAGTAGCTGATATTGATACTCCAGGAAGCTTTCTTGTTGATGCAACACTTGCTGGTGGAAATGGAAAGTTGGAAGTTTGTGCAGTAGGGGCATTTGTCCCAGTGAATTTCATCACAGTGACACACAATGGTGATTACACTTTCAATGTGAAATACAGCCTGCCAGAACCTGGAGAGACATGGATAAGTGTCAAATGGCATGAGCAGCATGTACCTGGCAGTCCCTTCACTGTGAATTCATGACATTAATTTTGTGTGCTATCAGTGAAAATAGAATTGTACTTAGGAATCATTATTAGAGTATGTATCTAAACAGATATTATACAGAGGTAGAATATCTTAGTAGATTTTTGTGTAAAGTTACAGTAGTGCTGGTTATGTAGTTACATATAGTTTTGCTCTTCTTATGTATTAGCAATTAGATATTCAACTTGTACGTATGCTTGCTTTTCACTCATTAATGGCAATCGGATATATGACGATCAACTTTCATGCTTCATAGGTTGTTTTAGTATACTGGAAAAACTGCATCACTTATAATTATACTACAATGTTAACTGAAATATTAATTGATCCTTCCACTTAGTTGTCCATGTAGACAAGCACTAACTTGCACCTATAGCTAACTGTCTATGATTACCAATGTTTCAGCACAACAAAACTCTAAAAAGCGATATATAATATGATAGTGCATTATATATTTTGATCCTAGGTTACCAGGTAGATGTTCTGTGTGTGTGTGTGTGTGTGTGTGTGTGTGTGTGTGTGTGTGTGTGTGTGTGTGTGTGTGCATGTGTTATTAGTTTTGCAGGTGAGCCATTGTTGAAGTGGTGGGATTATACATTTTACTGACAGGATATATAACAGAAGACTAAGTATCGTTTTTGCTCATGTCTTGTTATGTACGTATGTGCATGATGTATGCATATAACTGCACAATCTTTGTGCTGATTATTGTGATTAGGTTATAATCAATGCTCTAACTTTGGACAGACACCATGTGTCAGATTGTATTGGTTACTTGTTGGAATGCCTTAGTATGGTTACCACAGTGACTATCCCTCAGGATACCATCAGATTAGAGGAGAATGTTAAACTATAAGTGCTGAATAATTCCCTGATATATATTACTTCTAGATCAGGCCCATACATAGTCCATCCAGCTGGCCAGATCACCTCATGGAGCCCCCCCCCCCCCCCCCATTGTACTATATGAGGTATTTTTATATGGGATTCGGAACCTTTAAGTAGTTAAATGCATTTAGCAAAAAGGACACAGGGTTAAAGTCATAAGTGTGGGGCAAGTTGATCTGTGAAAACAGTGATTTCCTGGCAATTGAGGCACACGAATCAAATCATACAACAGTGAAGAAAGTGGTGCAAGTATAGACAAAATGAATGCCACTCAAAAGTAGTATGCAGTGAAACCATGAACACTCTAAAACGTCTATGGTGAAACCACTTGTATACCCAAACACGTGCAGGTCAACCGTTATGCATTGATACATGTACGGTGCACGATATGTCTACTTGTAATAGTATTCACAGTCGACCTGTCCACTCCCCCGTACATTACGCTGGTTACATTGGGGCGTTGCCTAACGACAGCGATCGACAACTCGAAGAGAGATGGAGCAAGAGTGGAAGCGTATTCAGAAGAAAACGTTCACACGATGGTGTAACGAACAACTCCGTAGCGCTGGAATTACTGTGGATGACATCGCGATTGAATTTTGTGATGGTTTGAAGTTGATCCGTTTGTTGGAAGTGTTGTCCGGAAAACCCTTTCGTAGATACAACAAGAAGCCCAGAATACAAGCGCAAAAAGTAGAAAATGTGCAACTTGCTCTTGATTTCTTGGCGCATGAAGGAATCAAGTTAGTTAATATAGGTAAGCTGACAGTGTGACTTATTGTTCAAAGTTTCATGTATCAAGAACAATTGATGAAGTTCCTGACGCGATTTTAGGAGCCGAAGACATTGTTACTCCAAACTTGAAGCTGATATTAGGTCTAGTATGGACCTTAATTCTGAACTACCAGATTGCTGTTGGGTTGGCTGCAGAAGACACCAGTAGTGACAAAGGTAGCAAAAAGATTTCTCCAAAGCAGGGTTTGCTGGATTTTGTTAATGTAAGTTTGCTTTACTTTGCATTGTAGAAAGCAGCTGTTGTAGTGCATGTGTTATTGTGGAGTTTTACTATGTGTAGGAGAAAATAGACTTGCCAGACCGCCGAGTGGCAAACTTCAGATCCAACTGGAATGATGGGATTGTTGTTGCAGCATTGGTCGATGCCATGGCACCTGGATTATGTCCAGAATATGCTACAATGAAACCTGAAAATGCTCTGGAGAATGCATCTCAAGCTATGAAGCTAGCTGAAGATTGGCTGGGCATACCACAAGTAAGATTAGGTTTATTCTTGAAGAGATAATCTCGGTTGGCTTTTGGGAAACATGATTATAATTCATTTGCCTCCAACCCAAATCTGAACATTGAATCATTTCTGACTCATTACTGAAGTTACAGAGTATTGTTCAATGTACTCTGAAGAAGGCTGCAGCATGCAGCCGCAATGTCAGTGATGATTCAGAAATGATTCAATGTTCAGATTTGGATTGGAGGTTAATGAATTATAATCAAGATTAGGTTTATATTATGTTGAGATGACCATGAAATGTCATTGTTTGTGCAGTTCACAGTTTGTATTTCTAGTGGTTGTGTTGCATTTCACATAGAACTAATAGACAATGACTTCAATGATAGATATGTCTACAGTAGTCTCATGTAGCTACACCCTACTCCGCACATGGTGATGTCATCTCAAAAGGAGCTGAGTGAGATTGGGTCTGAGCTATGTCAGACTATGTCTACAGCTTGTTGACCTACATGATCTGCATTATTCTCTTATGCTTAAGTTAAATTATTAGAGTCTGAAATAGAATGGGGTTAGAAGAGTCTCTGTTTAAGTACAAAGATTAACACATCTTGCACCATACGCCGTATGCGCCCCGAACCGGATGTGGTTTCTGTGTACCATGCGCCGTATGCGCCCTGATCGCGTAGGTACTTTTCAATCGACTTTTCCCCTGTTACTTTCTATAGTAACCCTTACCAAACATTACATCAATGGATAGGCTAAAGATAGAACTTTCCAACGATGTATAGAAAGCGGTACCTTCCAATTCGAAATTCGCGAGTAAAACGATCGAAAAAAACTCAATGAAATTACTAAATAAACACTGACTCATTATTTTCTAAACATAGAACTAAACAGTCTATAAAAGCAAAAATAAATGAAGCACAAAGCATCATAGATAAAAACAGTGGATAGAAGAACAGATGGAACACTCAGGAATGGGAATAGACGATCTTCTTAGCAACAGCACTGAGCTCTTTGCCATATCTGGACTTCACCGGAGTGACCTACATGGAGAAGATGACAGCGATGACAGTGCTGATGATGTTGAAGAATACTTCAATGAGTTAGAGATATATGACGAAGAAGACATGGACTATGAGCCTCAAGTGGATCCCCCAATGCATTCAAGTACACCCGTGAGAGGGACCCATATGGATGACGATGAACCACAGACAACGACAGATGAAAATGAGACACCAGCAATTCAAGATGATACCCCAAGTATATGGTCTGATACCTTCACCCCTTTGAGAGTTGGACCTTTCGTACCTACATCACAGGGTCTGGTTGAGACACTAGGTGCATCAAACACAGCACTAGATGCTTTTAGTAAGGTTTTTGACATGCACCTGATTGACAAAATAGTGGAGGAGACAAACAGATATGCCACACAAAAGCAGCAGACCCATCCTGACCCCACATGGACACCAACATACACAGAGGAAATGAAGGCCTTTATTGGTATACATATCATTATGGGACTTGTCAGGTACCCAAGATACCACCTATACTGGAGTCAAGATGACTATTTCACAAATTATGGGATTAAGAGTACCATGACCAGAAGGAGATTCCAAGCCCTAGAACGATATCTACACCTCAATGATGTCACCAAAATGCCAAAGAAAGATGCACCAGATTTCGATCCTCTGTACCGGGTACGACCAATGATAGACAGCTGCCGGAACAAGTTTCAACAAGCGTACAGACCAGGCCGTGAGTTAAGGTAGATGAAGGGATGATCGCCTATCGTGGCCGTATATCCTACCTACAGTACATCCCTAAAAAACCTACAAAATTTGGTATTAAGGTCTGGTTGCTAGCTGAGTCCAAGACAGGCTACATCATCAACTACATCATCTACACTGGCAAGCTAGGTGAGGAGAACATGGACCCAGAGCTGGAGGGCCATAACCAAGGCTACAAAGTGGTTATGGCACTGATGAAACCCTACCTAAACCTGGGTCACCATGTTTACTTTGACAACCTGTTTACATCCTTTGAGCTACTGAAAGACCTAAGACAGAAAGACACTTATGCTACAGGAACTGCACGATCAAACAGGAAGGGCTACCCACCCCACATTAAATCAAAAAAACTGAAGGCTGGAGAATATATAGAACAACAAAAGGGCAATGTGGTAGCCATGACAAGAGGGAAGTGAGTGTTATGAGCACAATTACAGATGGGAACATGCCACCACTCACCATTAACCGCAGATCCAAGGACCCATCCAAGCGGGAAGTGAAGATGCCACCAGTCATCCATGAGTACAACACGTACATGAGCGGAGTGGATCTTGCTGACCAACTCAGGCAATACTATGCAGTTGGACGCCAGAGCAAGAAGTACTGGAAGTACATCTTCTGGTCCTTGATGGATTTTTCCATTAGGAATGCCTTTGTGTCATCTAAAGGACAACTTGCAGACACAGACAACCAGTTCTTCTTCAGGCTAGCATTGGCTAAGGAGCTGATCAGTGGTTTTTCTAGTAGAAATAGACAGTCAAAGCGATCAGCCAGTTCAAGCGAGGAGAGCTTTGCGAAGAAGGAGACCGTCAAGGCACCATTGGGAGTTGTTCTCGTGAAGCCAGGTAGTCTTTTGAAGCATGAGGGAGTAACATTTGCATCCAGAAAACGAGCCTGCGTGTGGTGTCAAAAGAAGAATTCTCATACGCCGAAGGGCCGTATCCACGAGACGGTTTACGGGTGTTCTACGTGTAATGTCCACCTCCATCGAGACGCCTGCTTCCAGAGATACCATGACGAAGTTGTCTTCGAGTCTCAAGAGCCATCCAGTAGTTGTACATCTTAAAGACTTGTATTTAGACACTTTTGTAGACATAAACTGTTGGTCACCGTAACTTTATTAGTTGTTTGTTCCTCGAATCTGCCGTAATCGACTTCTTTTACTTGACTTTTGTATTCTTCATCTTCAAAAGTATTGATTTAACTCCACTTGCTATTATAAAAAGTTACTCTTAAAAGAATTATAGCGAAAAAACAAACTACCTCGGTAAAATGACACGTGGCGCAAGAACGTGTCAAATGTTATGGTATCTAGGAAGGGGCACCGTTTGCCACTTCCGGTTTCTTATGGTGCAAGATGTGTTAAGGGATAATGACTTTATGATGGCCACTACATCCAGTTTGAATAGCATTCTAGGATTTTTAGGCTTGTTGGTTTTTGTAAAAGTATACTAGGTTGTAATTATACAGTGCCGTAGGAATGGAAAGTTATGCTGCAGTTTTAGTTATGCTCTTACTCTATTTTAAAGAAAATTGCATGAATAAAATCGCACTATGTTTCATGTCTGATACCACACAATACTGCATGTTAACAAAATCCAAAATTAAAAATCACATAGTGTCTGTGGTGGTCAAATCACATAACTTTTACTTTGCATAGCATACCCATCCTACGGTATTATAGTGCAAGACAGCATAAATTATCAATTTTGGTAACAGTGATGACAACTTGACAAGTGCAGAATTTCGAATTTGGAGCCATACAGCACTGTAACAACATTACAGGTGGAGTCCATGAACCCCACCCACACTATGACGTCATTAAATGGTTGCTATAGTTACAATTTATTGTGTAATGACAGAAAATGTCTGCTGCTATCGTGGTCTGCAAATTTCAATTGAATTAGAAATTTTTCTTCTGAGGAACATGTGGAGTGGGACAAACAGAATTGAAATTAAATCTTACGTTATGTTACTATACTGTCACTGATGATATTGTTCTAACGTGTAAGCATTATTATAAATTTGAACATTGAGTGATTTTATATGTGGTATATATTGTTTGCGCAGAAATTGTGTCCTTAATTCGAGGGCAGCACACATTTTGTGCATGTTATTAACAACGATAGGTATTTGTCTGAAATCTCACAGATGATCTTTTCCTTTGATTCTCTATCCACTTATAAAATTTAATATCACATGTAATTTCGTAACTTTGTCGATTGTGCCAATGTTACAGTAAGATGCTATATTTAGATGAAGTATCAAGTATCAAAGATTTACAAGGGTAAGCAGCATTGCTAAGCCTGCGTAGCTGCAGCTTCCATATACACTTAGTCTGAACAAATGGAAAGCAATAAATTGCCATTAGGTATGATGTAATATCGTTCCATCTAGCTTGCATTTTTAGTCATCTCTCCTGCTTCAAGCCAGTATACCATGGTTGACTTATTCGGGAATGAGCAAGCAGCCCAAATCACTGATAATGTCCCAGCATTAGGCAGCAAATATAGCTGGAAACACAGCTGGAACTTTCTGGTTTACATACACACTCTGGCAGCTCTGCCCCATCTTTGCACTTTTGCATACCTACTTCTAAGTCTGTACAGCATGTACGTCTCCACCTACAACTTAAATTGTTGTTTTCTCTTTTGGAATGATTGTGAATTGTAGAGTAGCACTCTCGGACTACTCTAATGTAGCGTGCTCTTCAACCAAAACATAATTGCTCTATCACAAGTTAATTATGCTTATTATGTGAATATCAAATTTCTGAGAAGGTTTAGCAGCAAAAAAGGGATAAAGCAACATATCGTGGCTGTCAAGTGAATGCTGCGTATCACGGCCATCATTTTGAAACTAATACTGTAGCCATTTTCTTTAAAGTATATATGCATGATAAATATGCTGTGGTTGCGTGTTACTGTGGGATACACACACACGCACATGGCCAAATGGGATGATTTAATTGGTGCAATCCACTGAGATGTGTTTGGAGTTCATATCTTCTACAGTGGCTGCTCAGGAATTCCACAGTGAGATTCACAGAATCTACAGATGTATAATACGTTTATAGGTGCTTACAATGATAATTATTATGTTATGGGTTTGAAAGGAGTTGAGATGACTTGTAATAACAGTGGTTGAAAAATTTTCATAGGTTACCCTTTAACACCTTCATAGTGCTAAATTCTGCTCATTTGCACAATGTATCTGTGTACACCATCCAAAGGACATGCAAATTTTGTTGCATTAGCTAGAATTTTGGTTTATTGAGAATTATGCAGCAAACATACTGATGATATAATTATAAACCAACCAACTATGGGGAACCTCATGCATTGTACATACCAGGAAGAGAAGACCACTATAGAACCTATAATAGTAATGAAAGGGCTCTGGTGTTACTGAAAGACTGGTCTAAACCCAGTTCACAAAATGCTCAAGAGTTTTCCTAATGATTGATTACAAACTGTTTAAGCTTCTCTCCAGTTAAACTGTAGGGAAACAAATTGCTAGCCTCTCCTCAGACTTCATTCCTCCTTCAAGCATCCTTCGTATACACAAGTTTTATCGGAAAGACTTCTGCATAATAGATACCCCGGTGTGATCACAGTTGATAATCTCGTAAGGATTATATTAGCAGTAAGTAATGGTAGGCTCTCTTTGAGTTCTGCAGCTACTTCTCTATCTATTCTAATTTCTTCTTTCTAATAATTTCTGTTTGTACTCTAATTTTTGATAAAAATTGCCTTCCCTAATTTCTAGTCTTTGACTCCAACTATTTCAACTATGCAAATGTTTGCATGAAAGCTTGTCTTTCTCATAAGAAACATGGATATTCTACATTCACCAGAATTCCAAATTGTTTGTTGTTGCACTAACTTTATCCTTTTTCTACTTGAAAACTTTTTGCAAATTCTAAGACTTCCTTTTTTCTTGCGTTGGCCCGCTAATAGGATTGTTTTTGATCTCACTTTATATACAGAAAAATATCAAAGGCTTTTAGAGAATCTTCTCACATTCGGTTACTGTATATTCCCTAAGTTTTTGGCACCCACCTGAATAGGGTCTGGTTATACTCTAATTTTTGCCTAATAATGACTTTCCCTATTTTCTAGTCTTTGACTCTGGTTATTCTATGTCTGTGCCTGTATGAAAGCTCATCTGAATAATAAAATTATTATTGTAAATTTGTGTTGAAAATGGAGAAAAAGACTGGTTCAAGTATGTACAACAGGCATGATATCCAAGTTAACTAATAAGAAGCAACTAGGCAATTTTTGTCGCCTTCTGACTGCTTTTAAAGGTTTGTTCACCAAATTCCCTCTACAAATAAGGAAGATCGAAATAATTTTCTTGGTTGTGCTTGTACAAAAGCCTTATTGGGACAAGCCTGAGCAAGCCCCACGATGACGTGATGTACGGGGGTCATGTCTGTGGCTGGCTGGATATGCATGTATGTATCGTACGTTCAGCCGACAAAATTTTGATGGGTGTCGTAAGTTCAGCCGACAAAGTTTTCACGGATTTCACCTGATTTTTTTCCAGCTGCATAGCACCACATTCAGGGACAAATCCAGAGTGCTTTCTGTTCTCTCGTCGTCTGTTTTACCCTTTCCTCTCTTTCACCTGGTGGGATCGAATGGGTGATTGAGGCTGTGTTCGTCCTTAAATCACACAAACGCATCGATTACCCGTTCTTGGCTGCCGACGATGAGGTGAACAGCAAAGACAGAAACAAGGCGTTCACTTCCCCCCAGACTCCTGTCTTGTACAATTTGTGTTGTAAAGTTGTAAGCCAAGGAAACAACAGGAGAATGAATATGGCGATTTTGCTCAACTGTTATAGCCCTTTAATTGCTAGCTTTCGACCGATACATTCTCATTGTCCAGTAGGGAGTGACGTCACACGGAACTGTTATACACGTCATTTCCAAAATGGCGATTTCAAACAAGACGTCGACCGGAAGTTCACAATTTTCTCGCAAATGAAATACATGGAGTCACTCTTTTGCCAATTACTGGTTATTAGGTAGAAATATCTATCATTTGAGACCAACTTGTATGAACGTGTCAGTGACCCTTTAAATTGTAATTGCACAACAAAATTCATGTGACTTCTTCCTGTACCTTCAAAATGGAGTGCAAAGAGGCTCTAGCTATGCTCTGTCTACTCAAGCTGGAAGAATCTCAGATGTTAAGCTTGAGGCTCAGATTTGATTTTAAGGATACACTGACCTGCTCGGTATATTACTACTTCTTCTTCACTATTATTGGTTAATGAATTTGATAAATCATACTGGGAACTTATTTTGTAGCTAGCCATGTTTTCTAAGCTGAGCAGAGACACCCCCCTCTGGATCTGTTCCTGTCACCCTAGGTAGAAGTAGACTAACATGTAGACCAGATCCTCCATGTTAATTTGTCCTTTTTCTGCAAGCTGTACGTCCACATGTGATCATAGCAAATTGATGCACTTTAACTTAAGGGTCACAGACATATACTTTTGATTTCAATCTAGAAGAAAGATATGCTCTTTAACGGACAACAATCATAGTAAAGGTTCCTGTGTGCCTCTACTGACAAAGGACAGTACTAATAACTTAAAAGTTGCTACCATTTGTACACCTCAGAGTACCATCTCTCTAGATGTACCATTGTGCAACACTACCTTTCCAACCTAGTGAATGAAATGAGTATCTTTTGATCAACATTATTGTTTGGCCAACTCTGTCATTACCCATCCATACCTGGTACTTTTATAACCTGTGGCTGCAGTATGCATTTGTGACAACCTGGATTGTATTGTCGGGCTATTTATGTTTCAGAGCATATTATCAATGCATCCTACTAAATGTATATCATTGAAAATGTGCTTAGATGAGCAGCTGTTCTTCTCGATTGTACAGGTATTGCAGCCAGAAGATATGGTCAACCCCAACGTTGATGATCTCAGCGTGATGACGTATGTCTCAATGTTCCCAGAAGCAGAGCTAAAGGAAGGTGCTCCCCTGAAATCAAAAGGTGCTGATGCATCAAAAGTTAAAGTTTATGGTAAGGGTGTTGAGCCAGAGGGGATCAGTTCTGATGATGCTACAGCAGAGTTCACTGTAGATGTAAAAGATGCAGGAGTTGCTAGTCTAGGTGTCACCCTGGATGGACCCAGCGGACAAGAAGAGTTACTCATTGCCGACAACCATGATGGTACTTTTACTTGTTCCTATGTTCCTGATGTCCCTGGTTCATATGTTGCTAATGTCAACTGGGGTGGTCAACCTGTGCCTGGGTCTCCTTTCACTGTCATTGTATCAGAAGGATCAGATCCTACGGTATGTAGAGCATATGGGCCAGGATTGGAAAGTAAAAATTTGAGGGAAGGTTGTGAAACAGAGTTTTGGGTAGAAACAGAAGGTGCTGGAGAGGGCACACTCAGCTTTACCATTACTGGACCAAAAGGTCCCATCACTGCCGGAAATTCCATGCATGTAGAGGATGATGGCAATGGCAAATGCCATGTATTTTATACTGCCCCAACAGCAGGTCAATATGTCATTGAAATACTGTTCAGTGGTCTTCATGTTGATGAGAGTCCCTACAATGTTCATGTGGCTCAGGATCGGCCTGATGCCTCCAAATGCCATGCTGAAGGTGATGGTATTACTGGAAAGAATTTGGAAGTGGGAAAGCCCTGTCAGTTTGCCGTGTTTACCAAAGGTGCAGGAAGAGGAAACCCCAGTGTTCACATTCGCAACAAATCTGGACCTGTTCCTATTCAGTGTAAATCACTGGATGATAGTGTGTATGAATACTCCTACATGCCAGAAGAAGATGGAGAGTATGTAATCACTGTCAAGCATGGTGGAGAAAATATTCCAGGCAGTAGGTTCAAAGTGAATGTAGAACCCCCCACAGATCCATCTAAATGTGTGGCATCAGGACCAGGGTTGGAGCCTCAGGGAGTCAGAGTTGGCATTCCAACCAAATTCGAGGTTCGTACGAAGGATGCTGGACATGGTGATGTAGGTGTTGCCATTTCTGGCCCTGAAGGAATCCTGATACCTGAATGTACTACCTTTCCATACACATATGACTACACCTATGAAGCCAAGGTTCCCGGTACTTACACAGTCGATGTGCAGTATGCAAATGAGCACATTCCAAATTCCCCATATACAGTAGCTGTAACTGACACAAACAAAGTGCGTATAACTGGTCCGGGGATGAATGGTGAGTTTCTTCCCATCAACGAGCCCCTAGAATATTTCATTGATGCTCGTGAAGCTGGACCTGGAAAAGTAGGCTGCAGTGTTCAGGGTCCAATGCGTCCAGATGACTACGACCAGTCTGCTCCTAAGATCACAGACAATGGAGATGGTACATTTTACATCCACTACACCCCTGTAGATGCTGGTCGTCTCAAGATGAATGCTACTTTTGCTGAAGCAGCGATTCCAGACACTCCCATTAAGCTCCACGTTTTCGATGCCAGTCAAGTCCTGGCAGAAGGAAAGGGCTTGGAGGACGGGAATGTTTCGGGCGAGCTGACAACATTTGGTGTGGACATGAGAAAAGGTGGAGAAGGTCGTCTGCATGTCAACATTGATGGTCCTTCTCGTACTCCGGTGACAGTAAAGGACCAGGCCAATAATATGGTCAAGTGTGAATACATACCTATGGATCCTGGTGAATACAATGTCAGTATTCTATGGGAAGGGATCCATATTCCCAGTAGTCCTTTCCACATCCATGTCCGACCAGCAATTGACCCATCAGCTGTAGTTTGCTATGGAGAAGGTGTAGAAGGAGGTAATCTTTTCACGGATATGTGGGCAGAATTCTTTGTTGACTACAAGAAGGCTGGGAAAGGGGAACTTCAAGTCCAAGTGAAGGGTCCTGGAGGAGGTGAGGAACTGCAGATGGAGGATTTAGAGGAAGGCTTGTGCAAGGTGAAGTATTACATTGATCCTGATGAAGCCGGAGAGTATACAGTTGAAGTTATGTTTGCTGACCAACCTGTTCCTGGCAGTCCATTCAAAGTAGATGCCGCTTGGAAAACTGACCCATCTCGTGTGAAAGCATTTGGACCTGGATTGGAAGGAGGTTTGGCTGGTGAATGGGTTGATTTTACCATTGACATGTCAAAAGCTGGCAGTGGTAACCTGGATGTTTCTATTGAAGGCCCAAGTGAATCTGAAGCCAATGTGGATGATTTAGGTGACGGAACAGCAATTGTGAAGTACAACCCATTGGAACCAGGCGAATATACAGTAAATGTTTCGTTTGCTGAGGAAAATATTCCTGGCTCTCCATTCACCCCTGCCTTTCTGCCTCGTGCTGATTCAAGTAAAGTGAAAGTTTATGGACCAGGTATTCAGCTGTATGGGGTAAAAGTAGGGGATTCTGGCGATTTCACAGTTGATACCTCAGAAGCTGGGCTTGGAGCCCTTGATGTATATGTTGATGGACCAAGCCAAGGTCCTTCACAAAGCTCAGGATCAAGGAGGGCTAGTACACCTACTGGTCATTCTGAATCAAAGGGGACTGTTAGAAGACGTGCAAACTCTTTCCGCTCCTCTGCTCGTCCGCATATCAACAATAACCAAGACGGTACTTATTCAGTGCTGTACAATCCTAGAAAAATTGGACCCTATCATGTATCAGTTACGTTTGAAGGAGAGGAGGTTGTGAATAGCCCCTTCCTTGTCAATGTATGTGACCCTTCAAAAGTGATTATTAAGGGTCCAGGTGTCAAGGGAGACAAAGTGCAGTGTGTCAATGAGCCCTTGGTGTATGCAGTGGACACCAGTTCAGCTGGATATGGCAAGCTGCAAGCTAATATTGATAGTCCAGAAGAAGCTGTTGAAGAAGTGTGTATTGACAAGACTGCTGATGACAAGTATATGATCAAGTACACACCAAGTGCCGTTGGACCTCACAAGCTCAATGTAGAATATGGAGAGACGGCGATACCAAAAAGCCCTGTTGAAGTGGAGATTGTTGATCCCAGCAAAGTAGTTGTGTCGGGTGACTGTTTTGATGTGTTTACCAGAGTTGAAACTCCTGTAGCCTTCACAGTAAATGCTACCGAAGCTGGCGAAGGGGTGCTTGGTGTGAACATGGAGGGACCGGCAGAAGCAGAAGTTACTTCATCCAAACAGGATGATGGAACAGTGGATTTTGTTTTTAACCCTACTACAGCTGGACAGTATCAGGTTGATTTTACCTATTCAGGTATCCCTGTGCCAGGTTCCCCGAATACCATCAATGTATATGACCCATCCAAGGTGACTGCCAGTGGACCAGGGATCACAGGAGAAGGCACACGTGTGGGAGAACCAGCCAAAGTCATTGTGGACACCACTGATGCTGGCAAAGCTCCACTGTCTGCTGTTGTCAAATTTCCCAATGGGGAAGAGTCCACATTGGAGTTGCAGCCAGAGGATGAAACACCTGACGTTTATACTGGTGAATATTTTGCTGAGAATCCAGGGTTTTATGAAGTTGAAGTAGCTTATAATGATGACCCTATACCAGATTCTCCTTTCAAAGTGCCATTTGTTGATCCTGAAGCTGTTGAAGTAAAAACTCCAGAGGTTGATGAGGAGATAGCTGCAGAGTGGGTAGATGGAGTCGAATCATCCACAGGTCTACCACCCATTTTTGCTACTGTGGATGAACCTACTCTGATTGACATTTACACCAATGATGCAGGTCCAGGTGTAGTGGATGCTGAATTCAAGCCAATGAAAAATGTAGAAGTGCCTGTAGACTATGAACTAACTGAAGTTGAGCCAGATCATTTTAATTTGCTTTTCACACCACATGAGCCAACTGATGTGGAAATGGGAATATACTACAATGGATTTGAAACTCGCCCACCACAAAAGATTGTTGTTTCAGATCCTAAAGCATGTAAAGCCTATGGTCCAGGTCTACAATCAGGGATTTTTGCTAATGAAGAAACCCACTTCTTTGTTGAAACGGAGAATGCTGGTCCAGGAAAGATTTCGGCCACTTTCAGTGCTATGGATGGAGTCAAGGAATCTTGTGATATTGAACCTTGTGGAGATAATAAATATAAGGTTTCCTATACGCCTGTGACTGCTGGAAATCACACTGTCGCTGTGGAATATTCCAAGCATGACATCCAAGACAGTCCTTTTACAGTGGGTGTCTGCAACCCATATGCTGTTAAAGCATTTGGAAAAGGCCTGGAATCAGCCATAGTCGGTGAAGAAGCTGAATTTACTGTTGATACAACAGAAGCTGGTGAGGGTGCTCTTGGAATCCTTGTAGAAGGACCTCAGGAAACTTGTGTTGATTGTGTTGACAATAAAGATGGTGCTTTCCAATTCACTTACACACCTGATGTTCCCGGTTATTATAATGTGACCGTTAAGTTTGCTGATGTGGAAATTCCAGACAGTCCCTTTCCAGTACGTGTTGAGAGACCTCCTCCTGATGCCTCCAAGTGCATTGTTGGTGATATGGATCCTCCAGGTAGCTTTGTGGTTGATGCAACTCTAGCCGGTGGAAATGGATTGCTTGAGGTATCTGCTGCTGGTGAATTTGGACCTGCCAAATCTGTTTCTGTTGATCACATGGGAAAGTTTATGTTTAAGGTGAATTATGATGTCACGGAGCCAGGAGAGACAAACATTAATGTGAAGTGGCATGGAGAACATGTTCCAGGAAGTCCTTTCTCAGTCTTTAAGTAGTTGGATTCATTCGAAGTACTGTAATGCTTAGCAGTTGATATATTCTAGGTTTCATTTTAGGACAGTTACATAATTTGAACTGAAATATAGTCTTACTATATCGTTATTGCCATTAGTTTTATAATTATGTACAATATTTCTGTACTGATAACTATAATATGTTAGAATAAACTACACAATCCTGATCATTAATAACAGTTACTTAACGATTTGACGATTTGAGGATTATTATAAAGTTTATAACATTGTTTTAAGCATAGATATAAGTATGTATATATGCATGTGTCCGGCCATTATAATATTAGTATAATTTGAACTGAATGCATAATGAAGCCATATGGCACATGCAAGCATGCAGCTATATGTACAGGGCATGTAAAATTAATGACATTGTGGATATTATAATTATATGTAGATATATTGTATAATATTCAATTTCAACTATAATTCTATAAATTTATATAAGACTATATATAGATATATTGAGTAAAACAAAACAAAACAAATTAACCCCGAAAAATTACAGTATATAGCATGTAATTCGACAAAGTCACATGCACATATACAGAACCTATATACAGAACCCAAAATATAGACCAAGAGTTAAATTTCTGCAAGCAAACACTACTATTATAGTATTATCATTATTATTTGCTGGCACAAATGATGATGGTGCTGAATCTTGTGTTTTTAATCTGCTTAGAATTCATTGCCATAAACACCAAGTGTTCCAATTCCTATAGGAATGAATACATGTATGGGTGCATGGAAGCAAGATCGTGGTACAGCGACTTCTTTGAATTAAATTCCTAGCTCTTTTCAGCCTGAATTTTACCACCTTGCCAGCCTCAGAGGCCACTATATAAGTGTAGGGTGGGCCAAAGGTGTATATCCGGTGACATCCCATGCAGCAAGGTCAGTGCACAGCCACATTTCCAAGGTACCACTGTGACGCAATCTACACACTTTCCATCTGACCTAAAGAAACCTATAGGTTCCAGAATGTATGCAAGCTTAATTGTGCATTCTTAATCAGAATGTTGAGGGCGCTGCATGCCTAGGCCTTGGGTGGCACCCAACTCTCTGCCTACGTAGCCCATACACTCCAGAAGCATCTACCTCACTCCCCACACTGAGTACACTGGTGTGGAGTACAAAGAGGAGCTCAAAGCCTGCATGACGTCAATAGTATTGTCGTTCATCCACAAGCAAAGTAAAGAAAGTGGGGGGGTCTCCTGAGTGACCCTGTGACTAAAAAGCTTCTTCCTTGCCTTATTGACCAGAGATGGAGGCAAGATACATGCTCATGGACAATGAAGAGGAGCCAGCAGCTGAAACAAAATGTGGATGTAGCAAGCATGGCCAAACTCCTGATGTCTAAGCTACCCACTCTAATGGAAGTGATCAAGGCTTGGCACCAAGCCATCACTCAAGTGGACATTACAGATGGCCTCAAGGAGTGATCTCTAGATGTCATCAAGGTCTGGCAACAGGGAAGAAGCAACAAGACATGCATGGTGTTGTACATAGGACAGACAGAATCTTAGGCAAAGATACTTTATTCCTCAAAAGGCACATGTACAGAGCATCATAAGACATGCCCGGCGGAACCGGTCCGGTTGGTCAGGCCATGGCCGGACCATGCAATATTTAGGCAAGTCTTAAAAAAAGTCAGTTAAAGAGGCTCACATGAAGATCAAACTGATATTGTTACAGTAGATAATACCACAAATAACTTTTGCTGAATTGTAAACATAATTTACAGAGCTATCTTTACAAAAATATAGCCTTTCTGGAAAGAAATCGATTTGTGCTTTACAAGATTGCATGTTGGGTTAGCCATTTTTAACTGTGACACTCATTATTATGCGAATAGTAACTATAGGCTAAGTGGCGTGCCGACGGCATCTGCTATCCATGGCCTGACCAATTGCAAACACCTTCCACCAGTCCTGCATACGAGTGCCACAATCTCATGTAATCTCTCACCGACATTGTCTATAATATACTGTAGTACAGTGGACTGCATTAAAAAACACTGTTACAAAGAACTTCTGCTTTTATAATAAAGAATAATTTGCTGATCGAGTCCAAGTTATGTACATACTTCATGTTACAACAATATTAATCATCTATGGCCCTATTAAATACCTATAGCCTATGCTCATCTATAATAGACCTATCATTATGCATGTGTTATATCGATCCATATGCCCAGGCCATCCAGTTCTGCAAGTACAACCATAAGCTTAATTTATAGCCCTACTTTGTTCTGGTGAATTTTGACAATTGACAATTTCATCTGTGCATTAATTATTTTTCCATTTTTAAATGGGTTATATATGGTACTTATATAATAATAATAATAATAATAATAATAATAATGGAGCCCTCGGGACTACACAGATCAGATGGTAAACGGCCTGATGGCATGTCCATGGTCCCCTGATCACAGGGAAAGTTCCTTTTGTAGGATGCCACTTGTACTGATATCCTTTGTGCTTCCAACCTGCACCAGCCCATCTCAAGTTCCAGCAGTGCAGCAGCTCATGCATGCAGAAGTGCTCAAGACCAGCAAGTATGCCCAGCTGGGCTCATCCTATCTGTTCATCCCAATCGCAGTTGAGACGTTCGGCCATTTTGGTCCACAAGTCCGAGATCTTGAGAAACCTTGGCCAGAGGCTGAAGACAGATCGACCCCATGCATGAGTTTCTCATCCAAAGTATATCTATCGCCATCCAAAGTGGTAATGCTCAGTCAGTGTTGCATGGGCTCTCTAGCTTCTACCATCAGCTAGGCCAGACGAGGCTATCTGCTTCTTTGAGCAGTATAGCTGAGGCAATTGATTTCTGCTTGATTGCATATTGTTACTGTTATTATTATGTGTATGTGTACATATGTGTAACTGTATTATTATATAATAATTATTACATAGTAATAATTGCTCTTCCTTGTATATTATCATAAATAATAATAATAATTGTTGGCCTAAGAGTGGGAGCAATGATTTGTCAACCTCACATTTGTGATTTGTGTGGTAAGGATGCAGATTCATTTGGCCACCACGGATTGTCCAGCAGATCAAGTCATGCAAGGTCGATCGGCTCGTCGCCATGCTCTGAACACCATCATTTCCCGCTCTTTGGCAGCTGCTAGCGTTCCTTCTCGCCTAGAACCAACTGGACTCCATGCATCGTTCTGATGGAAATCGCCCCGATGCATTACCATTACTCCATGGTCAGAGGGGAGGTTTATTATGTGGGATGCCACCTGTGTAGATACCTTCTGCCAATCCCACAAGAGAAGATGCGCTACATGCAGAGGCAGGAGCAGTGTCTGCCTATGCTGAGGAAGAAAAGAAGAAGAAGTATGTACATCTCAGCCACAGCTACTTTTTCCAACCTGTTGCCGTGGAAACATCAGGCTCAGTTGGAGTGGAGTCTATGGCCTTCTTGAAGGACCTTGGCCACCGTGTGATAATGGCCACAGGAGAGCCTCAGTCCTTTTCTTTCCTCATGCAGAGGCTTGCGGTTGCTGTTCAAGTGGGGAATGCAATTTCGGTGCTGGGCACCCTAATTGGCTCTTGTGATGCTGAGGTCTAACTAGCTAGTTTTAATGATTATTAGTTATTCTTAATATTTTGCTTGCATAATGCTTGTATGTAATGTTTAAGTAGTATGTGTACCTCATTTTCTCTATATTATTGTAGTCATCTTTGATCAATTGTTGTTTATTGGCCTCACACGATATTCACTTTTAATTTCCATGCATATTTTAATCAGTATCATATTATTAATTTTATGTAACAGTAAACCTGCTCCAAATCACTATAATAATAATAATAATAATAATAATAACAATAACAAGAAGATGGCCACAGGAGAGTCTCAGTCCTTTTCTTTCCTCATGCAGAGGCTTGGGGTTGCTGTTCAAGTGGGGAACGCAATTTCGGTGCTGGGCACCCTTGGCTCTTGTGATGCTGAGGTCTAAGTAGCTAGTTTTAATTAATGATTATTAGTTATTGTTATTATTTCTGCTTGATGCTTGTATGTAATGTTTAAGTAGTATGTGTACCTCATTTTCTCTATATTATTGTAGTCATCTTTGATCAATTGTTGTTTATTGGCCTCACATGACATTCACTTTTAATTTCCATGCATATTTTAATCATTATCATATTTAATTTTATGTAACAAAATAATAATAATAACAATAATAATAATAATAATTGTGATTGTGATAATTGTAATTGTGAATAATAATAATTGTAATTGTAATTGTGAATAATAATAATAAACAATAATAATTGTGGATATGGCCGACAAAAGTGCGGGCTCAGTAGCTGCTATGGCTGAGGACAGAAAGAAGAAGATATACGAGGCCCTTGCTGCTTTTCATTGTTTTGTACCCATCGCAATTGAGACCTCAGGAGTTTTGGACCAGAGACAAAGTGTTTTCTGACCAGCCTGTCCTCACGAATAAGAGCCCTTATACTCATGATGACATGGCCTATTGCCATATGCATCTTGCCCAACGACTGTCCGTTGCTGTTCAAAAGGGCAATACATTGTCCATCCGTGGATCAATGCAATAGACTACTTTTTTGTGTTTTGTTTGTTTTGTTGTTGTCTTTCGTTTATTTGATTGTTGTGTTCTTTTTTTTCTTTGGATGTATGTTGTAGGTGTACTGTTTTGTTTCTGTATGCATATACATGTGTTAGTTATGGTATAATAATAATAATGTGTTTTGTATTATACCATATTATACTTATCACCATCATCATCATTGTAAAATGATATTGTATGTTCATAATAATAATAATAACAATAATAATGTTTTCTGACCAGCCTGTCCTCACGAATATATTATAAGAGCCCTTACTCATGATGACATGGCCTATTGCCATCTTGCCCAATTGCAACGACTGTCCGTGGCTGTTCAAAAGGGCAATACATTGTCCGTCCGAGGATCAATGCAATAGACTACTTTTTTTATGTTTTGTTTGTTTTGTTGTTGTCTTTCGTTTATTTGATTGTTTTGTTTTTTCTTTGGATGTATGTTGTAGGTGTACTGTTTTGTTTCTGTATGCATATACATGTGTTAGTTATAATATTATAATATTAATAACATTTTTCTTATCACAATAATTTATTTTAAATAATAATAATAATATTACATATAGATTGTGTACATATAATTATAATAATATTGAAATAAAAATAATAATAATAATATTATATTAATTATAATAATATTGAAATAATATTTTAGAACTATAACTTACCAGCAGTACTCATTACTGTAATATATTTCATAAGAGCAGTTCATTACACCAAATACTCACGCGGGAAATGTACACGGAAAAAGGCAACAGGCCCCATTTTCAGGGTTGCAGCCACATAGCAATGGTCCTCAAGTTCTTCCACACTCATGTACTTGACTTGAGACTGGAGGTCAAATGATGCTAAAGGTTGACCACTATCAGTCTCCCAAAGTCTAATGGTACCATCTCGTGATCCTGACAACAAGAGTTTATTGTCAAGTATGGCCTGCAGGCACATTACCGCATGGGTGTGTCCACAGAAATCATAACCCAGTTGCCCAGATGTAGCATCCCATAATCTAAGCTGTTCTTTTGCACAGTGTGCACCAGCTATCACTTTGCAACCTTCCATAGCAGTAGTTAAAACCAAGCATTTCACACTATCTCCATATGTTATAATTTTCAGACATGCTTCACTTTGAGTGCACCAGATCCGTAGAGTATGGTCATCACTTCCTGATATAATTTTATCATTTTTATCAGTGATAGAAACACACCCAACAGTCTTTTGATGGCCTACAAATGTACTAACAGGCTTTAAGGCAAATGAAGACAATTTCGGGGCCTTCCACAAGCATACAGTGGTATCAAGAGAGCCTGAAACCATGAGCAATTCATCTTGTGAGAAAATCACACACTTAACTTCCTTACTATGTCTTTCATAAGTACCAAGTAGTTTCAAATCAACAGACCATAGCTGTATAGCTCCACATTTATGAGAGGTAACCACATAACCAGTCCCTAAGAAACAAAGATCAGTTATAGCCGTTTTTCCTTTCGAACACTTAACATGAGTCGCATTTCCACTCCTTATATTGGAAAGATTCCAACAGAATAATTGACAATTATTACTTGCAGCTGCAAATAGCAAATTAGGCTTGCCAAAACAAATGGCAGATATGGGGGTAGTATAAGTAAACAAGCAATGGCCTGTTCTCAAATCCCATATCTTTAGAGCATCTTCAGCACCAGAAATGGCTAGTCCAAAAGGTGTAGTCACAATACAACCAGGTTGCTTAGTGTGTTGAACAGGTTGTGGCAACTGTAGGTGATCTCTTTTATAAGCTTTCCAGATTTTTAAGGTTTTGTCATTAGAGCCTGATACAACTATAATTTCACCTTTTAAGCGAACAAGATTAACACAAGATATCCATGAAGAATGCCCTTCAAGAGTTTGGACACAGTCACAAGATGATATATTCCACACCTTAAGTGTGTCATCTTTTGATCCCGTCACAAAGAGGCCACCAACAAGTGGAGAGACACACCAGATTGCACTGGAATGCCCAACCAAGACAAACATGCACACCTCATTCTGAGGATTCCATACTCGAGCGCTGCCATCCAGTGAACCACTTACAAGTGTTGGGTGACTCAAATCTTCGCAGACAAAACTCATACACTGAATGCTTTTGGTGTGACCCTGGAGAGTAGAGATAGTGGATAGCTGGGGGAGATTCCAAACAAAAATATCTCCATCTTTAAAGGCAATGGCAAGATAATTTGACTGGGGATCACTACCCTCACCCACTGCTACACAACTGACACCATTCACAATAGTTCTCAATGAGGAGCTCAGAGTCAGAGTGTGGCTATCAAAAATCATTGGTGTTCCATTGACTGGTACTGTTAAGAACCATTGACCTTTGTTTACAAAGGAAATCGATTGAATTTCAACAGTAAATAAATCCTGCATAGCACATAGAACAGAAGCACCAGGTACAGCCAATACATAGATACTACCACTAACTAGCCCAACTACACAGTAGCATTTGAATGCATTAGCTGCCAAGCATGATATTCTATCATTGAATGTAAAATGGCCAGCTTCTCCTCCTGTGACAACATTCCATAGGACTAGATTGCAGTCACATGCTCCTATGATATAATCATTGCAGATCACATGTATTACTTGAGACGACAGTCCTGAAATTGAAAGTGAGTGAGTGATTTGTACACAGTCTAAAGATTGTATGTCCCAAATATTAAACGTGCCACCACCAGATATTCCTTTAGAACATGAGACCATTAGGTTGCGGTCAGGTGATACAGACACTGATTGTACGAGACCTGCATGCCCGGATAAGGTAGTCACTAAAGGTCCCCCTGGGCAAACAAGCGACTGATTAAGTGGCAGAAACTGGAAGCTGGTTGCATGATGTATCCAGTGTCTTGCTTCCTGTAACAAGATGAAAATGTTAGGATAAAGATCATTCTGCAAGTCATTCAATCGCCCAAGAAGTTGCTCAGCTAAAGACATTGGGTGTGCTTTGAGTCTGTATGCTGAAAGCAATAAGGTGTCTCGAATGATGGAAACCTCTGGGTCAGAAGCTACAGATAAACACAAACCATAATCTTGTACTAAATCCTCAACAGACAATCCATGAAGTTTGTCAAGAATCCATGAAAATTTGCAAAATACCAGGCTCTTTGATTTGCTTGAACTCTCACAAAAAATCAAATGGAAAGGTAGCTCATCCAGCTTGCGCAAATTGTAGGTTTTCTCAGAGAATTTATTAGGCTGCTTTGCTACACATCGTGCTGCTTGGGGGAGTGACAAATTGCGGCAAGAGAGAGTAATTGGTTTAAACTCATTATCACTCCAAACTCCAGTGAAAAAAGAAGCTAACCCAGTGTGGCAAGCTTTCCTGTCTTTAGGTGATTCCAAATATCGCTTTTTGGCAGCTTCTACAAACTGCCTGTGAAACCAAGTAAGAACACTTTTCCCTCCAGCTGAACGTTGTACCAAATAATCACCAACAAAATACCGAATACGACTCCAAAGCAAGGATGGCAATCGAACAACATCATTACTAGGTGGGTCCCAGTATTGGTAGACAGAATTGAGGACCTCATCATCGAGTGACAACACATCCTCCAGTTCAGCTTCACTTAGCCCACTGCGGGATGCTGTGAGGTACCCCAGGGATTTGAAAACTAGAACCTTCCCATATGATTTTTCCACACTATGAAAAAAGTGCACCAGAGCATCAGCAGTTGTCCCAGGGAGGAAGATCTCATTGCAATCAGTGTATGACTTCCATTGAACTGCCTGATGAAATAACAAACGTAAAAATAAAGGTTGTGGGCAGCCAGTAAAAGCTGCCAGTATGAATTCAAATTGCTTGTACCCTAATGTACGGCCAGCTTGTTTAAGCCAGTTGGCAAGGATGTCCTTTGCGGTCTCTGGTAACATTGGTTGTATTTCAAGGTAGCACTCCTGAAAAGGTAAAACTGATTGAAGGGTATGCAGGCAATTGTATTCACTTGGTAATACAGACAGAACTATATGAATATTATGCGGAAAAGACTTAGGAAGCCAATTCATTGCATGAGCTCCATCAACTTCAGATAGCTGATCAACAGAATCAAAAAGTAGCAGGAGATGGGATTCAACTTTCTTTGGTAGAATGTCTTGAATAAGTGAATGAAAGAATTGAAAAATTTCTGAGGAATGCATTGATCCAATTCTTGAGTCATCAATAGCATAGACTGAGCAAAGTTGGTAACAAATACTTGAAATAGTATTGAATATGAAGGTTGATTGAGGGGATGTTCCTAGAAATCTAACCATAACTACAGATGATTGCCCAAACCATGAACGATGTACACTGGCAACTTTTGCCATAACAGATGTTTTACCAGAACCAGAAGGACCATATAGAATAAGCGGTTTTCCAGACTCTGAATGTAAGAATGACTTGATGGACAACAATTCATACTCACGACCACAGAATGATTCACATTTGGATTTGCAAAATGAAGCATGATGATGAACCTCTTTCATCAATTCCTCCAAGCCTATAAAACCTTGTGAAGGAACAGCACTTTCAATAGCTCTATCAATAAGAGAGCACAAATCCTTTTGGACGTGTTCACAGAAAGTATGTAGATAACTGGCATGCTCAGTATTGGCAGAATCAATGCCACCATTAATCCAAGGAACGGTATACATTCTCATATTAGGCTGTGACAATTTGCATGGAATTTTTTTCCATATTAGTTCACTTAAGAGGTCCTGAGCCTCTTGGTCAATTTCACACAAATTAGGCTTCATGTCCATGTATTGCCCTGCAGATGGATCATCAAGGTTTTTGAGAATGCCATCCAACTTGCGATGATAGCAGAGACAATGATTTTGTGGCTCTATCACTTTCAGCAATCCATGAGTGATCTCTTCTTCAGTCACTACATGAACAAAAATAAAACAAGAATTTTATAGAGGAGACAAATAAAAGGTCAAGCAGACATTTAATGATTGAATATAGCATGCAACATCTTATTTCTAAATAACTATTAATGGTAGCACAAGGTAGGGGATTATGCTACATAGGGCTAGGTACATACATACTTGGGATTATATGATAAGCAAAATCTGTTTAGCCCTATCCAATGTACCATATGCGCTTTAATTTCATGGGGTTTAATATTCACGGTATTCGTGGATTGGAAGCCATTCGCAAAAGTTTACACTCACGAGAATTTAGATCAGGCCCTTGTGCAATGGCAAAACCTGACCATCCACAAATATATGAAAATGCGAAACTGTAAAAGCCAAAATCCATGAAATATGCACCCTGTGAAAATTAAAGCATATACGGTATATTTTGCATCATCCCTAGCATACCCTATGACATCATACATATCACTGTGTATTGATGAAGACCTGCTTTGGAGGTCACTCACCAGAAATATATGTGCAAACTATCATTGAACCAGGAATTAAATTTTCATCAAATGGCTGATGCCTTTATCTGTGGCCAAATGTTACCCTTAGGCCTTAGTATCAATTCCATGCAATCTATAATCCAATTTCAAACACCTTGTCACTTCCTAAGTCCCATAGAGGGAAACAAAGTCCTGACAAACGGACCCCAGTAATACATCCCACCACCTCTGCTCACCTAAAGGGATACATCAGAAATCATCCAACACTCCTTTACACCCATAGGAATTAAGACATATTTTAACAAACATCAACATGCAGCCTGCACACCCAAAGGACCCATACAATACACTGTCTGCTAGAGTCATGGTCCAATTAGAGGGAAAGATGGTTACAACTATTTGGTACACACGCATGCACAAACACATGCATGCAAACACACACACCACAATAAATTAGGCTGTCCACCCTTGTCCCACTAAAAGCAGCTCTGTAAACGATGTCTTACCTGAAAGTTTGAATATGAGGGCCTGCTCATCAGTAATATGGCCTTTTTCTACTCCATAACATACCAGCGATCTAAAAAACATTTGGAGCTTTGAAAAGACATTGTCCCAACCAACTCTATCCCTAACTTGCAATGAATGTTCCATAGAGTAAAAATTTGGAAACCGTGATTGTATGGACTGAAGCTGATATACAGGAGGAATGGAATTTTTGTCCAAGGTATACCACTCTCGAAGTAAAGAACAATCCATATGCTGTTGCTGTGACAAACTGCACAATACCTCAAACAATGATGCTTCAATTTTCGCTGGAAGAGGTTGGTAGCCATACCGATTACCAATCAAGGCCTGCAACATAAAGAATGAGAATTATGTAGCTTGTAGATGCACTATGATATGTAAAACATTGATGGCAAGCATGCACTGCCTGTCACTGATTACTGGAAATTAAACTGTTGGCATATTAAATTGTCTTGACAAAAAGCTGACAATATGTGCAACAACAATGAATAGCACAATTCAAGGAACATCAAAGTATATTCAAATAAATTTTATGTAAATATATTAATATGTACATAAATAACAAATTTAGTTTCAGAAACAATGATAGGCAACTGCATTCTCATTTTTTGTTTAATGAATGGCTGCTAAGCACACAATGTCATGCATCTGTTGAGAATTTCAAGGTCTCAAAGATCTCATGTATGGCTAACTATCCATCAAAGGTGCACAAGTTCAATCATGCAAAAACTTTTGAAAGGAAAGTACAAAGAGAAGTTTGCGGATGACAATTCACAACATCATCAGTATGACAAGAATTTAGAACCCCTTAAAGCACAACCAGACCTTCTTGAAGTCTGGTGAGACACCACACACTTCAGAACCGCTTAAACCGCTTTGTTCCTCACAACCAGACCTTCTTGAAGTCTGGTGAGACACCACACACTTCAGAACCGCTTAAACCGCTTTGTTCCTCACAACCAGACCTTTTGAAGTCTGGTGAGACTCTACACAAATTTCTTGAGAAAAGCACAACCACACTTACATTTACTACTACAAGCAATCAGGAATAAGCTGTACAACATACTATAAAACTTGGTCCCAGTGACATTTTTTGACACAGCTCAATTTCATTGAGACACACTTCACTAGTCTGATGAAGAGACACATTCATGTCACTGACACCCCAGCGCATGTCAATCACTTGGAAATCAAGTCCTTTAGTGGCACAGTAAGTCTTCAAATATGGAAAAACTCTCTTTGCAAGTTCATTACGTTCTTGAATAAAATCTAAGAAATGATATAATAATAAAAATTCAAAATACAAATATTGTAGTTATATATAAACAAACCCTACACATGTACAGACAGTTTGGTACCTATTAATATAGTGTTGTATATAATATGTACTGCACATCTATTTTCTGTGCAGTTTGAGGTACTTTTTGAATGGGATACTATCATGGTAAAGTGGGTGATTGTGCTGAATCTTTCAGTTTAACCATATCCATGGCACTGAAAATGAAGTGTGCATGAACTGAAGAGACACCACAAAACAGCTCAGTAGGGTTATAAGCTGTCTAGCTATACATGGCTACTGGGGGTTGAATCATTCAATTCAGAGACAACAATATAGTCAAGAAATAGTGGTTGACACCACATCCTATCTATGGACCCATAATATCGTCCCGAATTACCACTCGACTGGTCTAAACTACCCAACTGTACCCTAAATAACATGTGGGGGGGCGTTATGTATCTGGATCAAAATGCCGTAATTCTAGAAGAATTTCCAGAGGTTCTTTTTGAACGATTGTACACGTATAGATACAGTAGAGATAGAAAGATATCTATGACATTCCATAATCGAACATGCATTGCGCAGAACTCTGAAATTATTAAGTTCGTCTATGTACTGGTTATATATTATAGGCTTACCACGGAAAGTGGACGACAAAAAGACTCGAACAAGATTTGAACGTCGTTGGTCCGAGATAACTCCGGAATAATCTCCACAAAGCACGTCCATCGTATCATGAAAAGCATGTAGACTATACCGTACATCCGGAAATATTGGCGGTTTGCGCAAGATCATAATTATAAGTAGGTGATTTTGATCCTGACCGCCAAATTGAACTTATATCAGTTCATTGGAAAATGTCGGTATAATAGATGACGTCACGTATATGCATAATGGCGCAAATATTGATTACTCCAAGCAAGCTCTTTATTACAGGACAATAATTGTATAATCTATAAAATAATTCAATAATAACAGGAGTCATACAGCTCATTCTTTGACTAGAAGTCAGCCTCAAGAGTAAAAACATGATCTTCTTTTGATGTCATTACTCCAGACTTTTGGTACTCCCCAACTCTTTTCTCAAAGAAATTGGTTTTGCCCTCCAAAGAAATGTTCTCCATAAAGTCAAATGGGTTATCAGCATCATATATCTGTAGCAAAGTTACATAGATAACATCTGTAAACATCTAGAAGCCTAAAATCACCTGCATCATAGACTCTACACCTGCATTCACCTTTGGCACACCAAGGGCTCCAAGTAGTCTGTCTGCAACAAATTCAATGTATTTAGCCATCAGACCATTATTCATTCCAATTAAAGCAACTGGCAAAGCATCACAAAGAAACTCCTGTTCAATATTCACAGCATCTCTGATTATAGAATAAATTTTGTCATGAGATGGCTTATGTCTCAGATGTGAGAAAAGGAGACAAGCAAAGTCACAATGAAGTCCCTCATCACGACTTATCAGTTCATTGGAAAATGTCAACCCTGGCATCAGTCCTCTGTGGTGATAACAGAAATGTGTAGCCCAGAGCAGAGTCACTTAAGGGGGTGAAATGTCATTATTAAAGATCAAAAGTACATAGTATAGACACACCAAATAAGTAAATTCTCGGACACAGGGTGACAAAGTACAATTTCCTGTGGAAAAAATCAAACTTCAAATCCTGGCAAGAAGGTGTGATGTTCTATAATAATAGTGGATAAAGTAGACTGAGATCTAAATGGTACAGCTAGAGTAAAATAAACAAACACACACCTACACAAAAGACTTAAACAATAGTAATAGTACGCATACTGGGATTAAGAGTTTCCTCTAAGAAGGGAATTGTACCATCTTGTATTGCTCCGAGCTAAAAAGATAGCTTGTGAGCAGTTTATTGCAATCTTGCCAGCAACAGTGAGTATTTCCTTCCAATCAACAGACGAAATCCATGGGAGGACGTCCTTTAGAGTGGCTGGGGCAGTTGGATTGTAGTGACCTAGGGCACCTATTTCAATGGTCCCATATTTGGCATTCAACCTAGGCGATTTAGACCAGAGACTATTCCTAGATACTCTGATTTGTTGGCCTTCCTGATTTGTGCAGCAGAGATAGCTTCAGGGGTGTTGCCACAGACTGTTAACTCCAACATGCTGAGAGTTCTAGCAAATTATGATCTCACCTTTTCTTTAACCAAAATATTGCAGCAAAGGAACCTGAAAAGAAAATACCCTCAACAGCTGCAAATGCTAATACTCTTTCAGCGAAGCTGGCTGTTTCAGAATTGATCCATTTTAGGGCCCATTTGGCCTTTTTTTGGACACATGGCACTGCAATTAAAACAATTTGATAAACACATGAAGATTTTCTGCACAATACATCAACTAACATGTTTCCACTGCATTGAAAAGCTGCTCCCTCTCTGCAGGATCTTTAATGTAAGTATCTATCAACAAGCTATACATTTCGGAATGTATATTTTCGATGGCAATTTGAAATCCATAAAAACATCTAGCTTCCGTGATTTGAACTTCAGAGCTGAATCTTTCAACCTACAAATAGATGGAATATTCCTTTAAAGAGCATCAAAGCAGATATCATCTATGCCGAAGCACTCACCAAATTTTCATTTACTATACCATCACTGGCTGCAAAGAAAGCAAGCACATGCTTAAGAAAATGCCTCTCTTCGTCCTTCAGTGACTCCCAGTCAAGCAAATCTTTGGATAAATCCACTTCTTCGGCTGTCCAAAAAGATGCTATGAAGGCGGCCGGTTAAATGGTAATAATAACCTTAGTATCTACGGCTAAACATAGCGATGCATTCACTCAAAAAGGAAGTTAGACGTACCTTCAGCTTTCTTATAGTACTGCCATATGTCTGGGTAATGAATTGGTAGAACAACAAATCTTCTGGGATTCTCAATGAGCAAGGGTTCCTCTTTCTCAAGAGCTTTCAATCGTCGACTCTCATCGTAACCTGCGGCAATTTTCTTATCAGTGATTTCGGGCACAACGAATGCGCTACTTTGGTTTTCTCCTGCAAGCATATTTCTTCTCAATTCGGTATATTCGGGCAAACGATTTTGTACTAACAGGCTGCAAAGTGGCACTTATATTCTTGAAAAAGGCGGGTGAGTTTCCCGCCGTTCTTCGAATTGACCAATGAATTGCTTGACCAGAAGCCGTAATGAATAACGCTAAACCACATCACGCAAATACACAATTACGTAAGTATAGAATTTATTATTATTCATAGCACTCCCAGTTCTTTCATTACTATAGCGCGCCTCTTTTCAACGATGGCGGCTATTGGCAAGTACTTCCGGAGAAAGCCAGGATCTAATCTCCCCAGTGATCCTTCTATGATTTTAAGGTCATTTTCATCTTTTATTTCCAGTGCCTGCTTCAGTGATCCCTGCAGCACCTCTGATTCAATGCTGAATGAAGACAAGGTAGTTTACACAATTCCCAACAGACAACAACTGAACAAAAATTACTTTTCTGATGCAGGTAGCTGCTTGGATTGCTGCTGAATTAATTTGGCCATCACCAGGGCCTTTCTTAACAAAAGGTGCATGAAATGCTCCACATATCTATTAACAAATTCCATTTCTATCCTGCAAGCTGGTAAAAATCCTGCAAGCTGATTTGTATAAAAAATGTGTTACATCTGGATCAAGTAAATAACTACAAGTCTCAATACCTCCATAAAAAGGCGACCAATCATCGGGGCACTCTGGTGTACTTCTGCAAATATCTTCTCAGACCTAATTCATAAGAGGCTGACATCACAGCAGCTGAGCTAAATATTATATCCAAACAGCTGAAGCTAGAAACACTGTGCTGTTGCTAAGCACAAGCAAAAAGTGTGGTTTTCCACACAAGAACCAGTTAAATAGAGAGAAGTATAATCCACCACGTAATACAGTCTGACATGTCTAAGAAAAGCACCAGCAATGTAAGACTAGACTCATAATTACTAACACACAATACATGACACTTACACATTCACTGGCTGCTTCAAATATGCCACTAAATCAACATCAGAACATTCTGGACAATTGGCAGATACTAGCTGATAGTAGTCCAATACACTCAAAAAGCGAAACACCTACAATGTGGTCCAAAAATAGCAGTTTGCCATTTGCCAATTTCTGAACAAAACACACATGTTAGACCAAAACTGAGTTGGATCAGCCTTTCAGGCAACTAAAATTTTTAATACATATAAAATACTCGATGATTGGTCAGCCATGCATTCTAGTAAACACCAAATACTACATCTACAGGGTAGTCACCAGAAAAAAAATAAGGAGGGTACAGAGCATTTGTATAAGCCAGTAGTAGGCTAGTCCACAGCTGCCATTATCCCAGTTCACTCGTATGTTATTCAGTATAATTACTATGCACAATTAATTATAATATTGTATTGTATATGTACCCATAATAACGCACAGTACATACAATCAAAACACAACCATGCAATAGAATAAGAGCAAGCAGTATCTTGCTGTTAACTTGTGCATAGGCATAGGAAGATGTTCTGAGGTGTGGGGGAGGGGGGGACAATGAACATCTTGTAACATGAATCTTTTTTGTGTACCATCATGGCATAGAAACAAAATAATTGTTGTACAACTAGCATGCATGTAACCAAGCAAAATCATTGTAATCTACTTGTTTTGAAGAACAGGCAAAGACCAGTGGACAACCAAATCTACCAATTGCTTCTTGGCGGCAAACTAGTCTGATACCCAGACTCTCCCGCCGGCCGCCATTTTATTCTACCCGACGAAAGGGTCTGGAAAAGACTGAGGCCTAAGCTGTACCAAGGGGGCGGAGTTGCAGTGAATAACAGACAACCGCAAACTTCGACAATTGACATATTTATACTGCACTCCAATGTTAGTATGGTCTATCTGGGTAGGAAATCATGGTAGCGATTTTAATATGGCGTATTCGAATTCGATAGATTCTTCTTTGCTGGAGGGGTTTCAGCAGCTAAATACGTATACGAGCTAATCCCACATAAAAAAGCAAAGATGCGCTGCAATGGCTACATTGGGCCGGGGGAATGCCGGGAATGTGCTTTCGTTCAGCTTTCCACTGGATATGCCAAACTATTATTAAGCCGTCCTGTCTGGCTCTTTCGACCAATGAGAGGCCGCGTCGATGATTGTGCAAAAAGCACATAGAACTCTAGTCATCAGAAACATATGTTGCCGGGATGCCTATGAAACCAAATGTTTCATAGGCATCCCGGGCTTGTTGGGGGGCGAAAGTTCTGCATTTGGCGTCTTCGCAAACATTCATTGGTAGCAAGGGCGCAGATCACAGACAGAAGAATCTTTTCACTTTTAATGACGATAACAGAAGAGATTGTTTGCCACTTGGCTAAAGAAGACACGTAAACCTGATGTAGAACTTGAACTTGATTCTATTTGGCCATTTTTCCAGATTAGTCCATGCGTTTGTTACAAATTGTGTGCATAATTTTTAATAACGTTTATTATTTGGTAATTACTATTACAAAGGGTGTTTTGGTCCCAGCCAGACGAGGACCCTGGTACAGATTTTGGCTCAGTCTTTTCCAGACCGTTCGCGAGGGCGGCATAAAATGGCGGCACCCGAGGGACGGTCTGGGTACGAGACTAGCGGCAAACAACGGCAAAACCATCCAACTAATGATTGCACAATGTTTGCAAATGGTGGCTTGTGATAAGTAGCGTTAAAATGCCAATTTCATTGTTTAGAACTTCCTCTTTGTAGCAAATTTTTACAACAAAACTTACTTTCTGGTGGAAGATGATATATATGAACTTTTAAATGTGATTTTCAGGTTGCATAGCAGATTTTTTGATTATTTTGAAAATGAAGACGTAGAACTCTTGGGGGGCAGGCATTGCCTCCCCCCCCCCCCCACTTGAGAGCCAGGGGGGGGGCAAGTATCCCCCTCATTTGTCACTGATATACTGATCAGTAGCCAGGGTTCTATCCAGTGGGGGGGGGGAGCTTCCACCCCAAACTCCCAAGCTTCCACCCCCAAAAAATTCAAACTGCAATACAAATTACTATGGAGTAGGCCCTACTTGGCTGTCAAAATTTACCTTGAATGATCTAAAATGGCCTCAAATACAACCTTGTATAACCTAAAAACTCCAATTTTCCCTAGGGAGCATGCCCCAAGACCCCTCTAGTTAAGTACTTATACTCCTGCACTCCATAATATATCCGGTTGTGCACAAACACACACACACCGACACACATACACACACACACACACACACACACGCATGTACACACATCTATGCACATGTATGCACACAGGCACTCGTTTCACTACTATAGAGAAGGCCCTACTTGAGCGTGAAAATTGGCCTTGAATGGTCTAAAATGACCTCAAATGCAACATCATCTCACATAGAAAGTCGAATTTTCCCTGGAGGGGGGGGGGGGGGCATGCCCCAGACCCCCCTAGATTCATACATATATATATATATATATATATATATATATATACATACCTCTGCACTCCATATACATATCTGCATGCACCTCTATTATCACTGCACTGCATGTGTTTTATAGATGTCTAGGATACCACATATACATACATGTACCTGCCCCCCCCCCCACTATACTTTGTAATTACCCCCCCCCCCCCCCATCACCCTGCTGTATACATACAATACATGTATCAAATCTATGTACATATCTTGTGTGGCAGTCATTCACTGGAATCCTCAAACTTCCCCCAAAAAATTTTAATCCTAGATAGAACCCTGGTAGCATATGGTCAACCCTAAAAATACTAACACCGTACTCTCTCTAAAAATTCGTCACACCTAATGCAGCAAAAAATTCGTCTTTCTATTAGAATAGAATAGGATTTCCCTAAACTGTTTACCCTGACGAAAATATAGAATTTTTAGACGAAAATTAGAATATAACGAATCTTTACAAAGCTATTCTTGAATTCTATAATTCCAGCTTTTAGTGATGGGAGGTACGCCATTTTGACCTTCTCGCGTACTTGGACAAACAAAAATCCACAAAGAAAGCCAAAATAAGCACAAGCGGTGTGAATTTCCTTCTCTAAAGACAAAGAAAATATCGCAATTGTTCGTCTTAGTGAGACCATAGATAATATGGTGAGACTCTGTGTCTACAAGAACAAAATCCACCCGTTGCAGGAGATCGTCATGAGCGAATTCATCGAGTACTGCGGGGAGATGACGAAATATTAGATCACTTCCGGTACCTGACGAAAATTAGAGTCACATGACGGAAATTAGAATGGGTGCAAATTCGACAGGTTTAGAATACAAATAAACCAAAGATTTAGACCTGACGAAAATTAGAATGACGAATTTTTAGAGAGAATACGGTAGGTTACTACACGCCTCTGAGGGAGGTATCGTTATTTAGTGCTTCAGTCCCGGGGCGAGTGCAGTAAATATTGCATTGCGCTAAATCCTCCCAAGCGAGTAGTAACCTATTTATCGCTAAATAAATGCTCCATAGCTCCTAGAATCAAGCCCAGAATATGGAGAAGGGGTTCAGTTTGCTAAATTCGTCTCCAGGTGTTTCTGGGTGTCAGTACATACATAATGTCAACCAAGAATAAAAAAAACAATTTCAATGTGGATAAAAATGGTCGTAGAGCTTAGTCACGGTTATGTACATAAGACTGTAGTTTTGGGAGAATATGTTCCTAGCCATCGTTAATCTTCTTTTGAAAAATGGTTAAAGGATTGACACAGGACCGTGCAAAAAGGCCTTAGCAAAAAAGGATTCTCCAAAAATACTTGGAACAAGGGTGAGTTGCAAAACAGGTACAGGGCTAGATGGGCAAAGGGCAAGACAGGCATAGAGCTAGACAAGCATAGGGTTACACATACATGAGGCTAGACGGGTGAGTGTACACTGAGCAAATTCCTACATCCCGCTTGTGCAGCACATTATACGTATATGCTGCAGGTTGTACGAATTTGCACAGTGCACACTTAGTCTAATTACACTTTGTCTAGCCCTATACCCGTCTAGCCTCATGTATGTGTAGCCCTATGCTCGTCTAGCTCTATGCCTGTCTTGCCCTTTGCCCATCTAGCCCTGTACCTGTTTTGCAACTCACCCTTGTTCCAAGTGTTTTTGGAGAATCCTTTTTTTGCTAAGGCCTTTTTGCATGGTCCTGTGTCAATCCTACATTCTTCAACCATTTTTAAATGGTTTTTATACACTCTTGTTCGTGCAATTTTTCCTTTAAAAAACAGTTGTTTGAATAGAGTCTGTTAAAGGTTTCCACTGCAGTTGAGAAGGAACATAATCAAGTCTTGTGAGATAAGAAGCTAAAAGTATGCAGCTACCTGACTAAAATCAATGTACCCATGAAGAAATAAAGGCTCAAACAAAGAGTGCTGGAGTTGCGATGATCGTCGAACCATAGAACGCTTTGCCCGCTTTTTTTTTCCTCCATTCCGCGTATTGCCATGTGCCCATACTAAGCAGTCTGCTAACTTTAGCCATGTGCCCATACCGGCTGGGAGCTTGGGTTGCTTTGCCATGTGTACGTACATGTACGCCTAGTCTCGCTTAGCCATTTCGATAATCCGAAAATGGCTGATCCGGCGAATGTATGGGATTTGCCAATTAAAATTTTTCTCGCTTTAGAAGTGTAGGTGTGGCTTCAAAACATACAAAAGGCACTTTGTGCTAACAATTGGAGCTCACTGACGAAAGATGAGACCTCTGGACCCTTCGTGGTGACCTGTAGCTCAGTTCGAAAAAACAATGAGAAGAAGAATAATCTTAAATGCTATGGTGTTGTGGACCCATACCTCGGCGAGTGACCTTCGCATTTCTTTAAAGAGATAGCTTTACGAAGCTTTTAAATTACTTTTCCTTGTAGCTGGTGTGTCAAAATGCACCAAAATCTATTTTTGAAAACTATGTAGTCACCACACCGTTAGTTTGGGGTGAAAACAAATTTTCGCTTATGTATGGCGGCCATGTTTTTCCGTGTCAATCCTACTAATTAATAATAAAAGACTGTGCAACTGTACTTCCCACTTTTCAGAAAGCTTACAGTTTCGATGCTTTTCCAAGTTACTCATTACTAATTTTAGCCTTAGTTAAAAGCAGTCTGTCACTGCACATGCTTGATTGATCTCATGACCTTGGGGCATCTAGTAAGTAATCTTTTGCCTGTGCATGTGCACGGACGAAACAAAATCATACCTAGTGGCTCCTTTGATGTATGACATCATCAGGCGACAAATCGAGTTACTCTGCATTCGCAACAATGCTATGAAACAGGAAATTCATCCAAATATCCACTTGGGAGTGGCTTTATATAAGCATTTTACAAAAATGGAGAGTTATTTCAGATTGATAAGCATGGGGTCAGGTTACTAAATCTATCCACTGAAAAGTCTAAACAAAGGAGGAATGGATACTACTATGAACAAGCGATTCGAGTTTAAAAAACTCGTGGGCCGCCTACGGCCCTGGAAACTCGAATCGCTTGGAAATCGTCGTTATTGACTAAAATAATACTTCGAAGAACTCTTCTGGTCGAAAAGACTCTTCACTGATAAAATCAGGAGCAAACAAATGAATTTTACCGAAATATAGCTGAAAGACTACGTACCGACTTCGCATCCGCCATGTTGTTGACATATACATATATACAGTATATATAATATATATCTAGACATCGTTCCGGACGTTCTGGACACTTCCGGTGAAAGTAAAAACAATATAGGGCTGCCTTCTGGCAGTCCAAAAAATGGTAAAACTCAAAAATCAAGCAGAGTAAGGCACTCTGTTTAAAAGGGCTTCTACCACTTCTGATTGTAATTGGATGAACAAGCTTAGAATAGATCATAAGGACACAGTAGGTTCTACAAGAACAAGAGATTGATGCAGCAACATGACATCAGACTTCACAGTTTAAAAGGAAGAGTTGCTATTGGGAGGACTGCAGTAATGTTACAACATCTTCCAAGAGAGCAAGGCAATTTACTAGAACATAAACTAAAAGCAAAATAAGTTAACTCCACATACAATAATTACAAAAGTATATGACTCAGAGGCTCAGCATTTCTAATCATTCAAGAAACTATTAGTCCTGCAGTTGGAACACAATGCAAACTAATGCTAAGAAGTCGATTTTAGGAAAACTTTATTACCAAGCTAGGAATAATAAGAGAAGGAATAAATGTACTGTCAGAATAAACCAAAACTACAGATGCCATATACCCAAGTGGAGTTTTAAATACATAATCAGGGGTGTAGCAGTGTGTACCAGGTTGGTCAGGCAAATTACCTTAACATTTTGGGTATCGTGTACCATTTAGTAAGCAAAGTCTTCATATTTCTTTGTTTGGTGAGAAATGTAGTTTAAGTCATGATTGTTTAGTCATATCAATTTAATTAGCAGTTTATTTCAGGGATATTAAAGGGTGATGGGTGATTGCACAATCAAAACATGGCGATTTTGTTATGGCGACTGTTCAAACAAGCTTAAAAATGCCATTTTATGAACGAATCAACGCTATCTTCACTTATTCTAGAAAAAACTTACTAATTGTCACTATTATTAGCTATAGAAAGGTAAATCTTTCAATAGTCTTGAAAAGATGTTAAAAATCTAGGCTTCCTTTATAATTTATTTCTTCCCTACCCTAAATTTGTTGGTCTGGCGCCAGCCGGCCTGCCTGACCTTGCGCTACACCTGATAATGATCAATCCATATTTTTGTTTCTTTTTATGGCATCATTTACATGGTAGTACTTTTAGTACAATTATTAACAACCAATTCCAAGGGTACAGATAGCTTACAAGTGGAGGGGGAGTTTTAGCATCTCAATACAAGAACCACCATTGACTGCCGAGAATACACACTCATGACGCTTAAAAAAATCTTATAAGAACCAACACCAATGAATAACAACTACACAGTGGTCCTTCTACAAGAAGGGATTTCACTGTGTGATCCACTATTACACTACTGCATGTACAGTAACTAGCAAAAAAGTATTTTTTGGTTGAAGGGTAGAGTTCACCAACAGACTAGAATAAACCTTATATATTAGCTGACAAAGATCACAAACTGCTACACGGACAGCATATATATAACTAACCTTTGAAATATCTACGAAAACCACAGAAGGTGCTACAACATTAGCAGATATTGCACTTTGACAAAAGTCCTTGAGCACCAGAGGAAGCTTCCACGATCTATTACTTTCTGGTCCCTGACAATATTATCATAATAATTCACACAATAGATAACAGCCAACCTGACTTCATTTACCAGTAGAATTGACTGCAGATAAAGATCTGCACAAAACGGCAGCTGGGTTTCAGGAGAACAAGGTAAAGACATCTTATGTTCTTTGAGAGGAGAAAACAAAGCCAAGGTTCTGATCATCTACACAAGAAAAAATGAATCATACAGAATTACGGTCACAAAATGCAGCTGCCCCTATATTGTTTTTATTTCACTTTTAATTGTAATGCTTATTCAATCTATAAACCATAATATTATTCTCTCTAAAAATTTGTCACTCCTATTATTCATAACTAAAATTTTAGTAGGCAAAGTGCATTCTGATAGTGACGAACTTCCTGTTTTACGGTTCTGTCAAACTAACTCAATCATTCGTCACCAGCCAGATGTAATTCTAAAGTTTTGCTACACCGGCTGCCAAACAGCTCAAATTCCTTGTAACTCATGGTATTTACAATAGCCTACCATTTGTCAAATACAACTGTCACATAATTTCCACTAACTTTACCACAAAATGTTCTACTGTGAAGGAGAAACAATGAAGAAATATGCGAAAATGATCATGAAAGATGGCCTTGAATTTCATCCTGGTTTCCTACAACAGCTACAGCATACACAGTAGTGGGTGCAACAATTGACTTCTTCCCTTTCACTAACGAATTCATCATTGACTACACGCATCCAAATGTCTTGATAGATGTAAAAGCCTCGAACAGCAGTCAATATATTTAGTTTTCAAGCTGTCATTCTTCAATACAACCTAAAAACACGTTTCCCTCTAAACCTTCATTGTTTCTCTAAAGATTCAATGCAAATTTTAAATATTTGTCAGCAAAAATGATATATGTCATTCCCATTCTAATCTCATAAAATGACAAAAAATTGTGTACATGAGATGTGACAAATTTTAGAGAGAATATGGTCACACCTATCTAGCTATCTTATATGAGGATAAATATAACAAGAGTAAAACAATGTAGTGGCAAATGCCACAGTTCAATATGCCAAAGTGCTTAGTAGTGTACCACATTGTACTTGGTAATTAAACTTAACCTTCAAAAAATGGAGAAAGAATGTAGAAATGAGTTGTCAATTCATAAAAGAAACATAGGAACAAGATTGGGATGTTCACTGCACATGGCTAGACAGGCATAATCTATATAGGCATACCTGGGGCTACAGGTACATGAGCTAAATAAAGTTTAGTTGGGCTTGGTGAAGTATGCACAACTCCTACATACTGCACTATATTTACTGGATGCAGGAAATCACCCACCGTCAGTTAGGTTAGGTTAGGCAAGCTTATGTATTTAGGGAAGGCCTTTAGCCGATGGCTACTATCCTAGGTATCACTGGACGTTAGTGGATAGAAGAGCGCCACTCTAAAATAGATCCACTTATTTAGGATCCCTATAATAGTAATTCCCTGATGAATGGGATACCCAAGCGGAACAGATTTTATCATGATACATGCAGGGTTCGCTCTGGGGTCAAATTGCTGGAGTGGAACCTTCACATCTATATAGTACAGGTTTTCTATGAAGATATTATGATCAAGAGGGGAAAATAGCCAGGTTTAGTGATGTAATGTGATGTGGGGGTGGGGGGTGGGGTGGGGGGGGCAGATATGTAAGTATGTGCAATCATAGCAGTCTATACTAGGCTTATTCTATGTAAATATGTAGAATGATAACAGTCTTGAGGGTATGCTTTCCCAGGGATTTTTCTTAGCTTTCAGGCCTCAGTAGCAATTTCTGAATACAAAACACAGATCAGTCTGTTGCAATTGTGCATGTGTGCTACATCTAGGATAAAATTTCAAGGGGGAAGGGCATACCCCCCCCCCCCCCCCCCCCCCCAAAGAAACCCTATACGTACACATGCACTCGTGCCACAAGGATGCGGTATGTGTATTCAAAATATATCCTACGTATATATATATATATATATATATGGATTCACGATCAATTCACAGCAGGGTTCATTCACAAAAATGAAGGCTACATAATTATATCTTGAGGGGGGGACTTTTCTGCTTGGGGGGGGGGGGGGGGGGAGGACAACTATACCAGCTCCCCAAGATAAAACCTCAACAGGGTATGATTCTTCTGATAATTTGAATAACTTTATCTTGCCAAAGCAAACAGTAAAAATTACCCACATATAGTAATAAGTAACAGGATGACATGGTCTATAGATATCAGACTGAATGAAATATGAATCCCAAGGTAGTAGGTTAACTGTTGTTGTTCTGTCCACTTAGGCAAAGACTTTACTCTCAAAATTGATAGAAGAAGGGAGGGCAATAACCACCAAGTTTTGTAAATGAGTCTTCATAAGTCAGCAACCTACACTGGGCACCACTAATTCTCCCAAATTCTCTACACACTGCTCAAAGATAGATTCAGACATACTTGTTAGTCATTTGACTGATGGTCTGTACAATTGTACAATTATACATTGTCATGACTGTGCAGTTCAGATGAAAGGGACTGCTGATTAATAGGGGCATTTTTTCTACTACCCTGGTGCCCTGTTTACCCAGATTCTACTGAATATATGCATATTGACTTGTATAAAAGCCAATTAGATATGGAAAAAGCTGTAGGGCTGAATATACATTCCCAACAAAGAACTGAAGTATGGTAGGGACAGGTGCAGGGTGCAGACAGGTATTAACCAAAAATAAACTAGCAAGCACGTGGAATATCAAAAAATGTTTCACGCAAGTACTGCAGGTTACCTATCCAACTCCATACTAATCAACAATTATCACAAAACACATGCACACCATCTAACATCAATGCAAAATGAATTCAAGGATGACTCACTTTATTAACAGCTACAGCATCACTTCCAACTACTAGTGTGTGTCCATGGCTTACAAGGTGTGATGTTATTGCTCTGTAAGTAGGTGGTGAAGGAAGGACAATGTGAGGGAACCTTCTAAGGGCTTGGAGAAAGTACAGACATTTCAAATAATTAGGTAGTATCAGCAGTTGATAAGAAGTGCTTATCACATACAGTGAATTCTCGTTAATCCTCAACCACTTTATCCGCCATCAATTTTGTGCATGAATTGATTGAAAAGAGTACACAATGATTTGGATACTCCACCAAACTCATTGATCCACCCAAACTTTTCAAAACAAATTGTGGTGGATTAACGAGAATTCACTGTATTTACATATTACACCAAAATGATGCTAATCCTACTGGTGCAGGCTTATTACAGCAATAGACAATCACACCTTTTAACAAAATCTGATCCTTCTTTTAACTTCAAAGAATCAGGAGAAAAGTGTGTGTCACCCTGTGCAAGGATTCAATGTACACACTGGCATTATTACACAGCAAGTTTTGTACTGCTAAAACTGCCACTAAACAGTCCATTGTCATGACTCACTTTGGACACAAGATAGCAATTTCTTGAATGATGAGCTAATAAAGCAAAAGATTCCAAATTGTCCCAATGGCAATCAGATTCAAACTTGTCAAGTACAACAGAATAATCCAAGGAATTATAATTCCGCTTTTAAGGAAGAAGAGAAATCCCAGTGAATGATAGTGTAGATCAGCAAAACACTGGTGGCCTATTTCTTGCACACTGATGAACAATGAATAACATAGTTAATATAAACCGTACATAACAAGCACTAATTGAGACATAATACACTACACACTCCAACATTGCAACTGTTTGGTAATCAGTTGACATGAAGACAAATATATCTAGTCTGTAAATAACTAGAGTTACTCCCAAAATTTGCATTACAACTGAACACAGAAAGGGAACGTGCTATAATGGCCTAGTGACACTGCATGATTTCACAAATTACACATAAAATCACACCAAATCAGTCAAGGCCAAATGACAAACTTGATTTAACTCTTCTTTCAAATTTGGCATTAAATTTTTACTGATTATTCTCTTACAAGAATTTTCCATGAAATTACGTCTATGTAGCCATTCCTCCAGTTCGCTAACAGGAAGAACAAACGACAATGCAAATACTTTGACGTCCTGCCCTTTGCATTCAACACGGATTAAGAAAGTTGATATCATAATCGACTTTTCTCCAAGTACAAAAAATTTTTCACAAATGCTGTCTGCCTCAGTCTCATTTTCTTCTGCTACATCAATACTGTACGTAGCAATAAGACGCAGGTCATCGGGTTTCTGTAAGAAACCAGAGTGATCGTCAGGTGGGTCTTTACCCCACTCCCTAAGTATTCTTGGTCCCAGCACGTTGTCCCAAGTGGAGAATACTATTAAGTCAAAGTAGTTGTTATTTTTGAGGGGATTTCGTTGCAGAGGTGGGGAATCGCTCCTACTTCTAGCAGCCATCTTTATACCAAGATACCAGTCTCGTTCCCAGACACAGCCCCGCCATTTTATTTTTATACCCGCTCTGCAAGGGTCATAACTGATCACCAATGCAATATAACAAGACTTGAAGAGACGCAAAAGATGCACAATGTCAATTAAAGAAAATTATAAAAAATGTAACCAAAAACTCATATTTGTTATCTAAGTATGTAGTATTACTGCAACATGTCCCATGTAGTAACAAATTATGTAGATGAAGTGTTAAAGGCCCCATTAACAGTACTGTAGTTTGTGTAATGTTCACTGCATGTGCTGAATGCATTTGCTGCTACTAGGTCTATAAATGGACAACACACACAATCTGATAAGCAACCAGGCAATCACCAGGTGGTATGGTGTCTTCTTTCCACACTGGCTATAGTCTGCAGAAGGTTGTACATTCCCTCGCCATCCCAGCAGTTGTGGATAAAGCAAGTGAGATGAAAGCACCATGCTCCACATCTCTGATTCGTTAACCATGTTCTTTCTGAGAGTCTTCGTAGCAGACCCCTGTTGGTGATAGAGGCTATTCAGGCTCTTGGGGTGATGGGAGGGGGCGTTTGGGTAGAAGACCCTGACATCAAAACATGCCTCCTGCCCAGCACTCCAGAAACCACGATAGTGGATGTTCAAGCGAGCTTCATTCCCAGCATTAGCTGTGGCATGAGTAAAGGATTCACCATTCAGGGTTTATAGTATGGCTCTCCTTGTCGGAACATGCAGGGCTCCCAGTGAAGTAGTTGAATGAATTCATTAGTTAATTAATTAATTAGTTCCTTCCTGATTGCATCTTCAAGGGGTTGTAGCAAGGCATGCATGGATTTCAGGTATTGTTCTCTGACAAAAAACCATTTTGCTTTGCTGGTCGTGGATAAATACTGCAAATGTGGCATGTGGTTGGCTTGTTGCTATCTTGGCAAGGGACTCTACTTCCTTATATCACTTGGAGTCAGACTTTTGCTGTCATGAATATGTGAACAAAATCCTGAAAGCCGAGGGCAGCACCAAGGTGTCTCTCCCTCAGGTGGTGATATACACATTGGTGTTAGCAAATATAAATCTTTTGCTTCATAAAGGCAATTTTCTTTTGCAATGAAGTATGGTTTTTCTCCATTTGGAAAATACTTATATACTTAATTCGGTCCAATGGTACAGTTTGCCACACCATACGCATATTGTCACAGATGTTGACGTTCTGCAGCAATATATAGTTTATGGATGATGCCACTGCTTCTGCAGAATGTCAACAACTGCTGGTCTTAACTGGGAACCCTAAATACTGGATACATATAACAAACACTAACTTGATTGAGGAAGCTACAATATGTATAATCAAGGATTGCAGTTGAAATTAAGCATGTAAGAAATCAAAACAACAACTTATTGTGATATTGAAGAAGTAAATGTCAAGTTAGTCAGAGTTTTGTGAGACCCAAATATGTGGTGCAGGTATAAAAATTGAAGTATAAGTTCGGTTCTTGGGAAACTCTGAGCTACTTGATGTTTACTGCATCAATATATATCACAATAATTTGCTGTTCAATTTCTTACATGCTTAATTTCAATTTCATAAGATTTATATCTTTAACTACTAAAATTAATGTCCATAATGACCAGAGGGACATTGGGTGACTATTCCAGTCATTGTGCAACTATTGATTGTACTGTAGCAAGTTAGATTTATGATCATAGTTAGATTTGACAGCAAAGACAATCATACGAAGGGGATCGGTCTTTATTAGAACCACATAATTGAGTCTTCCGTGCAGAAAACTGCTACAGGGTGGGTGCTGCTCCATTGATGGCAAGGTAGACTGTATGCAATCCGAACTGCCTACACTGGGAATTAAACCAAGGTTAAGAGACTCATGCAGTTTTGATCTGCTACAATCACATATTCTGATTGATGGAATGACACTATACAAGGGCCGGTGCAGCCATGCAAAATTGGCTATAACAATGGTGTGAGAGTTGGGAGTGGTGGAGAAAAATTAGAGTGTTTGTGAGGGTAGGAAGAATTGCTTTGTAAAGGAAGCAGAATATATTTGCATACCTCACAGATAATGTGAGACATGTAAACATAAATAGCCGTGTGGGAAGTTTTGGGAGTGGTAAATAAATTGTATGAATGAAAGCAAAGTACATGACATGGGCCCTTGTAGTTACAGAAATTGTAATGGAGTGATAACGAGAGGACTTAGCTTAGATGGTATAATTAGAGGGGTCATCGATCAGGGTTGAATTTGTAGTTGAATTGTGACCATAGATAGTCTGATAGTTGTCTCCTGATGGAGTTGAGGTATTGTTGAAATTAATTTGCATAAGAATCAAGGAGAATTCCATAGTCAGGTGATTCAACTGTATGATCGAAGTAAAATGACTGATAGTTGATGATCTGGCAAAGTGTGTATACTATAGTTTGTTGGTTGGTGCTGAGCAGGTATTGGATTGGGAGATTAATTGAATGCGTTGAGGTTGTCTGAAGGGAGTCGGATGCTTTTCACAAGGAACAACATGTCCTGTAGTTTGAAATAGTACATTAGTGGCAGAATATGTACCTTGGTAAGTCTTTCCTTGTGTCATCAACTATAAGAATTTGGTGTCATGTCTTAGGATTTGCTCTAGGTTGATGATGTCTTGGAGTGGCGAAGTCTCCACAGTGGCAAATTAAATAGCAAGATAGTTTTGATCATATTAGTGTTAAATACAGGGCTCGTTAGTGCTTTGCAGGTTGAAGATGATGTGCATGTACTGTTTGATGAAGTAGAGGGATTGGTATTTGTGTTTGCAGACGTGTGAAAGATGGTAAATTGGAGGGTATATCAGCATTGACTCAAAGCCTCTTTGATGTGATACTAGTGGGGTAGGGGTGTTGTCTATTGTGTAGGTAGAGGGATTCCTGGAACTGGATGAGGGAAAATTATGGGGATTTAGGAATAGCTTCCATTTTTGCACCATGTAACTACTGCATCTATATCTCAATCTTGGAAGATGATTGATTGTATAAGTTTAGAGTCACAGCAAAAGGATAAATTGATGAGTAGTTTACTACTGATGGTAGGTTATAAATGCATATTATAATAATGTTGATGTTTTTGAGATTACACTTTATATGTAAATTGGACTAAAAGATATAGGTGTTTGTTTAGTTGGGTTTGAGATTATAAGTGGATGTTTTTTTTCTTATATTAGATGTTGCAATTCGTAATATTAGATGTTCTTTTTATATTAGACATTGCAATTCACAATGTTAGATGTTCAGGCCAGGCTGGAAGAAATTTTTTTCTAATGTTTTGTTCCAACCTTCACTGAAATTGGGGTCATGTACTAGCTAGTGGAAATTGTGAATTCTGACCATCCTAGGGACTACTGTCCCTAATTCTCAGGCGGTCTCAGTTCCCAGGCTGCTACACTGGTGTGTACAGACATGCAGGTGCATGGTCCTTCTTCACAGGTGGCCTTAATACATGCTGGTTTTACTGTAGTATACTGCATGTATGCTCATCCTATCAGGACTCACTGTAATTACATGAATCCATGTACATTTAATCAGGCATTGTGTGATTGGCTGTATACAGGAATTATTGTATACAGTATATATATTATATGTACATATACGCTGAGCCGTCGCGGTCAAGCAAAGGTCTACTGGTCATCCAACCATTTGGAATCTAATATGGCCTCAGACACTATTGCAACATTTAACTGCTATAGTATACAGTTAGTATAAATAGATACCTTTTTCTGAAGGAGAATACCCACAATTAGACCCACTCCTAAATGCATGTTACCTCGACAATGACTGCATTCTGCCCCTTTTTTACTTTATTATTGCCCACAGCTCTGCAAAATGGGGTGATTTGTACTATATTGTTGGCACAATGTCATGCAATCATCTTGTCTTGAATTTCATGATTTGCGTCACTGAACCAAACATTCCTTTTGAGCAAACCTCAACTTGTCCTTCACATCTGTACATGTGAAGGCAGATACATTTTACCATACGCAATGACACTCTTATCTTCAGCATGCTTTTCACCACATTCCAGCTTGGTGCTTTTGGCTTCTTTTTCACCACTCTTGTAGTCCCATGAAGTTAATCGAAATTAATAATTTAACTGATCTTACCAAATTAATGCTGAAGTTACACTATTATAACATTTGCACCCATGATGCACCATGCAAAGAATCATGCAGCTTTTTGCCAGCTATAGTAGGCCTATATAAGGGTCAATGAGCTATTATGGTCCAGCCCCCCAGCATGTGTGTAAACGCTTCCTATACTCCGTGCACTGTATAGGTACTAATCATGGTGTTAGACAATGCAAATGTGAAATTGGTAGTGACATTTCCTGAAATGGTGCATGTATTTGAAAGCCAGGTTGAACCCACATCCATATAAAATAGAAAAGAAGAATTTAAGCCCTTGATTATGGGATACTGTGACAATATTCAAATTCATCAATTTTTTTGTGATCATTGATTGTACAGTACTATTATATAATGTTGTCCTCTCTCACCTTCCTGCACAAGAGACAAGAAACAGCTAGTCCTACCTATATATGAACAAATTTGCAAAACTATAATACCAGTCAAGTAGACACTGCTGAACTATGGTAACCTACTAGGTATAGCATGCCTTTTGTGCTGATTAAACATATACTATAGCTTCCTGGATGTCTTAAAGACCACTTGTATTGAAAGACCATCTGTACACAGTGACCACTGTATGCTGATCCAAAGGCCACTTCAGTGTGTACAGACCACCTGTCTGCAAAGACCGCCATCACTTGCATGGTTCCTAATTGAGTGGTCATTATAGACGGGTTTTTCTGTAGTTAAGTGCAATGAAAATTGTGGTGCAATTTTGTTTCTTGTGATACATACATGCTTAATTAGTAATCTAAATTCTTTTTCTGTGTGCATGTAACACATTCGACCACTGAGTAATAGTCACTTTACACACAATAGTAACAATATAGATTTTGCTGCTGGTGCACACCAGCATGATGGCCAGATCTGATTTCTCAGTTCACTTTATGAGTAGTCAGTGTGCATCAATGCTCTCTGTCATAAAACATAAATCAGAGCAGTATGCTTGATTTTAAAGTTTCCTCGCATGTACACCTTTTACTGTTACTGAAAATATTATCACAACCAAGTATAGGTACAAAAGAACTAAAGGCTGTTGAGTAAGTCATACCTAAATATACATATGAGTCTGACCAATTTGGAAAATATAATATTATTATGACTCCGTGTTAATTGACTGTGTTACATTGAGACCTTGCACTTCAGATGGTGGATGAGCACAATAGAGATCGCGACGTTAAGTGTGTTGCAGTGTCATGCGTTATGGTATTATGGTAATAATTTAGCAGGAACCATGTGTGTAGGGTATACATACCATACAGTTAATGCAAACTTTTTCTTGTAACTTAGTATTCCATAATGATTTGGTCCCCCCTCCCCTTGTATATATAATATTATATATAGATATATACTTAGCTAGTTACAGTTAATTACTATTGTGACAAACTACTGTATTTAGCAAAATATTTTTTACTCGATTCACAGTGTCCTCTAAATGAAAATTGTAAAATGCTGGAATTTGAGCTTAATTGCGAAATCTTCCCTCACAACTTTTTTCTGCTTCTTTCAAAATCTGCATGTCATCATGTGTATGGTGTAACAACACAACTAGCCAAGCAGAAAATCCTGATTCCTCCTAAACCATTAAGAATGACATCAGGATCGAAGGCCAGCAGGGAGAGGCAGGACAAGAATGCCCAAATCATCAATGGCCATCTCACTCCTGAACAAAATCGAAGAGCTGATCTTGTTAGAGAGATAGGCTCCTCCTTGTGGCTCTCTGTTCTGCCTCTGAAAGAGCATGGTTTCAAACTTCTACATGAAAGTGAATTCGGAGATGCTCTGTGCCTTATATATGGATAGAAGCCAGCTAATACCCCCCTCCCCCAATCTTGTAGATGTGGTGCCCAGTTCTCTGTTGACCACTCCCTCATAGATCTGCCACATAGGCGGCTTTCCCACAATCCATCACAATGAGATACGTGCATGCATGGCAGCCTCTCCTGACAGAAGTTTGTTATACATTAATGTCACCACTGAGCCCTCCCACTTCAGCCTCTGAATGGTGAAATTATGATTGCTCAATCTACAAACACTCATCCATGCTAGGGGGGTTTGGAATGCTCCACATGCAGGATGTATTTTTGATGTTAGGGTGTTCTACATGAATACGTCCTGTAATTGTTCCATCAATATCTCCTCCACATACAGAAGTCATGAAAATGCCAAGAAATGAGAATATGGGCGATGCATCAAAGATGTTGCATGAAGAATTCACTCCCCTTGTTCTTTCCACAATGGGTGGCATGAGAAAGGAGGCAACGGTCTTCTTTGATTGAGTACTGGCAGACATGCTCACCAAGAGAAAACAGCAATCTTATCCAATCATCATGGGCTGGCTGAGGTGATCGTCAAGCTGGCAATCTTTAGCCCTACTACGTGCCTCCATCATGTGTATTTGTGGAAGCAGATGCTCCCTTCACTGCCCAGGCTACAGGTCTTATAACTGAGTCTTACTCACCCTTGAGGTCGCCGCCACAACTTATATGCTTAAACTTGTGCTATTATATTAACAATTATCTAATATGTTTGTTATATGCACATAGTTATCAACCCCTTTCAATGATTTTGGGGGACAGAATAGTACAATTTGTAGGACATTCATTACTTTTGCAGGACACTTGTCGTTCCATGTACAAAAGTAAGTAGCTTGCCTTGCATTAATAGAGCGCTTTGGTGATGAGTGGAAAACTCCAAAATTCCTTAACTAAACTTGACACTATTGTATTTCACAATAAGTCAGTTTGATGTCTTGCAAGGTGAATTTAGCAATAAAATATCCCTTCTTTATATTTGCCTCAAGTAATTTTGCATGACATCAGTTGTAGTTTCAGGGACAGCAGAATACAAAGGCATTTCAGGGACTGTCCTGAAAAATTGGGGACAGTTGGCAACTATGCATGCATGTCATTTGTGATGACTATTGTATTCTCACTCTTCTACCAATTTTGTCTCTTTCTGTCATTTCACCGGATGTATCGCGTCATAATTCATCTTTGCTCGCGTGCACTATCAGGTGACACAGGGTGATATCCTACATTCCTTTTCTTACACAAGCTTAAATTGTTGGAGTTCCATTCTAAGAATCTTACCTTGGAGATGCCAAAGTTTCTAGAAACGAAGGTATGATCAAATTGTCTACCCTACAACTTGATTCTAATATTATCTATAGGCTTGCAAAGTAAATCGAGATAACTTGGAACAGCGGCTATATCTTTTCCTACAGCCAAGCTGTCTAGCTATACTTGCCACTGTTACACTCTCATTTCATGTAGACAACACTAGTCAAAAGCAAAGCCCGTCACTTGATGTTGGGACCACTTTTTCCCTACCGTTTCAAGTTACTCTGCTTTGCCCTACCATAGCGGATATTAGTACGCACAGGAAGGTGGTCGAGAGAAGTGCTTTGATTGGTAAGAGACGAGTCCGTCCATGGGTATTGCTACGTCGTTAGGTGATTACGAAAGGAAAACGAACGCTTGTAACAGGACTCTATCACAGGCGTACGTAGATACTCTCTAGTCTCGTCAACCAGACCCTGTTTCGCCTCGTTTATTATGATCCGCCATTTTTACTGCACGCTTGGCGGATCATAATAAACGAGGCGAAACAGGGTCTGGTTGACGAGACTAGATACTCCCTGCCCATTTGTAATTTTTCATATCAATATGGCTACCTTTGCAAATATGATATCAAAATTAATGTTACTAGGGCCCGTTAGGGTTAGGGTTCATTTGTTCGAACTGCATGCAGAAATACATTCAGAGCATGTTGTCTATATACTGTAAATGCCAAGTACGTATATTATTATTAATTATTAAAGTGCAATGTGTACGACACTAGGGCGTCATGCCCAATAAAGCACTGTAATACAACACAAGACAATCAAAAACGAATGTTCCACATTCTACACAAGATTTTCCTGATGGAAGTAGAGTGGCATGCATGCTTGGTCAAGAATTAGAGCAGCCTGGGCTTTATCACTAAGTGATGTGAAATCGGGAACTGATATCATCTTCTGGACCAACAGGGCTGTGGAGTCGGCTTGACTCTCACACCTTAAAAGCCAGTGCGTAACATCCTCAATCTCACTCAACTGGCACTGCTTACAAATTCTATTCTCTCTTGGCACACCCTTCCATCTCCCTGCTTCAATCTCAAACGGAGCTGTACCTCCATGCAGTCTCATCAGCATTCTTCTATCAGATTTAGATTGAACATCACTACATCTGCTCCGGCATGCCAATTCCAATATAGTTTGCAGAATATCCAACTTGGGATTAGCTAAGATCTCCTGAGCCCTTGTCTCCACTATCCTCCTCCCAGCACAACTCCAAAGCATAGACTTTACTTCTGCACATGACAACCCATTCCAGTCATTTCCAGCCACATCAGACCAATGAAATTGTTCCATGGTTGAGTGGAGATTTCTAATCCAAGCACCCTGGTACCTAATAGCCTCACGGGCAACTTGCCTCGGCCTTGGAATGCTTCTGTCATAGATACCTTAAACCAAAACACAATACATCTAACTCGAGCCATCCACACTATTGGCATGTCCATTTCTGACCATAACGAAGCTTTTGGGTGAGACTGACATACTCCAAAGAATGAACACAAGGCCCGTAGCTGCGATTGCTCTACATCATCAATACCTCTCATACAACCTCACACCTCAGCACCATACAACAAGACTGAATCTATAAAAGACTCCAACAGACACTTGTATGTGTCCGTATACACCTCACCCACACTTGTTCTGCATCTCTGCAAGCAACAACTCAGGGCTTTCCTAGCTACTTCAATTCTCTGATCTATCATAAGCTTCAGCTCAAGGAATTCATCAATGACACATCCAAGATATTTGTATGAAGAGACACAAGGAATAGGCTGATCGTGAACAGTAAACACTGTCTTTTCCCTTGACATACCCCAGCCTCTAAAGTGAATTACACCTGATTTTGCCGAATTCACTTCTATGCCCCATTCCCGACACCAACACTCCAAAATGCCCAAGGCCTTAGTCAGACCATCAGCATCTTCCCCGAGCAAAGTTGTGTCATCCGCAAATAGCAAACCTGGAATCTCTTTACTGCCACATTGCACACCACAGCGGTTACACTTCAACTCTACTATCAGAGAATTAATGTATAGAGATAATAGAAGGGGCAATAACACGCAACCGTATCGTGATTTCGCTAGAATTGACAAGTTCGCCGTGTATATAATAAAGACAACTTGCACAATGCACGTTCTAGCCAAACCTGGTGTGATTTTTGAGTTCGCTTTCGTCTTTCTCCGAGTTTGTCCTTGTGACTATGTCTTATTCTGACTACAAGAAGCAACGAATCATCTATTGGCACACGAAGGGTCTGAGAGCTCCTCTCATCTGTAGCAAGCTAGCCAGCGAAGGTCTACCTACCACGAGACAAGGCATCCACAAGTTTCTTCGTAAAGTTGAAGAAACGGGAACAATTGCACAGAGGCCTGGTTCGGGGAGGCCGTCGAAGGTAGCCGGTGTCGTCGAGCAGATCATCGACACTCAGATGAACAAGGATGACGAAACTACTGTAGCAGAGCTACAGAGACTGCTCCGAAGTTCACGTAGGATAACATACGTGAACATACATATGACAAAAGCGAGAATATACTGAAACAACATGGCTGCTCACCGTTGTCGCTCTTAGTATTCCTTTCTCGGGGACTGATGTCACCGGGCGAGCGAGAATGGGTCTAGCGAAACTCATCATTCGTAAGGCTGCATGTCGGGCTCTGACCCCGATGCTTGCTAAAGGTTAATTGATGATGCAATAATACTTTGATTCATTAGTTGACAGCAAAATAAAGCAATCAAGTTGCGTAATAAACAATTCTAGACAGATGTACTGTTCCGCCGAGTTCCAGCTTAGATACGTACTGAAAAAAACACATGGAAACTTGGTGTTGTTTGTACAACCTTTACTCCGGCAGAATGCTCTACGTAACTTGAAGAATTCTTTAGTTGTCTTGGGCACATCTTTCCCTAGACAGGTGTCTTCTTTGTGGTTAGAGTATCTATGGTTGTACGCCCGACGTCAGCAAAAAGATCGTCAATGGAGACTTGGCCGCCAATCCAACGTCCCGTTTTGTGTCATCAGGCCTTCTGTGCTGTACCCCCCTCCCCCCCCCCCCACCCCCAACAAGTATTCGCCCTATCCAAGCTGCCCACGAACGTTAGTAAAGTTGTATAGTCCCCGGCTACATCTTTGATTTAGTCTGCTCCTGGGAGACGTTGGAGTAAAGGTCCCAAACAAAGTTCTTGAGATCTCTGAGGATAACAATATGGCAATTAGGCAGGTGATGTTAGATTGGCGGCCATGTGAGACTCTATCTGAGGATCTTTTCATTGATGTCGGGCATACAAGACGCCATTCTTTGGAAAGATGGGTCCAAGACAACTAAAGAACTTTTCAACTTACGTAGAGCTGCTGCAAGTTGTCGGAGTAAACAACACCGAGTCCATAGAAGAATAGAAATATCCTCCGTCAATATTGCTTCGGCCAACTTCTGTAAATGAGTTATCATAACACCTGCGCATTAGAAGCTCAACTTCATCTTTTGACTTCGCCCCCAGTGCACCCTTTCGAATGATGAGTTTCGCCAGACCCATTCTCGCTCGCCCGGTGACGTCAGTCCCCGAGAAAGGCCGAGCAAGAATCGGGTCGGCAACGCCAGACTAAAGTTACCCCATGTTCCAATTTGCCCTGGTAACTTATTTAGTATATAGAGTGTCTATGCTTTTTCTAAGATCCAGTCACAACACTATGTATGCTGTACTTGCAAGTTTAGTCTGTTAGTTCTTTTAAAAATGCCTATGGGATTACATAATGTGGATCACTTTTCTACCCAATTTCCAATCACTTTACATCATGTATTTTCTTAATATGAACTAGCATAGGATGTTACTGTGTGTGGAAACACATATTTTGTATTTCAATAATTTTGGAATGGATTTATGACTTTTGTAGTGCCACTTACGTATGTTGACTAAATAAGTACCACTCATGATCCTTTAATTTGTCTGTTTATGGGGGGGGGGGGGATGTTTGTCAACAGTAAAGTAGTATTCTACTGCATGCATGTTCTCAACTGTGTATGTTGTTCTCTTCTCACAGGCCGATTTTGACCAAGCTCTTGCTGAAGCTGGAGACAAGTTGGTTGTAGTGGACTTCACTGCTAGCTGGTGTGGACCATGCCAAATGATTGCTCCCAAATTTGCGGTGTGTTGTGTACATAGATTGTTGGCTTATCCTAACAAAAGTTGAATCTATTGAGTATTGCTAGGATTGCTGGAACCATTGCCTATGTACATATTATGTATGTGAACCCAGATAATGTGACATGATGCTGTAGTCCTTTTGCTTGCTATTTGGTAGAACTTTGCATTCTACACCATATGTACCCTAATTTTTGCAAGCTTATGCAAATGTTTGGGGTTAGTATGAGTTGGATCACCTATGTCGTTATAGTACTGCATGTAAAAGTGTTAAAGTACATAAGAATATGTAGGAAGATATACGTACAGTGGAACCTTGAAATACACACATTGAGAACAATTCCCTTGTTCTTAGTAGAGAAGTTGTCCCCATCTTGTAGGTTGCTCTCACATACGTACATGATATTGTCTCACCATAGTACATCCTACTGTATTTTGTACGAACACTTACTAAAGCAGAATTATGTCATGTTCACAGAGTTGTATTGCATACGTACATAGGTGCATATGGTACAGGTCATTTAAAGATTCTCATTCCGTAATCGTAATATGAATTTATTATGATTTGTATCCTGGTGAGGGGGCGAATTATGGGCGGATCAAAGGAAAAAATGTGCTGACATTTGTGATGTAGCACAGGTCACTGATATACGCACACTTCCTAATTGATGTCAATTGATGTCAATTAATAGTGTAAGTGGCTGGAACTGATTAACTCTAGATGAGACTGTACACACCAATAGCAAACAGTGAATGGTTACCAGGATACAAATTAGTTATATCCTGTCCAGGTGTGCATGTGTGAGGGGGGCTGGGCCCTGAAATTACTATCACAATACAAAGAGATAACGATCATTCTGTATTCAGAATCTACCAAATTTCGATGTGCTTGCATAAGAAGAAAAAGGTGTTGGTATGCAAAGTATGCATGAGGAGAACTTTTGCTTTGCGATTGCATCTGAGTTTGTGCGAGAGCCATTTTGGGCAAGTTTTGTAATGATGTATACACACATAATAATTGTGCATTTACAGGAGAGACTCGCGGTAGATTCATCCTCAAATATCCTCAACAGCTCACCCCATTCAGTCGCTATTGACAACAAAGTATAACGTCATGAAAGTTGATAGCAGTTGCTTGTAAGCAAGTTTTGTAACTCGGTGAATGTAGTTTCGTCATCTGCCCACATCTGAACTGCCATCTTTGACCTCGTTGTAACTTTCAACATGTATTCTGATCCTTCCTCTGTATAGAGTCTGTCCTTTCGTATTTCTTTAAAAATTATGTCATTCCCTCTCCTTGTGGTGTTCAGCCATTTGAACTGAAGTTTCCTACAAATAGCGGGCCCCTTTAGATCCTTCTTGCACAGTGTAGTTGGAGTACATTTCTTCTTTAATTAAATATGAAATATTCCTTAGGAAACCTTACGTAGCAAATAAATGAGGTGGAAATATAGGGGTATTATGTTTGCAAATGATGATAGAAATCATGATTTCATCCTAATGTTCATCCGATTGTTATAGAACAGTCATGCGAAGGGGTTAAAGAAGGTTTTGGAAGAGCATGGGGTAGATATCAGAGGTATGAAGAAAGAGGATATGCAGAGGAAACTCAACAAATTTGAAGATTTAAAAACAGGAAGAACAAAGTTGATTGATTTTTGAATCACTTTGGTAACCTACTTGCCAAAATTTCATCCCGAGCCCAATCTTATGGAACAGGCAAAGAAAGGCAAAGAATGAATGTGATTATTCATACGAGGGCTCAAAATTATTCCAGCGCTTGATAGTGTGAGTGCTGACATTTATAAGTATTTTTATTAAATCCAGAGATTTTCAAACATGCTTTTAGAGATGGGTTTAGTGGTTATGTGGCTGATATCAGAATAAGGGAATACAGGGTACTGTAAATGTATAATACTAGAATTTTTTGGCACGAATGTTAACATTCATCTCAAGTAGTCTCATCCTTATAGTGCATATGTGTACTTGTATACCCTACTGTCCAATTTTTGCGGGATGTAATTTCGCAAATTGCTTGAAAGTTTGTTTGCGTTTTTATTTTCATGAATGCAGGTACGTAAATTCTTAGTCTAGGAAACCAACCTTTCACTCTGAGTAACGTATGTAGTATACACTGGACGAGGCTAGGTGCTATTTCGAAGGCTGATTCAGAGATCTGGAGGCCTGTATTATGCCAATCAGCTCGCTGATCTACTCCTGAGCAGCTCAAGTGTACATACATTTCTGAGATAGTTGGACTGCGCACCCTGGCTTCCACATAAGCTAACTTGAAAGAACTTTTATTAGACATCTTCATTGAGGACAATCAGGTATTCAAATTCATGCAACAAGATACAGGCCGGTTAATAAGGATTTATTGTTTCTGAAGCGTCTGATACGTAGGCCTGTAAAAACAGTTATGGCAGCCATTTTTCAGCCGTTCATGACAAATCACAAATAAAATTTTGAAAATCCGAAGCCATTCACAACATTCATGAAAATAAAGTCCTGCAAGATTTCGGACAGTACGGTATTCTCACATACTGTATATTCTCTAATTTTTCAGCACCCTTATTATTTGGCACCCGACCAAACAGGGTTAGGTATTACTCTAATTTTTACCAAAAAGTAGTATTCCCTAATTTCTAGTCTTTGACCCTACTTTTTCAGCCGCCACAAAGTTTGAACATATTTTCTTCCTTATAGGTCCTTTTACCTCACTCTGCTCATTGTTATCTGTCAAGGCACTGGGTAGTTTGAACGTTTCAGTTCTTTGCTCAAAAGTCGGAAAATAACAAGATATATAAGCATGTACACCTTCTAGTATGGTACAAGAAATAATAAAGTTGACGTTTGACTGCCGAATTACGCCTGTAATTTCAGACGTAAAACGTCCATTGTTGCTGAAAATTACACCTGTAGCACACTTCGTAAGAATTCAACAAAATTATGGTTGCACAATATTGTATTACGCATCCTAAAAATGGTGGCCGCGTACGAACATCCTCGATTATGTAGCTGTGAGCATTTTAGTGGAAGAATGTAGTGGAATTCTCCTCCTTCGGTTTGATTTCCTTCGAAAATCTTAAAAAGGTTTCTAAAATGCTGACTTAAGGCCAGCATGGCATCTCACGTTTGTCTCGCACTCGCCACGAGTCTCGTGCGCACTTGCCTACGAGCTTACGATAAACATTTGGGGGGATATCCATTCCTTTAAAGGATGATACCTTGATTTGAACGCTTAAATTTCAAAAGAAATTGCACTTCATGTCGATTTTGTTCCTGTAGATTTCTACTCATGTATGCAAACCCATTTGTTTGCCCGTAAATCTTCCGTAAGAAAAAAAATTCAGGCGTGTAAAACAGTCCGTAAAAAGGGCGTCCGTAGAAGCACGCTACACTTGTTTTATGTCAACTATTATTTCTTGTACCATATGTCATATTCACTAAATTCACATTTGAATAAGAGTAAAGCATCGATTTCATCCTCCCACTGATAAATGTACGCACAATAATCTTGAAAAGAAACAGTTACGACAATTCCACCAAGCATTTTGTATGTAATTTTTCGTCGCAACCCCTGTTTATCATCATATTTCCTTATTTTATCATTGTACTTCTGGTTCTAACCATTTATCTCTACATATTTGTGGACCTCCACCTGCAATTTCCTCTGCTGAAAAATTGGGGAATATATGCTATATGGTATGTTATGTTAGATCTGGAGCCACATTTTGTGCTTTTGTAACAGTTGTTGAATTTGTTGATTCCCTATACACTGACATACAGTGGAGCCTCTGTAATCTGACACCTTGGTAACGAGGCATCCTTCATAATGTGATCATAATATTGTGAGGTATACTCACCATACTAAAGTATGCCATGTAAGTCACACCATATTCTGACAGTGTCTGTAATCTGACACAATTTGTTGCCTGGAGCAGGGTTTTATCTGGGACAATTGTTTTGAGGGGGGGAGACCTACACATCTGTATATACATACACTGCCCTCCAAAAGGAAGTTAACAGTAATGTCATAATAGAAAATGACGGTGACCACGAGTGCAATAAAAAGGACTGATATATTGTCATCATATAAACTATTGGTCAATAGCTATTACCAATTGTGCCTGAAATGTTGAGGAATATTGTTGTCAAAAATGAGTTTTCTCCTTAATATACTTGAATACGGTCAGGTGTGCTGTCGATAAGATCGTTGCAAATTGTCTGCGTATTTTGATCCGCACAATAAAATGAAATGCTGCCACAGTTCATTGAAGGTTGTAGGACGATCATCTTGAATCAAACGTGCCAAGACATCCCAAACATACTTTACAGGATTATGATTTGCAATTTTGGTATCCTCTTAAAACGGATTCAATTTGTTGTTCTCGCTGACGATATGTTCGTGTTGAAGTTTGCATAGTAGAGTAAGAAAAACGATAGGTAACGTCATTTTGGTATTAGATTTGACCATTTGGGTAAGTAAAAGTAATTCATTGGTTCTCTAAAAGGTGCAGATGAACAATGTGGTTCATTATCGACTGCACACTACACTTGTCCCCCTTATCAGGAGCCAAAAACCTGTCCAAGAACCGAGCAGAGCACCCTACGCCTTTAAAATGGGCTTTTGGAAATACATGAAGGCTTAAACGTAGCACTATTGTTACAGAGCATCTATATAGCAAGCTGAGTGAATTGACACAAATCATGAAGATAGTACCCACATTCGTGCAACATCTTCAAGTTGGAGCATTTGCGACGTTGACGACTTTGGTGTTTCAAAATTATACAAACTGCCTTTCTAGCAACAGAAATGAAAGAGATGCTATCAAAGACAGTATACTGTACATTGGTATCTCTTGTGAAATTTAGATTCTTAAATACAGTTTTGAGTAGCTTTTCAAACATACATTGTCACTGCCATTTCTTGCATGACGTCACTGTTAACTTCCTGTTGGAGGGCAGTGTATGTACACACACATACGTGGCATGCTGCAAGTATGTGTTATACAATGATATTACAAACTACACTCATGCATGCAGCATGCACAATGCAGGGTTTCTTTCAGAATGTTGATGAAGAGGGGGCTATAGCAGAGTATAGTGATGCGATGAGGGGCAGATATGCATGTGGAATGATAGTGGTCTCAATTAGGGGGGTCTGGGGGTATGCTCCCCCAGTGAGATTTTTAGTTTTATGCCTCATATGGTGATAAATGAGGCTGTTTTACGCCACTCAAGCTGTTTCTGAATACAGTACATAGATCAGTCTGTTGCAATTGTGCACGTGTTATAGCTAGGATAAAATATCAAGGGAGGGATACCCCCTGTGCCCCCCTCCCTCTAAAAGAAACACTACACATGTGCAAAGATACACAAGTACCTACACATGAATATAAATTCTTGTACGTATGACTGCTTACGCCATGCTGTTAGGAGCACAACAAAACCATGTGCAATTTACATTTAGAACTCCTATTTTTTGACACATACATTCAATGTAATTGTAAATAAACATACTTACCAATGGATTCAAGATTGATTATTACAAGCTTGTAATGATATAAGCATTTCTTGGCAAATTATGCCCTTTATAAATGGATTCATGACAGTGTTCATTCACAAAATGATGGCTGCATATGTATGATGAGCCCTGTCGCATGTGGGACATGTCCAGATTTGTTATGATAGTGCTCCTCAGTCTGCATAGTGATAAAATGTTATTTTAGGCGCCTATAAAATATAAGTCATGCAGTTATCTCGTGTTTCGGGCAGATTTTCGTATACAAATGCCAAATCTGTGTTTAGTGATGTTTACTATCATCACTGCTGGTTTGTCACACGCTCGCATGTGATCCAACTCGATGTTCTTCACAATTTTAGTTTTCTTCTGGGTGCAACGTACAGGATCGCTGAAGAATGGTTTATTTACTTTGTATTGGGAGTTCACTACACAACTCAACTTTTCCATGCATGGGAAATTGTACTTCGGTTCGTGTCCAAAGTTATGGGCGTTGGAAATTTTGCTGGTAAGCCCTGTTTTGCTATTACTCGGGTTTCGTAAAGAGTTGCTAGATCCCATGCATGGAGATTTTAGTAAATCTTCTAGTATAGTGTTGTACCAGCTTACTCATCCTTGGGGTGTTCCTGTGCTTTGCACCCAAGCAATTTCGGTCTCAAGTAGGGGTCAGCAAACCGGTCGTATTTCACCGATGAAGGACAGAAAGCCTTCGAAACGGTTATTATTATAAAGTTCGAGTGTTGTTCTCTTAGAAAAGTGTTTAGTGATCCTTCTTAGACCCACACAGGCTGAGAACAAATCTTCGAAAGATCGACGTAAATTTCAATTAACGTGGACATGTCCCACATGCGGTAGTTCTACACGTACGTCTACCTCAGTCTGCATACCTACCACCTATGCAGCTGCCTCGTGTATGCCTTTTCGTTGTCACTTAAAGTAGTTCTGATTAACCTCTGTATCTTTGTCACCTGTTTGTAGATACCAAATCATTTGAGTAACATGGACAATTTTCACTGTATCTTTATACATTAGGGGGTGCTGGTGGCTCAGTAGGTTGTGCACTGGAAGTTAAGCGGTGAACGCATGGTGTACCATCCCACCTGTGTGTATTTGGCGGGTTTTTTCCCTGCACCCCCCTGCCACCAACTCAGGAATGACCTACTGCAGCCACCAAACTAATTAATAATTTGATTCAATTGATTGTGTGTGTGGGTGAGTGTGTGGGATACTAGGGGCCTTAATAGTAGCCTCAGGCTAATGGCCCACCCAGTCAAAATAAGCAAATATTATTATTACTATTATTATTATTCTTAATATTATACTTCTTGAGTACTTAATGCTTTTTTATTTTTGTAGGCAATGTCAGAAGAATTCACCACTGTTTTATTCTATAAAGTGGATGTAGATAAAAATGATGTGAGTCATCTGTATGTGACTATGCACTGTATTCAAGGATACTGTAGCTGGGTTTTGTGAATGGTGATTGGAAGTGATGACCGAGTGCCTCGGGAGGGCCTCGCACCTACTCCCAAGCGCTCCTCAGTACTTGCATCTTGTTAATGCTATTAGCGCTGCGTTGGCATTGCTTGACGAGATGGCAATTCGTTAACACCCTCCTATATACATAGTTAGTGGTGAAAGTCTTTAGTTTTATTGTGTAATTTTCAGAGAATGTCTGGTCACTTGAGTTCATACGTTTGTCAGAGAATCATTCTCTTAAAACGGAAGGAAAGTTCATTAAAGAACTCACTAGATTCTGCATGCAGATTCCTCTGTATCATTCGGAGACTAAACATGGACTGAAAGACTTGCAAAGATCTGCTTGTCCCGGGTCCCAAGAGTTACTGAAATACTGAAGAGATTAAGCTCTAACGCCTTAAAAAGGGCGACAAGGGTTTGGACTATACATGTTCAGCAATAATATAGGAGATTATACAGGATCGATGCACTTTGCAAGGTTGAGTGCTCACATGTGCTCATGGGAGTACCTGAGAGACTCTCCCATGGACTTGGTAACTACATATGTAAATACAGTATGTATGTACTTCTGTGTCTGCAGGAGACATCTGAGGCCCAGGGAATACAGGCCATGCCAACCTTTATCTTCTATAAGAATGGAAAAAAAGTGAGTAAACGTTTGCTGGGTACAAAGTGCTTATTCAATTGTCAACCATCGTAGTCCGAGTTGGTGAACATAAATCTTGTGCATCACACTTCTATGCCCTAGATCTACATATATCTTGTATATTACTGCTGAGTATGTTATGTTTCAGCTAATTTATGCACATTTTGTCTCTTATTGCCTGCCATAATTGATATCTGTCTTGTACACTTGATATGTACTGTGTTTCTAGGAGCCTTTGTTATCCAACTTCCCTTTCCAACACAGGTTGAAAGCTTGCGTGGTGCCAATGAAGTAAAGCTGAGGGAACTTATTGAAAAATTCGCATAAATAAGCTTAGAGGTTATTGTGCCTCATAGAATATTTAGTATATAGAGTAGCAGAAATGTGATAGGGACTGTACATAAGTATATCTTATTATTTTGGCAGTTGTATTCTATACTTAGGCTCTTATTACACATTATTGTATTCCTGTCTGACTGCCTGTGCAGTATAGATGCTTTAGTTGTATGCAATATTTTCTACTGATAAACAATGATAATGGATAACATGGATGATAACATGGCTGCTGTAGCAATTTTTTTAGTGTATCTTAAATGTGAGCCTAGCTCACCTGGCATTGTTGTAGTGAGACCAAACATGCAATTAAATTATTGATCAGTTTTCAATTTAATTGTGTGTATACCTGAAGAAGCCCAAGTGGGTGAAACATTGGACAATTGAATATATAATTGTTTGATGAACATGCATTATCTGTCTAATTAGTGATCATATCTAAATCGATCTAGCATATCAAAGAATTTCTACATACATACAACTATATATTCAATTAAAACCTCATGCACTGTATATCATGTACATCAGAAATGCACTATTATATATGTAATCATGATTATGTATGTGTGCAAGGATGGAGTTACCTTCCCCTCTCCCCCCCAAGCTTAAGGTGCTTTAGTTTAACCCTTTATCTTGCACGCACCACACCTTGTGGGCTATATGGTTTCATAGATTATGCTTGAAATTTTCTTGCACAAACCCATGTGACAATCATGTGATAAAAGATGACCAGCAACCAGCTTGATGTAGAGAAACGTAACATCAGTCGTCATCACAATTAATGTAAATGGTCATCACAATGACACGGTGGCCAAACAGAACAACAACACAGCAAACCATTCATGTTTGTCAGTTTGGTGGACACTCAGTAAAAATGTAAGCCAAAAATTATAAAGGTGAAGTATAGGGGTCCAGGGGTTGGCCCCTGGAAGAACCATATGCATATGAGGAAATCATTTGCATACAAGGCCTTGCTATATAGCATGGGGGGTATGGGGTCTGAGAGAGCCTGCGACAGTGCGACAGATGGACCCACACAAGGAAATCATTTGCATAATAAGGTCTAGCTATTAGCATGGGGGTAACAATCTATATAGTAAACCAGAGCCAAATAACTAAGCCACAAACATGGTCTGTGCAAGATGACGTACATGCATGCAAAAAATTTTAACGCAAACGAAAAAGGGTTAAAAGTAGATACGTATATATATACTGTATATGCACTCAAATTTTCTTGCGATGATTCGAAACTTTCACAGCCAGCTTGCCTGCACCAAAGGCAAGGTGTAGACATGCATGCTGTGTTTTTGCACTCCTTTTGTTTTTTTAAATATATATTATAGAACTTTAATCATTTCTTCATTCAATTAGAGACTTACAATAATTATATGTTTACATATGCTACACATTCAGGTCATGCAGACATACATGTTGATTTTCATATACTTAGAGATCTGACCAGAAGGGCAAGTACAGCGTATAATTTCATCAGTGTCTGTAGCCTGTGTAGACAGGTGGTGGAGCTTTGAAATTAAGAATCCTATATGCCCAGTCTATTTACAATTGACAAGGGCTTTTCTTCATGAATTGGTCAACAGATGAGGTAACACATGCAATGAAGCCTATACTTCTATTAATTTAATATCTTTATAATATGATGGAATTGATTTTATAGACCAATTGGAAGCTATAGGTTGACTGAGACCATCTTTGTAGAACAGTAGCCTAAGTGAGGACCCTGAACAGCTGCAGGGAAGGATTAAGGGTATTCTATAAAAAGCCATTTTCTGATGAATGATAAGTGTCAGAGTACAATGGGTCAGCTGCAGATGTGATTGCAATTAAGATTAGAAACTGTCAATTGCAAAAATATAGAACTGCATGCATACAGTACACAGGATAAATATACACCTACAGCTTGCATTCCCCTCTTAAAGGAGTAGAGAACCTAGATAATCATTATGTAATATCTTGCAATTGCTAAACATCATTAAAGTTTCAAACCTTGAATTCAAACTATAGGTCAATTGCATGGGGTATATTGCATGTAGATCGATTTTTCATTTTTCCATTAGTTACGTATCCTGTCCAGGATATAACTAATTTGTATCCTGGCAACCATTCACTGTTGACTGTTGGTGTGTATACAGGGTCATCAAGAGTTGATCATTTTCAGTCACTTACTCTACCAATTAACATCAATTGACATTAATTAGGAAGTGTATCAGTGACCTATGCTACATCACAAATGTCAGCACACTTTTTCCTTTGATCCACCCATAATTTACCCCCACACCAGGATACAATTGATGGCTATATATATGATCAAGAAATCTTCACCAACATACAAATTTGGTGGGCTTTTGAGCTATGACGTCCATTAAGTGGAGACATAAATGAGCTCTCTCCAATGATTGCAAGGGTTCAAATTGTCCATGCATATCTACTTTCTGTTATAAATAAGTGGAATATGTATTGTAGAGGTGCTAATTTTGAAATGCAGGGTGCATATTTCATGAATCAATAACTTGATTGCAAGTCATGGTTTTATTTTCACGAAGGGACCAGTCCTTACTATATATTAAACAAATAGACTATGTATCTAACCAAATTTTGGTGATTGTCGTGACCCTATGATTTACATCACAAATGCAAGGTACCAATTTCAAATACACAATTGCATACAAATAGTACAATAAACTCCTACATATTGCAAGAGCTTCAGAAAGTTTTGTACATCAAAGGGTGAAATACATTACATGGTAAAATAGTCAAGGCTTTTCTCCATCTTGTGTGTCTCCTGAACCAAGTACTTTAAAATGCTGGAACAAAAAAAAATATTGCCCAATAGTTGAAAAGAAGGTAAATCATGGACACTACAGTGGAACCCCACAATAAGACCACCTCGGAATTAGGACCACCTCTAAATTAAGACCACTAGCGCAGTCCGGAATTTTTCCTATACTCTTACATAGAAAATAATTTCAAAATAAATACCACCAAGTGCTGAAAATATGGTCCTACAACTTAACACTCGAGAGGGAGAGCTCTACCTTTGTGTACAGAAATTAACATCTCACAATAATAATTATTGTACATGCATGTGTGTATGCATGAATAAACAAGGCTAACTTACTTGAGAATTTTTGAACTCCATATACAAAGAAAATAAAACATGGAGAGATTGAATACGATTCTTGTAGACTGGTATATCCAATAATGCTAAAGTAAAAGATTAGGTAAAAATCAATAAAAACAAAAACAACCCTTTAGGCTTTTATGCTTTAGCATTTACCACTCTGTGTGTAATTAGTTTTACATAACACGCATGTGAACAACGATTAACCACGTGTGTTCCATCTTGTCTGGGGGTGGTTCAGTGTTATTTGATTAATGTTCAACTAATGGTTATGGCTCCTGTTTGAACCTCACCTCAACCGTATTGAGACACATGTGGTTAATAAGGACACCACTCGGACCACAGTAAGCTGTCCTGTATATGGAGGTGTCCTTATTTCAGAGGTTTCAAATGTACACATGCCAATGTGAGTGATTTCAGATGGGACAGAGCTGTGGTGTCCTGTTAAATGAGGTTTCCGCATTTCAGAGGTGTCTTTAATAGAGGTTTATTGTATTCATAGTGTATTGTTCTGCACTCAAAACATTGTGAATTACTACGTTCTATAATAAAAGAGCTAACCAACATATAATCCAATGGTGTCATAAAATATTGTGGAGATACTGTATACAGTGGAACCTCTTACGTATAACAAACTCCCTAATAACAAATACTTCTTCATAACAGACTACTTTCATGGGACCAGATAGATTGCTATGTGTATAAATAACCTTGCATAGTGGAAACCTCTGTATAACAAACTATTTTCAGTTCCCAAAGTGTCCGTTATAGAGAGGTTCCACTGTATTTTTACCTCACAATGGGAATATGCTAAACAAACAGACTTCATTAAGAAATCACACTGGGGGACGGGGAACACGAAAAAACAAGGGTGTATCCATGTGTGTTTCCCAGAATTTGAAGGGGCCATATTCCATCAATGGGGATCACCCCCCTCTCCCACACACATTAAATTAAGCCCTGTGCAATCTTTTCCTGATATGCTATTAGCTGTTTTGACTTGCAGTTTACTTACCACAAATGATGTCAACATATTCTGACAAATTACAGTCCAGTTCAGCACTGGGCATGCCAACGGTTGCAAGAAGCTGTTCAAATTGATTCGGCCACTCCTGCATTAGGGCTTCAACATCTGGCATACTTCTGTACATTGAAAAAAATAACACAGAAATCAAAAACATAAAGTACAGTATGTATGCACATAACAGAATGTAAGAAGAATCTTGCATTCACACAAGCAATCACTACATTAAAAATTGCCACTGAAACATCAAAACAATGTCCAACACATGCACACATATCTGCACTTCAAGGAAGACTGTACACAAGGATGGGAAAGAGTGCCGGAAAGACAACACCTTGAAGACAAAGGAATAACAAAGAATCAATGGAAAACTAAATGTAATTACGTACATACAAGTTGGTACTTCTATTATTCCCAAAAGCAGGGGTGTAACTCAGATTTGTAGAGCAAGGAGGTAACAATGTTTTTCTAAATTTTAAAATTGAAGCACAAAAATAGAAAGTGTATACTTTCCACTTTACATGATTGAAGCAAGAAGCTACGTATGTAAATGTGGTGTAGTACTATGCATGACATTATAAAAATGGCCACCCAGTCAGGAAGATTGGACCTTTACTTAAAGGGTTTACAGCAGTTCAGCATCCACAGGAGCTATTTGGGTTGACACAAAGATTCATTTGTTCTAAGTAGGGAGATTTGTCCAATGTTAATTATTTACTGAATTTCACAACTTCCCCTGTGGATTGTCCCAAATGAAAATACCAGAGGTTGCTGAAAAGCAAGGAGGCAACTGTCTCCTCTGCCTCATAGCTACATACGTAGTTACACCCTAGAAAAGCATGCAAGTACACTTTTGCTATTGGAATATTATACATTCGGTCATAAAAAAACCCTAGCCACGCTGATACATATGCTGTCTTATGTTGATAGGTGTGACAATACAGGGATAAGATCGTACACAGGCACACACTTGGTGTAATGGACGGTCTGAGGAGGCTTCTGACGATGTAACTCTGCAATATTCTCCACCCAGTTGTCAAGTGCTTTTGAGTTCTTCTCAGCATTTTCTATACTTTTGACCATCTACAAAGTCAACCATGACATCCACTTTGAGCATTGACAAAGGAGAAGCATACGTAGATACGTATATATTGAAGTGTTAGACATGTTGTTAATGAATATGAGTTGTTGGACTATTGTTGAACATGTCTATGGTATTATCACACTGATACTCAACAGTTCTCTTCACAAATTATTCAACTGTACAACGTTCACCCATCATGGGCTTCATCAGGCATAAAATAATCTACACTAAGAAACATTGCCAATCCATTGGCCACTTCTTGTGACCAATGGATTGACTATTAGCTTTAGTCAAAAATTAATGATTCTTAGTGTAAATCATTTTTGTACCTGATGAAGCCCATGATAGGTGTAACGTTGTACAGTTGAATAATTTGTGAAAAGAACTGTTGAGTATCAGAGTGATAATACCATAGATATGTTCAACAATAGTCCAACAACTCATATTGAGAAGCATAGACACCAACACAACAGTCAGGTGTGTGCACAAATGACTTTGAACAGTAAACTCCAGTATGTACTTTGAACAGTACATACTAAAATAATTTTATGTGGGTAGGTTAAAATATGGAAAGTTTTTATGTGATACACTACCCAGGAAAGGGTGACATACAACCACCCAGTGCCTCCCTAACAGGCCTACCAGTTATGAAAGTCTAGGGTAACCCAACCTAGCCTAGCTAAGTTAGTCTGGAGAGGAGGTCTTTAAGTCCCTCCACAGTAGACCTAATGGTCAAATAAGTCTAGGGCAACCAAACCTAGACTAGCCTAGAGTCTACTGTGGGGAAAAACAACCATGAGGAAACGTGGATTTCTACTAGGATTGAACTGGCAACCTTTAGCTTGGCACACTAGGAAGCCCATCCAGTAGGCAAGGTCACGGATCACCCTTAAGAAGGCACTCCTCCTCATTTACTAGCTGTGCAACTACGCTAAGTTGATTTTGAAATAATATTACAGTATGTGGGTAGGTCAATGATATGGAAAGTTTTTATGTGATAGTACACACAACAGTACATAATAAAGATTAAATTGCCTTGCAATAAGCAGCACTTGTGGAATAACACATGTGCACACATACGTATGTAGGTTTGTATGTACGTATACATGTACATACATATGTATGCATGCTCAAAAGCACACATTGAATGTATGTATTTATGCTATGCAATCTTCATATACACTCAGAAGTGGCCATATGATTGAGAATGGGTCAAGAACTGAATACAGCTACACAGTTGCATCCTGTGTGCACTCCTTTGGGTGATGTACGTAGTTGTTATGTCTTTGAGGACCAACAATGACTCCAACATTTACACTAGGTAGTGGCAGTGGAAGAAGATAAAGATGAAGTTCTTGAAACAAAAGTGGGCTCTCTGTCAAACTCATGGTCGTATATCCAGAAGAACTCCAAGAGTAAGGGAATAGTATAATAGGCTTTTAAGACAAATGTATGTAACAAGGTAAAGCGGACAGGGTCCTAAGTTGTCAATATACATATGTATGTAATTGGTCTCTGGCATCCTCAAACTTGATGTTTAGAAATTCTAAGCATTCTCAATAAAGACTACCACACAAATAGGCCCAAAACAAATTCCTGTTGGCAGAACCACAAAGATACAATACAAATTATTGTATCCTGGTGTGTGGGGGAATCATGAGTGAATCAGGAAAGGAGGGCTGATACAGTATATTCAATGCAGCACAGGTCACTGATATCAGCACACACCTCCACACAGTTGATTGGTAGCATAAATTACTAGTACTCATCCACTTTAGATGATGATGCAGTAAGCACATCTTGCCATACATCTTGCCAACAGTCAACAGTGAACTGTTCCAGGATACATTATTTTTGTTATACCCTCAGGATCTGTCTAGGTGTACTACATGTGCAGTAGAATATAAACAGCGCTGATTACTCAGGCTTTGTCCTTAGTCAATCAGCACTGTATTTCTGCTGCAGCACACATAGACAGGAATTAATTAATACTTGCAGTAGTCAACAAATCAAGAAATTACAAGTACTTACTACTGGTTTCACTGTAGTTTCCTTTGTAATGGCTCTCAGATGTAAATCAAGGACAGTGGGATCTGATTGCTTTGCTGAAGGTTCATCCAAGGTAACATAACCCAATTCATCAATGACACCATCTGGTCTTGTAACCTAACAATAGGAAAATACATACATGCACATATGTACATAAATGTACGTACATTACGTACACGTATGTAACAGGGCACTACTACAGTCATCTATGAAGAACAAACTTACTTTTAGGAAAGCGTCAATGTCTCCTATAGCTGGAATATACTCCGGGATAAAAGGCTTTAGTTTGAATTCTGGCTCAATATTCTGTGGCTGAAAACGTGTAATGTATTTGAACAAGTCTTTCACTTCACTACTAACAACAAGATGATCAAATTCAGAAGGATCATATGCCCTACAAAGAGGAAAGAGAACTTACTAATATGTACAATTTCCCATCCTTGAAACAAATATACGTAGTATCAGTACATGACATGTACCTCTTGCAAATAAAAATAGTTCACTATTTCTGCAGTGAATAACCACAATACTCTGATACATGCTACCAATGTTCAAAGCACAGACATACGTACGTACGTACATATTCCAATCTCAAACAGAATACAGAAAGCAAAAATATTACATGAAATAAGATATTGTGTACACAAATAATGACGCGTGAAAAGTTCTATGTACCCTTCTTTGCACACAAGCATGTAAATTCCTCAAGTATGTACATGCACTAACACTAATAAAATACGTAAGTCTTTACGAAGTACCCAATAACCACTGCAACCACACCCATACCTTGACTACAAATATAACCATCATCTTCAGAAGTACATACGTACAAAATGATTCCTTGATGCTTATGGTGCAGTCAGGATATGCATTGTTTTAGAGATGACATACGTACGTACATAGCAATAATGATGTACCCATACAAACATGTCTATTAAATTTTACAACAAACTCTAGTTTGCAAATGCTCTTCTTAGGCAATGAAAATTTCATCCACAGTTGTGAAAAACTGAAGTATAATGAAAACCTGGCTATAATACAGGGTGATGCACACCACAAGGAAATATCCAACACTACCATAACAGGGTGATGCACATCACAAGGAAATGTGAAACACCACAGTAACAGGGTGATGCACATCAAGATAACCACTACACTATAATGGATGTCACGTGAAACTGAAATACGTATGTCAACTACGTACATAGTACTTACATAAGTTCAATTTTTTTTGGTGAAGCCATAGTGACAAAAATAGAACAACTGCCCAAGACTGCATGCTTACTTCACAGTCAGGATCTTATTGAAGGCCAATGACAGCATGGTGAAGGAAAGGGTTTGAGAAGGTACATAGGTACATACATACGTACATACATGGCCTCCTACGTACGTATAGAACACAACATGTAAAGAAATTGAGGGGAATCCTTGCATCTAGTTCTTAAGCCAGAAATATTACTTCCCAGACATGACAACAATGTGGTGCTGTCTTTATCAGTAGAAATGAGTACAGGAAGTGTGTAGAAGGTAGTGAAACAGGTAAGCAGTGCATGTAGTAAGGTGACAAGGTGAAAAACAATGTGCAAATATTGGTGAGACATGAAAGCCAGGTAAGTACATACGTATGTTATGGAGAATATTTTAGGAAGTCATGAGAGAAAGAGAGCTGTACACAGCATGCGCATCTGGCATTTTTCTCTGCACCCCCTACCACCAACTTGGAAATGGATGAGATAATCTACTGCTGCCACCAAACTAAGGTAGAATTTGATTTGATTTGATTAAATTTGATTGTGTGTGTGAGAGTGAGAGTGCTGATGAGTGACACTGGAGATCTTAATAGTAGCCTTGGCTAATAGCTCACCCAGTTTAAATAAGAAAATATTATTATTACTGTGTGTGTATTGTGTATGGCAATGGTAGAGGTGATAATATACGCAGCAAGGGGGTATGGGGGTAGGCACAATTATTTTAGGTGGAATCTTAGGCTATTTTGACCACCTACGTACCTTTGTAGGTGTCTGAATAAATATCTGCTAGCATCATATACACACCTACACATAAACACTATAGATTACAATTCAAGGCAAAGAGGTCAACTGATAACAAATAGAAGGAAAAGTCCCCCCACCCTACTAGTCTGTGTAAACACTCCTAAAGCAATCATTGACGTAAATACACATACATACGCAGGGTTCTGCCTAGGAAATCTTCCAAGGTGGTAATGGTAATTACGTAAGTCAATCATTTTACAGCTACGTAATACATGTTTGAAGACCCACTTCTAAGTACACCTTCCATCCAAAACATTAAGGCAATAAGACTAAACATGAGGCTAATGAACTGTTTTAATCACCAAAAAACAGGTTTTGGGAGAAGATTTTATTACTACAATTTGAAGTCCTCTGGTCTTTGAGGTGGTTGGCCATGAATTTTGCTGGTTGGACCCAACCACCTCCGACCAGTGTAGGCAGAACCCTGATACATACATACATATGTGCGTCATCCTACACAGAGCATGAATGACAGGTATTGTCGTCCAAGAGGTTTACACAATACAAGGAAGGGGCCTACAACGCTAATATGTGCTTCAAATGATAAGGTCTTGGGTGGTAGTTGGCGTGTTCGGAATAAAGCCCCTGCAAAGGACTGAATCATGCAATTTTCTACAATACTAACAATGCAAACATATGTACGTACACATGACTTCTAAGATATCATTAAAAAGTGTGAAAATCACTTTTAAATGAATAACTCATTGACAATATGATTTTGTACATATCATCAATCAGACACTATTTTCATACTCATGCACCAATAATCTTATCTCATTACAGATTGAATGTATTCCATTCACTAATGTCTCTCTCACTAAATTTATAATTTTGCTTATCTATTCATTCTATTATCATTTCACCATAATACAAACTTTGAATTCTTTTTGTCGAATCTTTGTATACCCCCTTTGTTGTTTTTGTTTTTGCCTTTTGTCCCTTTTCTTTTCTGGGTGCCACTTACAGTAGCCTCTGGCTAAAGGTTCCCCAGGTTAAATAAGAATACCCTATACCCTATCATTATTATGTACGTATGTACGCATGCAAAATTGCGATTCAGGACATAGTTTGATATATAGGAACAGTCTATTAATAGTTCATGATGGATATACCAACAACAATTTGTATCACCAATATGTAGGTATGATATCGTGACATCATACCATCATAGTTAACCAGATGATTCAGACATAATGGTGGTTTTCCAATTCAAAAGTAAAAGGCTCTTTGTCTGTGTAGTACACCCCAAACATCCCAAAGGTGAGGAACTTGGTTGTACTCAATATGCACAATATGGTGCAATTTAGTCTGGGGTACTCCCCAGACCCAAACCCAGAAACATGGAGCCGTAAACAATGGATCTGGAACTCCAGACTAGGTGCAATTATGGTAATTAGATATAGTGGTACTGAATTTGTTTGACAATATTACATAACTGTCACTCATAAAACCATCTTGCCCAACCCTAGCTGGATTACATGATGTTGCGTGAACAAAGCAAGATCGGTGCACACATACAGAATGGTGTAAATCTACTTTTATCAGCATGAGGCTCCCTTCGAATAGACAGCAAGGACTGAAACATGAACAAGGGCATACCCAGTAGGTCCTTGAATTCTGCCATCTTCCTCACTCTCACTTTGCTCTTCTTCTCCTTCACTATCATCTTCTAATGTTTGATGATGGAATCCACCAGGAGTATTGCCATAGTTATACTCCTGTCATATACAGAAGGTACACATACATACATATGTACATGCATACATTAATAATGAGGTACATACAGGCAACTACTAGTTTACAACTATAGTGAAACCCTTCTAAGCAAATCATCAGCAGTCCAGTCCTCATCAACCAAATACACTTTAATTCCTTCCTGTTCAATATTTTTTATACTTGAGGAAATAGTCTGTAATGTCCACAATTGAACTTTCAATCTGCCAAAGGAATGTCCATATCAGATGAATTTCACACTGGGAATAGGGTTGTTACCTTTAGTGAAATGTCTATGGCAGTACTGTCAGTGCTACTGTTGTTGGAGTATCTACGGTGCTACACAATAAAGGTGAGTTGTACGATACTCTTTACTGTAAACTCAAAACTATGCTGTTGAAATACACCTACGTAAGTGTAGAAATAATCGAGGAAATAATAATCCGCACGGGGGGGGGGAGGGGGGACTTCTGCAGCTGAGATAAGTGGTGGTCCGTAGATAAATCTAAACTTAGAACGAAGGTAGCCTTGAGACAATATACGTACGTAAGTATAGCTCGGGCCAAAACAGTTCATTGACATCCCGATAAGCAAATCCTCGGTAACTTGAATTAATCTTTGAAATTCACAAAAAACGTCGAATTCGTTCGTAAATCTCGATAACAAAGTATATAGTCCATTCTATTTTTAAACAGTACAAGAAAGCTAACTCACTTCTTGTTCATTAGCGGGAGCTCCAACTGGAACTCGAGGGCTAACTTGAGCACTGACAATATCTTCAGTATCACTGACTTCTACCGATTCATCATAAGGTTGGTTCTTTACTATATTTCCTCCCTATTGCAAAAACAAATGGAGAATACGATGAAGAAAAGAACCACCCCTACTAGGAGTCCATAACCTCACATTGGAAAAGGTGGCCATTTTGACTGTGGTTGCTTAGCAACTGCTCAGAGGCGGTACAGTTAAATCTCGATAATTTATATCATGATTATTAAAATATCTGACTTAATTCAGACATTGATGAATGTACCATTCCAAATGTATGGAATGAATATGTGTTTGGTTATTTAGAACTCAAGGATACATCTTTTTACAGGAAATCAAGGTTCTAAATAATGTGATTTTACTCAGTTCAGTATTCATTCCAGACACTGCCTACCGGCATGATCATGAAGAAGCAGAACTGTTGACACTTAAAACTAAACCGTGCCACCACAAACGATGAACGTAAAGTCATAGCAGGGTTATCAAAAATTCTGGTTTATCTAACCATAAAATGGTGTGCATGTCTCTCTGGAAATCAATCCCCTCGCACAGTCAATTTATACAATACTAATACATATGATGCTACTCTCTAATCAGCTAGGAGCATCGGACAGAAATTAGAGTATTCCTATTGTAATCAGCTGTTGCAGTTTAGGGTATGAAACTGGAAGTCTGGCTGTACAATCATTTTCTGGAAACTTGATGACTTGACAACATGGATGATTGAGTAGACATTGTGTAACCATAAATAATATAAAATGTTTGATATAATCCATGGTGTAACTGGTTTTTCCAATAGGAAAAGGTTCATTTTTGTAATTTTTTGCATCTTTAGTGATTGCATACTAATATCATAGACACTCTATATGTAGTATAGAGTGTATATGCTGATATCATTGTGGAGAAAAGGATTGTCCGTGCAATTCAGACTGAAAGTGTGGAGATTTTGAGCTGGCGGGGTACCTTCTGGTTTGAAGACAAATCAGTGTAGAATATGAAACCGGCTGCTGTGTTAATTTCTACTTTCTGCTTGACCAAGCCTGGACACTTCTTAGGCTTCCTCAAAGGAATCTACAGATTCTCGTGTGCCATGGGGCTATTTGTATACATGTACAAACTTCTGATGTAACGCATAACTTCTGCGGTCACACTGTCACAGTAACTCTAGTCCAGCTGGTAAGTTTAGTCTGGGTTGGTCTTTATCATTACTAAACCCTAAATGACCCCAAACCCTAATGCCTCAACGGTTAGAGTAGGTATTTGATGATTGAGCTTCGAGATACTGACATTAGCAGCATGTAGTGAAAAATTGACCAACAAGGCATCCATACGGAAGAATCTTAGATGGAACATGATAAACCATAGGCCAAAGCTTAAGCTGTTTACAACCAATTTTACGCTCTCGGCAATGCCCATGGACTGTATAGAACATTGAGGAAGGAGCATCCTGATGGGTATTTACTTAATTTGACTGTAGATAGGCATGGATTTTTCTGACATAAAGGAGTTTTTAAAGATACTTACTGTTCTAGGTATGCATGGGTGGAAGACACAGAATCTGCTTCTGCAATGCTTCTGTGGGGAATCTCAATATGGATCATGATACCATAGATACTCTTAGACTATCCTATGCAACCGTAGGTTGGAGTATCTATGATAATACATATGAATTTTCTAAATTGGGGTGCATGGGTTTCACACATTGCAACACAATATAGGATTCGGGATTGAGTTGTCACTGGTTGAAAAAGGTGTATCCTAATACCTTTCTTGAATCTGGCCTGTAATCACTCAGTGATGAAACATTTTAGCTTTAGATGCACAGCCAACACGGTGTTTGATGTTGATCTAAAAACGAGCAGCCAGATGGGTACCTGGTACGAAATGGGGTCCAATCAATCACTGCTGGTCCATCCCCTATAAGAATCTATGCTGTGAATTGAAATGGCCAACATTACACCAGAGAAGAGATGCTCCTGTCTGCTTACAAATGTACAAAATCCATCACCATCTAGACTGCATTAATTTCAATCAGCACTTCAGTAAGAAGAAAATAATCCAACAATTCATCCAAACACATTGTATATTCCATCATCTAGGATCAATGTATTTAGATATTCATTTTTCATTAATGCTCCCCATTTATGGGAATGTATTGCTATCATATATAGTTGATTCCTCATCTGTATCTCGATTCAAATTTCTACTCAATCATTATATCTACTATCCAATACATAACATTTGCTTGTCTGTCTGTTGCTTCATTAATTGAATGTGTTTAGTTTGTTTATCACTTATTACTCTGCATTTACAATCATGTATGTATTATTTACTAATTTTAATTTGAGGAGCCCGATCACCTTTTGTGTAACCCTATCCACACCATTATGTACCATTGTGTATGTAGCACATGTGGATGTGGATGAAATTATAATTCAATTCAATTCAATTCAATCTCATATGGATGAGGGCAAGTGGACTTCAGACAAAGTAATGCACCTGCCTATGCAAGACGAGTGTTCATGGTTTGTGATTCGCCTTGTGATTTGCACTATTCTGCAGCAATCCGGCATGTGTTGTATTTTTACATGGTTCTATATACCATATAACAGAAAATTTTCGTGGATCATAAAAAATGACTTATTTGCATGTGGTTCACACTGGAAAAAAAAAGAAATTATAACTTCAAGAAAAAGGCTATTTCCTTCGAAGTCTAAGCCACAGGCCCATAGGAAGCTTCAAAAAACCAAATCAATCAAAAGTTCTGAGCAATGAGGTTGGCCAAGTAACCCAAAGGGCCATGGCCCTACCAGCCCTGGTGGCTCCTACAGCCCTGAGCCATGATATTATTACTATTGATATTATTATAATTTGCTTTACAATCACATAATATGATTGATGGACTGACACACATACAGGGTCTGGTGGAGCCAGAATAAAGATGACTATAATAATACACTTAATGATATTCATTTGATTTATAATAATAATAATAGTGATAATATTATTGCTATTATTATGTAGGCTCATTCGCAAAATTAGCAATATATATATATATATATATATATAATATAGCGATAATAAATATATATAATGATACATAGAACAAAGCAAAGTATAATACGCAATTGATATTATTATTAATATTAATAATTATATCAGATAATTATATATTGCAATGATGAAGTTCAGTTACGATTAATAATAGTGAAACATGATACAGTGATGAAAATAAAATATTGCTATATATATATATATATATATATATATATATATATATATATATATATATATATATATATATATATTATTAATATTAACATACGTAAGAGAAAGTGATGAGATACAGGAAAAAGTGATGAGTAAATAAAATACTATTGATATTATATATTATTATTATCATATTGATATTATATATTATTATTATCATAAATGAAAAAACAATGGACATATGTACAACTAAATTAAAACACTAGATACAGATAATCATTATTATTAATAACTATACACATCTATACACTTACGATTAGCTACAGATACAAAATTAATACAGATACAGCTAAATAAAACTCGAAAGAAAACTACAGACTAAATTAAGAAGTCCTCATCAGAAGAGGTAGTTGGGAGGGACCCAAGCACTGATGTGGCATTCCCCACCTGGATGGCCACTGAGATCCTTTGGAGGAGGAAGATGTAGGATCTAGGTTCCCCAGTAGCCATCTTCAGGCGTTTGCCGAGTTCCCTCAAGAACGAGGCAGAGTTGGGACCTACTGTACCACTGGTTTCAACAGCAACCGGTTGGAACTGGTACATGGGGTCCAGGTGGGCATACTTCCTTGTCTTTTCCACCTCAGCATGGGATGCTGCACCCCCTGGGACTTGTGAGGCTCTGTGCTGGTGTGATTGACAATACGTGTCCACACAAGTGGCATCCCAGACAAGGTACTTCTCCTGGGACCAAGGGACCATGGTAATGCCATCTAGTCGGTTACCGTCAGAGCGACAAAGACCAGATGGTTCCAGTCTTGTGGGAATCTTGGCAGCTTCGAGGGAGTGGTATATGATGTTATTGATGGAATTGTGTCTTGGCAACCTACCCTGGCTGAACCTACAACTGAGGCCATGCCTGGCAAAGCAATCCACATCTTGGCCACAATGAGTGCACGTATGGGGTTGACAGATTGGGGCCCCCACTCTCAGGGCTGTGGCAACTTGAATGGGGGGTGCTGGTGGCTTAGTGGGCTGCTGATGCGACTACAAGAGCAGAGTTATGGGATGGACTAAGGTCCAATCCCAGTGATGGTGTTTCTGGCCTTTTTTCTCTGCACCCCCCTGCCACCACCAAGACAGAAGAGTGAAGAATGCCCACTACAGCCACCAAAAGAACAGAACATTGCATGATTGAACATATGACAGTTTATAATAACAATTAACAATGTAGTATGTTTGTTTGTTTGTTTGTTGATTCTGTACTTGTGATTACTGGGCCCCCTGAAAAGTAGCCAATGGCTAAGTGGGTGTCCCAGTCTAAATAAGATTAATCCAATCCAATCCAATCCAATGGTGTTGTTGGACATACGAAGACTAAGGGATGAGATTGGTGGGGTACGTATTTAGCCCGGCACCAGATTCCCTGGAGCTAGCAACCAGAAGCCTGGCTTTTCCTTCTTCTTCGGTGCATGTTGCAAGGAGAAAGTTGAATAACGATTCAACTCTGGGCTTATCCCAGAGTTGAATTAACAAACGATTATTAATATTAACAAACAAAAATTACTAAACACAGGCTCAAAACAGATTATAATACTAGACAACAAATAAACACAAACTGAACACAGACAAACAAGCGATTCGAGTTTAAAAAACTCGTGGGCCACCTACGGCCCTGGAAACTCGAATCACTTGGAAATCGTCGTTATTGACTAAAATAATACTTCAAAGAATTCTTCTGGTCGAAAAGACTCTTCGCTGATAAAATCAGGAACAAACGAATGAATTTTACCGAAATAGCCGAAAGATTACGTACCGACTTCGCGTCCGCCATGTTGTTGACATATTATATAATATAATATATATTTTCAGGTATCGTTAGACCTGTGCTTTGAAGAGCACAATAGAGCAAATGCAAATAAGGGCAAACACAGATACACACCATCGCACACCTGCATATGTGCATACACAACCCACATGTATACATACACTGTGTATATTTTAATTTACTAAATACGTATATACACAACACACACACCACACACACATGTACAATTTTGGGTGGATATGCACAAGAATTCATAATAACAAACATGATTAAAAAGTCATAGTTGACACATAATACACAAATTAAACAATATTATTATAATTCATCACGAGTGATTCCATGGGTGTCGAAGAAGTTGTAATTTAAACAGCAGTATATATATAGACATTACACAATATATATATAGACATCGTTTCAGACACTTCCGGTGAAAGTAAAAATAATATAGAGCCGCTGGAACCAAACACAGGCTCAAAACAGATTAACATTACTACAACGACTAAACACAAACTGGACACAAACCAACAAAAATAATACTAATCACAAACACAAAAATCACATGCATCACAGGATCCAAGAACAGAGGCAGCATTTCCACGCTGGATGGCAATGTCAATTCTCTGAATAATAATAATAATAATAATAATAATATTTTCTTATTTAAACTGGGTGGGCCATTAGCCAGAGGCTACTATTAAGGCCCCCAGTATCCCACACACTCGCTCACACGCACAATCACATGAAATCAAATTGAATCAAATTAGAATTTGTTCGGTGGCTGCAGTAGGTCATCTTCTATTCCGTTCCCAAGTTGGTGGCAGGAGGGTGCAGGGAAAAAAACACCAAATGCATGACACACATGTGGGATGTTGTCCACTCCTCACTGCTTAACTTCAAGTGCTAACCTACTGAGCCACCAGCACCCCCCGGCAAACATTGTGGAGGTTGGAGGTTGGATGGAAAATCTAGTGTACTATGTGGGGGTGGGTAGAAAATGCTTGAAAGCAACATGCATGTGTGCTGTGCACACAGATAATGTATGTAAATTTAACCGTGTGGGATTTTGGGAGTGGTTAGTACGTACATAAACAGCATGAAAGCAAAGTGCGTGGTGTAGGCCCTTTAATTACCGAAATTATAATGAAAGGATATGAGGCTACCATGAGTACAAAGACATTTGGGAAGCTGAAGTTGCTGATAAATTTCAATGCCAAAGGGAAATGGGTAATCGTTACGATGTCATTGCCAGTAATGCGGCCAACTTCCTTGTTGTCAACGATGATCGTGCTGACCGCGCTAAAGGTCCGCTGGGATCGGGTAAATTATTGCCGTTGCCTTTCTTAAAGTTCTTCAATAAGGATCGATGCACTCCGTTCGAGAGACTACCGTCTCGATTCCTACGTAAATTCTTCAGATCCGTACCACATGCATGCAGCGCAAAGAGCCACGTGTGTTACTAAATTTCGTAGTAAAATTAATACTTCTTGGTTCCCTTTCCAACTACGAAAACCACGAACTTTTTTTCCCTACGAATATCACCCGCTAGATGGTATAATATTATGTTTGAAACCGTCATACTGCATATAATGTGAGAAACAAGGCGCTCCGGCCCATCGATGCATGACGTATGACACGATTACATTAAACCTAATACAGAATTACACGCGGTCACTACGAGAATCAGTATGATACGCGATGTAAAAGTACAATAATCTTCTAGATAGCGCAATTGACGAACCAATCTATCTGCCTATAGCTGTGCTGCAGTTTATCATAGATTTTCGAACCCTGCAAGAATCGCGCACAGTCAGCGATGTTTGCTTTATCAGCAGTCTTGTTTACAGCGTTTCTAAGATTCACTACATCTCATTATTCTGAAAGTAAGTTCCCCGGTGTATTCCTCTACTGTATGATGCCAACTTGTGCGACTTTGGTTTTAAATTGGTGACCCCGTCCAGTGATTATGGTACAGTAGCAGTACCTACAATTGAGAACAACTTCACTTTAAAAAAGTATACATGAACAAGGATGTATAATGACCATTTAAAAATGGTAAAAGGATGTAGGATTGACACAGGACCATGCAAAAAGGTTTTACCCAAAAAGGATCCTCCAAAACACTTGGAACAAGGGTAAGTTGTAAAACAGGCACAGGGCTATAGGTGGTCAAAGGGCTAGACGAGCATAGGGCTATACATACATGAGGCTAGATGGGTATAGGGCTAGGCAGAGTTTAGTTGGACTGAGTACACACTGCAAATTCCTACACCCACACATATGTATATGCTGCGGGATGTAGGAATATGCATACAATTGATGTTATAACAGTCAATAAAATTATAATATTGTATTCATTGACATATGTATATGTTGCGGGATGTAGGAATTTGCACAGTGTGCACTCAGTCCAACTAAAGTCTGCCTAGCCCTATACCCATCTAGCCTCATGTATGTATAACCCTATGCTCGTCTAGCCCTTTGACCACCTATAGCCCTGTGCCTGTTTTACAACTTACCCTTGTTCCAAGTGTTTTTGGAGGATCCTTTTTGGGTAAAACCTTTTTGCATGGTCCTGTGTCAATCCTACATCCTTTTATCATTTTTAAATGGTTTTTATACACCCTTGTAGGTTCAAGTCTGCTACCCTTCCCCGTATTCCAGGGAATCTTGTATTCCAAGGAATTTGGCATCCTTCAATCATAGATAGTATCTATGCTTCAATACAATTACTGGTTGGGATCAGGATTCAGGATAACTAACATGCATGGTATTGAGGGGGTGCCAAATTCCCAGGATGCAAGATTCCCTATGACACTGGCCTTGCCAGGGGGATATAAGAGCCAGAACTCCTTTGATTTAACCTACATAACTCTGTGTGGCTAAGGCCTTATTCTTCTGTATCTCATTTATTTTTTCAATTTGAAGTAATGATGTGGTTTTCCCCCTTAGAAATTTAAAAATTAATCCAAGAGATTAATTTGGAAAACAACACAAACTCCAATATTGTTATAACAGTCACTAAATTTATAATATTGCATTCATTGAGCTCCATTGCCATCAATTATATCAGTTTATGTCCAAGGGTCATGCAATGTATCAAATATTATCATAACAATACAGTTGGATGTAAGTTTTTACATGGTGGTATATGTGAAAGTAATGATGAACAATAGACAGCTGAAGGACTGTATAGCAGCAACATGTGATTGGATACTATTTATAACTGTTGCATATAACTTGAAGTATGGATTATTACAAAATTGGAAGTGTAAATAATATGAAATGAAGGGTGCATGTTGTGAGAGTCCAATTAACCTACAGAATGCCATAATAGCAATGGTGCGTTACTTACTTTTAATGATAAATGCCAAGGTGACAAAGTTACAGAAATATGTAGTTTTAGGGAATGGATGTTGGTGTGAACACGAGAAAATGTAAGTGAAATGTGTGAGTGTTGCTTGGATCAAAGATCTCACAAATTAATTTGCATGCATGACTCTGCATGGTCTAATAATCATATTGCTTAATAAATTAATGGGGTTGAAATAGTAGGTTCATGTTGATCTATAAGGCAAAGCATAATGTCATTGCATATAATCTGACAACATGCACGTACGGTTGAAATAAAATTGGCAAGCAGTGGATATGTGGGTGTAATTGTAGGTGTTTATTAGTGCTGAGGCTTCTGGTGGATGAAGACACATGCACATGATCAAAATATCTTTGAAAATTTGATGTTGTCTGAGGGATTTATACATGTATATAGGTATCTTATGAGGTAAAGAACATCCTGTAGGTCGTAACATACGGTTTATACTATCTATGGTTGTACCATGCATATAGTCTGGCCTACTATGTCTGCATGCCCCACTCATGCGTGCTTATAGGTGGGACAGTCTAGCAGGCCACACTAGTCATACCAATACACTATAGCTGTAATGAATCAATTTGTTAGAATAGTTGCTCGTAATCAGAGGTGTAATCATTTGTTATAATCTTAGGTGCATGGTTGTCAACATTTCTATATATAGCATGCATCATGCAGTGTTTCACTAGCTGCAGAGGCTCTACACATAACATGATGAGGTGCATGAGAGCTGATTGATGTCATCACATCCATATGATTTATTTATTAGAGAATGGTTCCTAATTCATGTATATCCAATTGTGGTTATAATTAATTTAAAGAGACAGTGATAGTCATTCATCAATTAATGGTAATACTGTAATATGTCGTCACTTGTGGAAAACACTAGGGGCAGTAATTTGTTGAAGTTTGATGCTGTTTGTAAACTGCTTGTTATGGGTGTGGCTTACTTCAATAGGCATAGACTGATGCACGTGGGAGAGGCATTGGTTGAAGATAGGTCACATAGATAAGAATGCAGTAGTTTACAATTCTAGTTTATTGATGATGCATGCATCACACAACAAATTTGAATATGTTATAAATCCATGTTCATGGAGTTATGAAAATTAAAAATAAAGTACAGTATATACAGGCATTGGAATACAGTTGCCTGCAGGAGACATCAATGCTGCAGATGGTGATGCATTTACTAAAAACTGTAGGCATAATTATTGTTTCTTATATCATACATTTAGGTGACAAGCCTTATTATATTCGTTCAAAGCCTGTGAAATTCAATCAACAACCTCTCGATGCTGTCATGTATCCAAAAGAAAGAAGCAAGGAAGTTTTATCAGCACACACATTCACATGTAACATTAGCATTGAGCCAGTGGCTTGTGGATTAAAGCCATGTCTCTGGTGGTATCACAACGGATCGGCTGTAATCAATGGCAGTACTCCTGAGATGAATATCAAAAACTCAGAGAATGGGGATACACAGTTATGGTCTCAGTTAACTACAGTACGTGCTGGTACTTACCAATGTGTTGTTGATGATGGATACTTTATTACTGTATCCAGAGAAGCACATTTATCATTGCAGGAAGGTAATTATTACAATATCACAGACACCAGTATCCTTTCTGTATAACCGGCAACTGATCACATTAGGATTCACATATTGTTTGATAATTAGTTTAAGTGATAAGGAATGTCTAATATCAAAATTTGACAGGTGTGCAATTTCGGGGAACATTTTCATTGCCAAGACAATAACTATAACAGCATGAAAATTATACAGTAATAAGCTGAAGAATCTAAGTTTGGTGTAATAGGGAGTAATTGGAATAATTAACAGCATAATAGCCCCAGACCTAATGATATACAATATCGAAGGATCGTTTAATTTGCACATTGCTATTGTATATCATTAGGTCTGAGGCTATTATGCTCAATATTTTACGTAATACTATATTCCATTGTACTTAAGATTTCATCCCATATTATGCTGTTAATTACTCCAATTATTCCCTGATGTATTCTCACTGAATACTGTCTATTGCAACACCGTTTTAAGTTAATTGTGAAAAGATGCAATTAAAATCATGAAGTTATAAAACACCGGTATAATACGTGTGAAATATCACATCGTTAGTGTTAGAAACCCAATTGGGAAACTGTATAATGGTACTACTGTGTTGAAGTTGGTGAAGGGGTCATCTCATTAATTCTCGTATTTTATCCATTTATTGCGGAATTATGCTCCCTTAGTTTAGAAACCAATTATTCCGGAAACTATGTGAGCATATTACCCTCAGCCCTAATTAGCATATATAATCCATACTACTTTATTGTAATTAAACTTGTGTCTATTATTTACAGTGGCAATTGAATTGAATGCTGTCACATCAAATGATGTTGAGATAGACATTGAAGTTGGTGATGAAGATGTAACTGAGTATATCAAGGGTTTGAGATGTTCAGGTGCACTGAATGATGGAGAGGATACACAGAATACTACAAAGCCATGTCTAGCAAGAAGGATGTGGTTTGTCAATGGAAAAAAGCAGCAAACACTTAACAATGTATATTACTTCAAGAATGGGTCCAAGGGCACTGATTTTGTGGGTATTTATCAGTGTTTTTCAAGGAATGCTACACATGAAAGGAGTGTTACATACAGACTGATTATTGCTAGTTAGTCCCAAAGATTGCAAATACACACTATAAATAATATGCATGTGCGTTTTCTTACAAGTAATTTGTATACTATGCATTTATACATATATTATAGTAAACAGCTTTTAGCATGTTTATATCTATACCAAAAAATAATTGATTCAATCTCTTTTTGTCTCAGATCGCCCGAATCCTACTTCTAACATGACATTTGAAGTTATGCAAAACTTTAGTTATTTCAATCTCAGCTACGTTAAAATTTCATGGAAAAAAGACAATAATTCTCACATTAAAAACCAAAAAGCTCTCCGACAGGTTGTACAGATACAAACACATGATGATTATTGCTTTGTATGGATAAGCAGCAGCGCCACAACATCCAATCATCAAATGATGCAGATGTATGAGCCTTACAGGGTGCGTGTAATTTCTGGATACTACAGCCGGCTTGTTCTTCCTGAGGAATTTTTGTCAGAAAGTTACTATACCTTATTCCATTGGCCCAATTACACCACAGGTATGTTGTCACAGTGCTAGGACTATTACATATGGATGTGAGCAATCTGAGAAACAATAATTATTGTAATTTCTTTCCTATGCAGTATTTTTACATTATTTTACCATTAGTATAGAGAACTTTTGATGAATGAATGATTGCGAGAATTGGTGTGCATAGCTATTGACTTAATTTAAAATGTCTGAAAATAATAATTCACAAAATTACGTCAAGTGTCATACATACAATGCATAATTACTCACATTCAGACTAACAGACAATCCGAGTTTGCCGTCAATACGTACAAAGTATACTTTTGGAACAACAGGTGGTTCTATATACAGTATAGGTGGGCGTGAATAAATATACAATATGTATATATTTGCAGCATATACAAATATTCTGCATACATTCCAAAATCCTCACTTGATTTTAACGTATGAAAGCTCTCAACAATGTTCCATTGCTGATTCCTAATAGTACAGTTCCTGTCACATGGCACTGGGTGCTCATTTAAGAATAGTAGAGGCAAGAATTCTGTAGAGTTGGGTTTTTATATTATATTGAAATATACATATAATATTTGATTACATTGGAAGCATAAATGATGCGCAAGATTTTCTGAATATTCATGCACAAGGTACTTACAACCATCATCACTTGGTGTTCACCATTGTATGTATGACATGTGAATTTCTGTGTATGTATCAAGTGCATGTTATGTGTATAACCTGTTATTAAATGAAAAGATTATTAATTTTGTAGGGATTGCTACTGAAGATTATTCTCTTAACTGCTCGGAGTGTGTGACATCAAAACCCTGCATAGACTGTGAGTTCACGTCTTTTGCATGTCTTGAAAAGCATATTATGTACATATATACATCTCACACATGCTAAAGTTAATTAATGGCCCAGTAATTCATAAAGGATATACATTGGGATGGGTCCCTACACTGTAAATTGTATGTATTGCTATATATTCACATTTGAACTTTATGCATATTCATGCAATGATACAACTAGCTATATTGTATATTGCACATTTGTCGTGGTTTTCTAGTTCCCTACAAACCTTGCATGTCTTGTGTGATTACCCCTACTTGTCCTGTAGCATTTATATTTTCAGTTTTGCGTGCTGTACACTTGCTATCGCTACTATGCGGTTTTATAATTACTATTGATATTAATGACATTGTTTTTCTCAGTAAACACCGAAAAGACATTGCCCCTTACATCTTTGCCCTCATGCCGATATATTAGCAATGGCTTGGGGTGCAGTTTCACATGGACAACTAATTCAAGACAAGACAACGAATTGATACTTTTGTGCTCTGGTGAACACCAAGTGATGATGGTTGTAAGTACCTTGTGCATAAATATTCAGAAAATCTTGTGCATCATTTATGCTTCCAATGTAATCACATATTATATGTATATTTCAATATATAGAAACCCAACTCTACAGAATTCTTGCCTCTACTATTCTCAAAGGAGCATCCAGTGCCATGTGACAGGAACTGTACTATTAGGAATCAGCAACGGAACATTGTTGAGAGCTTTCATACATTAAAACCAAGTGAGGATTTTGGAATATACGCAGAATATTTGTACATATGCTGCAAATATATACATATTGTATATTTATTCACGCCCACCTATACTGTATATAGAACCACCTGTTCTTCAAAAAGTACACTTTATACATATTGACGGCAAACTCGGATTGTCCTTCAGTCTGAATGTGAGTAACTAGCAAAGACAGCTTCTTTATGCTATGAAATATTATGTGAATTCATATTCATATGATACATACATATGTAAATATACATACATACGTAGTGGAACCTCTATATTCCACCACTCTGTGTGAAAAGAAATGGTATCAGATTACAGAGGCTGTTGGATTATGGAGTAATTCTTACTACACTTTTGTATGGCTAATACAAGCATTATAGAGGTGTTGGATTGCAAAGGTTTCGCTGAATACACACACCCATACACACACACACACACACACACACACACACACACACACACACACACACACACACACACATACACACATACTGTACATATGTAATTATATATATATATACATACAAAGTCCTAATAATGCACAACACATGCGTAAATAAGAGTGGATTGATTGGGGGTGCCTAGGATACAGTGAGACCCCACTAATCCAGACCCCTGAATTATAGGCACTCCTCTAGTATAGACACTTTTATACCACCAGGATCAAAATGATTCTCTGTGCTTTGCTGTAGTATACTTCTTCATCCCCTGAACTATGGACACCTCAATAATCAGGACAGTCCCTTCTGGTCCCATATGGTGTCCGGAATAGAGGGGTTCCATTGTATGTATGTGTGTATATATATATATATATATATATATATATATATATATATATATATATATATATATATATATATATATATATATATATATATACATTATGCATGACACTGTATAATTCCAATAATAACAATATACAATACATGTATATAATATTTCTATATAATATACATACAGGCACTTTAAGATAAAGTATGCAGCTTCTTTACTGCAATTAGTACATCTATATAATCATATCATAAACAAGGTGGATATGTGCTTGGACATACCCATAAATTTTATTAGGTTATTATGTTTTAATTTGTACAATAAATTATGGATGCATTATTATACTATATGTGCACAAGTGTGTACACAAGCTTTACTATCGCCTTCATCCCTTTATGTACTACTTCAGCTTCCAGATCCTCAAGCATCATGTGGTGAAATTCACTTTTGCAAACTTCATATAAATAGAAAGCCATTGGCAGCTGATTTGAACTGTTCAGCATTGAATTTGATCAAAGATTTGTTTTTCAACTTTGTACCTTTGCCCACAATCATCCAACTTCTAACCCACTATAAATCTACTGAAATATCCATCTGCTACATCAGTATGGGAGGGGAATCACAGATGAGCAATAGTGTTCTGCTGCCCCCCAGTAAAGGTGCGTTCATATAGATTATACCTAGTATAATACATATTATTATATTGAAATTGTCTTTTGTATATAATATTATACCTAATAAACAACAATCTATGCATATATACAGTATGCAGCCTAGATTACAATGATTGGTTATTGACTGTATATGCTGCATGAACAAAATGAAGCAAGAATTAACTGGTTCTTCCTTCTCTCTTGATGACCATTCAAATTCCAATCATTAGTGCACGATATTCACTTGGTGTAATACATTGATTTTACAGCTAGTGGCTTCCAAAAATGGCCATGCATGTATATATTATATTATACTAGTATTTTTGCATATACATCAACACAATGATTATTATTTAGCCTTGTGTAGAATATACGTAGTGTAAAATTCCAATTCCTTCTATGCTATTTCAATATTTCTTTTATGGCCTGGGGACAAATGTGTATTTATAGCCAGAAAAGCAAGAACATACACATGCATCATTGTCTGCCCAAAATTAGGCAATAACCTACCCATGCTCTCTAAATGTGATCTGTTATTTCACATTATATTAATATGAGAAATTATTTATATAAAGAAAGATGAAAGTACATAACATTTAAATAAATAAATAAATAATATTCGGCATGCAAGGTTTTGTTAATAGGACAGGGGAGCTGAATATTACATATATACTGTATGTTGCATAAAATGTGTACATATATCATTAGGGATAGATGCCAAGCTATCGTCCAATCCAAGAAACCATGCCCAATTCCAGGAAGGTGGTGTGTTGTGTGTGTGTGTGTGTGTGTGTGTTTTGTGTGTGTGTGTGTGTGTGTGTGTGTGTGTGTGTGTGTGTGTGTGTGTGTACATGCATGTGTGTGTGTTTGTACACATATACCTGCATGTACATTCATGCAGGTGTGCATATGTGTATGTACACTATAAAGCTCTATACTAGCTGATCTAAAAATGGTATGTAACACAGCATGAGATTAGCATGAACTATGTGTAATCAATCTGATTTGTACAAAACATATCAATAAAATTAATATTTGTTCCATTGCAGAATACCTGGCCATATCTACTGTTGTGTTACCAGTGGGGATTGGACTTGCCGCCACTCTAGGAATCATCCTGTTTTGCAGGTGTGGATTGTATACAGAATAATAATAATTATAGTGGCTTATATATTGATATACCATAAGGATACTATAGGGCTACATACTTCTATTCAATTGCTTTTCTTGTTTTTGGTGTACATATATGTACAGTGTAGTCCACATAATTCAAATCTGCTTAATTCAAATTTTTGCTTAATTCAAAAATAACTTCAGTTCCCTGTATACCTGTAATAGATAGAATTTGTAGGGAATTTCCTCTTAATTCAAAATTAATGTGAAACATGCAGAAAAATCCAAAGCAGGAGACTTTGATAAGCATAGAGCTGTCTTGGTGTCCTGCTTGGTGTGAAGATTCACTTTTTACTCTTAAGCCTAGATGTTCTCCAGGCCTTAATGGTATCCCTTCTTCTGCCCTGATAGCTGGTCGATCTGTTATCTGCTATCCGTGTGTTCCATTATCAACTCCTCACTCTCATCTGCTGTGTTTCCTGGATCCTGGAAATATGCATGAGTAAAGCCACTCCACAAAGGTGGTGATCGCACATCCCCCCTCCAACTATCGGCCCATCTCTCTCCTCCCAATGGCCAGCAAGTTGCTTGAGAAGTATGTCCAACATCAGATCTATTCTCATCTTGAACAAAACAACCTAATCTTCCCTTATCAATCTGGTTTCTGGTCCCTACAATCTACCCAAACTCTTCTTCTTCACTGTTTAGATTATTGGTATGAAGCTTTAGATAGAAGACAATTTGTAGGCATTGTCTTCCGGGACATTTCAAAGGCCTTTGACACTGTCAACCATGACCTTCTCTTAGCTAAGCTTTCAACTCTTGAGCTCTCTCCATCTGCTATCGCTTGATTTCAGTCATATCTTTCAAATCGTTACCTGGTTACCCATATCGATGGTTCATTCTCCTCTGCTGGGTTTCCCACTTCTGGTGTACCTCAAGGCTCGGTACTAGGTCCCTCACTCTTCTCAGCCTTATCAATGATTTACCATCTGTCCTTCCTTCTGACTGCGATGTTGTCTGGGCTAGCCGTACCCATGCAAGAGAAGTCCCAGCATTTGGAATTGTTGTTAGCCTTTGGGATGCAAGCTTGTTCTTCACAAGAGACGTGACTTCTCTTCTTCCAGTGCTCTCCACCAACTTGGATTAGCAACTCTCAACTTGAGAAGAAAACTCCATACCACCCCGTTAATGTTTCACTGCTTGTCCTCCCAGGCTCCACCTTTTATATTTGTGAACTCTTTTCATCTACCAATGATCATCACCACAAAACTCGCTCTTCTTGCATATGCACCAGCTAAATCTTCCTCAAACAAAAACATCATGTGGACAAAGGGTATTTAGTTTCACAGGACCTTCAGTATGGCGTATTCTACCTCCACCTATCTGCAAGACCCAAGATTTTATACGTTTCTCTGTATTATGTAGACGATTTTCTCTAGAGCATGAATGCTAAGTAGATTTCATACTTGAACACTGATTGTAGTTCTAACCTAATTCAACTATTCTAGCAAACTTGCATGAATCAAATTAAATTATAATTTTCAAACTCTATACTATTTATTGCACTTATATAATTTGGTATAATTGTCTGTGTCCCTGCTTTTGTGCTGGGTGCCTTAGTAGTGTGTATAGCCACGGGCTATTGGTTCCCCAGATTAAATAAGATTTCTGATACTGATACTGATACCGTCAGTTTAGTTTTTCTAAATGATCACTTTCCTAGCTGCTACTCTATGTTAATGATCACTTTTAGGTACAGCATTACAATAGTTTTCTCATATAGTAATACTTTCAGATAGTTTCTTTGCTTTTGAAACCTCCATCTAGTCATTATCCAATCAACATTTACCATCCATCTTATGATGATGGTTAGTATGTAGGAATTTAACATCAGCCATACAGTATACAGGTACTCATAATTCAAATTCCTGTTAATTCAAACATATTGTTGCTTTCCCATGCAGAGATTTGAATTATGTGGACCACACATTGTCACTGTATATATATATATATATATATATATATATATATATATATATATATATATATATATATATATATATATATATATATATATATACATACACATAGTGCACTTCTCCCTGCTTCGTGAGCTGAAGCAGGGAGAAGGGCACTATGTGAATGGCTGACCTATTGCAGAACATCCATTGGTGAGGTTAAAGGTGGAACTTCTCAAAAGCTGATGGAGGCCCTGGTTGATTATGTTCTTCTGTATGGTTCAGGAGTTTGGGGCTGTGCTCAGAACTCAGAGGCCATTGAACAGGTGCAACTTCAGGCTTACAGGATATATTTAGGCGTTGGAGGTGTCATCCGAGATGTGCTCTGCATTTCGATCGAAATGGGGATCCTCCCAGTTACATGGTTGGCAAAACCTAGATGTATACAGTTCTGGTGAAGAGCAGTATCACAAGTAAACCCATCTATGAGCAAAATCCTGAAGAAGGCTGTTTTGGAAGCAGCCATTGGGGCATCTGGTACATGGGTGGACTGCTGGGATGGACAGATGTATCTATGACAGATGTCTCAGGAATGTCAGGTCATAAAGTTAAGGAGATACTAAATAGCTCTGCCTGGAGGGTTGTGTCAGAAGATTTGCATGCTAATACGCTCCACAACCCAAAGTTGAGCATCGTACCATGTTTATCGAGAAATATATTCTCTGGATTTCTCCTTCTCGGCATGTGCCGCAGCACCTCCTTCTTCTTGTGCAGCTCTTTGTCTATGGCATTCACAAAATGTGTCCATGCACTTACGTGGCATCCCACACCAAGGATCTTCCCTCAGACCATGGTAACTCCATCTGGTCGTTTCTCATCTGATCTATAGAGGCCAGAGGGTTCTAATCTGTTGGAAACATTTGCTGCGGCTAAGGATCGGTGAATGATGTTGTTTAACATCTAATGTCGTATAGTCCTCCCTTCCTGCCGCCCCACCAAATGCTATTGAAAGCATTTCTGAAATCCACTTTCAGCATCAAAAAAATTGCCTTTTCACTGGGTAAGTGGTTGAGATACACACAGCTTGCATAAACAGCTGCTTCTACTCTCCCTGCTATCCAAAACCAAGTTGATGTGGGGCAAGAATCAGTGGGATAGTCTTAAAGGCATTTTGGCAAGCACATTTGGAGGCAAGCCTCCTCATATAATAGTGCACCACACAGCTATTGGATGGATGCCCCCACTCTTAATTCTTGGTGAGAGCTGTCAAGTTGGCACCAAAGAAGATAGAGCGTATGGCTGGTGGGGTTCTGCCCTCAAGGATGAGATTTACAAAGCTTACTAAGGCAGACAAAAGAGCCCTCCCCCCCCCCCCCCCCTCCACCATCACCAGCAGAGGGACCAGTTAAGTCCTTGAGATGCTGAGGGAGTAGACCATACATGCCCGCACCTGAGCCACAGGGGAATGAAGCAATTGCCTTTACAATAGTCTCTGTTTCCATGGATATTGACAAGGGTACATCACAAGTCAGGGCATGTGTGCTAGAGTTGGGAGGCACAGGAGGGTGCTTTGCCCTGAGGACATCAAGCTAGTGTATGGCTATTACGCTCTGCAAATACATCTTCACTACATGCCAACCTTACTGCACCTCTACAATCACCTTCTTTGAGCTTCATTGAAATTCTCATAGCTTGATGGTTCACATTGTTGCTGGTGTTAAATACTGGGCTGTGTCCAGATGGATTGGCAGTTACACCTCGTGTATGCAACTCGATGTTGGGTGACTCTTCCGACACTTGTTTGTTGACCAAAGTCACCACGCAAACTCCAGCGTTTGCCACCTCTTTGAGGGGTACATAAGCACTAGCTTCTTGGGAAACAATAGCAACCTTGTCCACGATGGAATGTCGTTTTGGGCAACGTTATAGCCACCTGCTCCACTACAGAGGCAGGTTTTCTGGCTGCAGTCACTCTGGAAAGATGGGGGGATTCTCTTCAAAACCTTGCTGGGCTAACTCAGAAATCTTGACAAGGATTCAGTTTTGATATCAAAAAAAATTGTGCCAGTGTTGATGAGGGTGTTCAGATCATTATGACAAGGTTGATTAGTGGTAGCTCTCTGTGGCAAATCTACATTCACGGGGCCGGGATCATCGGACGTGACTTCGGCTGGCTGTGCATGGCCAGAAGGAAAATTCTTACATTGACTAGGATTAATTACGGAGGGCCAACAATCATGCAATACATGGGACTCCTTTCTTCACACATTGACATCTTACACATCGTCCATTCTTCATGCAAGAACAACACCGTACATTTGATTGCAACTGGCTATGTGTCATTGCCGCCATCTTGAATCAGCATTATTATTATATATATAATATAATAATAATATATAATTATTATAATGTAATCACAATAAATTATATATATATATATAAATATATATATATATATATATAATTATTATTGTATAATATATATACATACATACATATAATATAGCATGACATTGTTATGTACGTTTGCATAACGTATACACATATATAAAATTGTACTTCTTATGCACAATATTCACAGAGAGAGAAAAAGAAATGCCGGGATGAAGAAATCCTTATCTTTGGTGTGTTCACTATAACCATTGAGTAGGAAGAGTGTCAGTTGTTCTACAAAATCTATCCTTCCCCTCTGCAGGACTACTGTGACCCCCAGTTGTATGACATGCAAACTGACTTCTCTGATGCAGTCACCCTTTACGATTGTGACATTGGAACTGGAGTTGACAAATACATGTGCTACCATCTTCCTAAATCTCTGCAAGAGACTGAGCTATGGATTAGCGAGAATGTGCACATAGATGGCAGCCAATCAGATCATTCGTATATACAATAAGCAGTCGTAGCATGTAGTATGCATGGAGGATGCATCCAGGGGACACAGTGCACACATCAACTTCATTGAATTACACATGTACCCCAGACTGCACTTGGGATAAGACTGCTGAGCACAGTTCTATAACACAATGACACAAACTTGACTTTTCATTTGTGTATACCAGTATTTCAATCTATGGATAATTTTACAATGTTAACAAAGAACTACATAAGTTTTGGTCAAAATATACTGCACATACGTACATACACACACTGTATAGAGCATGCTTGGATATTAAGTTATGACGGATGCAGTAAGAACAATACTGATGTAGCAAAACACTTTAGGGCTAATCTACTCGAAGAGGTTTCAGTCCAAGTTTAGCTCTCAACTCATTTGCTTGCTTAATCTCCTCATCTTCCTCTTTCATTCGCTTCTTTCTATCTTCCTTTGAGCTCCTAGAATGTTTTGATTTGTGCTTTCTAGAACTCGGAGAATATGATCTGTAAACATAAATATAACAGTGACAGTCCAATCTCATTACCTCCTGAATGTATGTACATGCATACTATGATAGTAAAAAAGATTCACTGCAGAAAACAATATACAGTGAAACCTGTCTTAAGGATCACTTGTATAAAAAGACCACCTGTTTACAGCAACCACTGTAGGTTACCTTATTGACCACTGCAGTGATAGTACAGCACCTCTGTATAAGGACCAACTGCCTACAGAGACCACCAACAGTTGGTTCCTGGAGTGGTTGTTATAGACAGGTTACACTTTAAGTACATAAAAATTTGCAGATGTGTCTTGCAAATGTGTACTAATCACTACTCCAAGATACTTTAAAGCCACTGTCTAGAGGCCATACCTAGATCTTCCTCGATCACGTCCTCGATCTCGGGATCTCGATCTTTTTCTCTTTTTGTCTTTGTGACGATGCCTGTGCTCATGACTAGGTGAGGGGCTTCTGTGCTTACGTCTTGGCGATCGAGAACGACTGAAGAAAAACCGAACGAAAGTATTACAGAGGCAGACACAGAACACAAGAAAGAAGTGGTGGGCAAATACATCTCTTTCTATTAGCTACAAAGGTGCACATGTACCATGTCACACTAATCATGTGTACAAAATAGGACATTGGAACCAAGAAGCTATATGTACACTCTTGATGACACCAACAAGCAAGCGAGCCTTTGTTTTAGCAATAAAACTAAAAAAGGAGGATAAATGTTATTCTGTGAACATATGCACATATGGCAAATTACTGTACAATGGCTAATGGGGAGAGTTGGATACAATCTACAACTATCAAACCTGCATGTACGTATTTGTGATCAAGACCTAGGATAAGAGGTTCGAGGCTACAGAAGTACAAAACAAAGGAACAATACTACCAAAAACTCAAGTATGCCACAAAACATACAACAAACCTCCTTCTCCGGTGAGGGGAATAGCTTCTTCTGCGATGTCTGTCTCTGGAACGAGATCTTGATCTACTCCTCCTGATTAAAAGGAATAACCATTTGTGAACAATAGTATTATTGCAAATAAAAGAAATACAAATGGAAATAAAATTATAGTATCAAGACTGCAGACAAAGCATTGGGTTGCAATTGAATGTTTCTATTAATATCAAATTGCTAAAAAGACTGCCAAACACAATATCTTAACACGCAATCACTTTAACATCATGAACAATGTGTGCACGAGAGATGAGAAACGCAATTCTACAATTACTCCAAATGTAAATAAACTGGAAAATTCTCATTTGACATACAGTAAGAACACAGTACTACTAACTTTCCACAATATTTGCTACATACATACGTACTTTATACATATGTAGGGTGCACCTGGTGACCCATGTTACAAATGCCTTGCACAAGCGCACACTGTATCACATAGATACATAGCACATGCAATGGAAGATAGTAAACTTTAGCACCTAACAAATATGTATGCAGGCAACAGAATCACCATACCATATTATGCAATTGGATCAAATAATGTAGAAATTACAGCAAGTGATTGTAAATTTCAATGCCTTAAGCACTATCTTAGTCTATGTACATGACCTGAAACGTGCCTATCCATAAATGAAACATGTCAAAACAACATAGGAAAACCTCACAGAATACCTACTTAGCAACCAATCACAGACAAATAAGGTCATCACATACATGGATTCGCTTCAACAGTAGGCACCAACTGCAAAACACCTTCCACAACAACACAAGAAGCAATGTACTAGGAAATGTCACCAATGAGCGCATAATCTTGGCTTTCCTAACAAACTATCCAGAGTCTGTTGAACTTGTACATCAAGTATTGACACACAAAAATAGTTAGGCATTGAGTGCTTCCTAGGGTACTTGTTAAGAGCAGTTTCACTGAATCACCACCAGTGGTTGTACCACTCATGAGGAGTACCATACCAATGTCATCAAACTGTTCAGTGACACCTTACTTCCACAGCAGGGGTTATTTTAATAATGTATAATATCAATTACGATTACTCTGTAGACACACATTAGGTACGTATATCACAGCCACTAGCAGCAAAACACTAGACACTTAAAGTACATACCGTGAGTGATGTGAACGATGATAGTCAGGAGATGGGTCCTTCTCTTCTATGAGCTACAATAAAACAGGATAATCATTGATCACACACAATGTAAATATACTGCAAAATGTTATCATTCACAACCTCTTCATCTTCAGATTCTTCCTCAATATCGGACAAATCTTCTTCCAAAGCACTTACTCTAGGTTCTAGCTTCTCATTTTGCTCAAGTACATACCTCTTCTGTAGAAATCATGGAAACACACAAACAAAGCATTGTACTGCATGCATTATATACTGTACATACAATATACGTACATACGTAAATACACACAGAGACACGAAGCTCATGCGTACATATGTGTATTGTACATATTGTCCTAGATGTACAAGTAGACTACTGACAACAGTGCATGTACAGAATGTATGTGCACTGTTTTTTTGTCAAACACACAATTATTGCATTCAAGCCATGGACTACTGTCTAAAGAGGTGTCCGTTGTCCAAAGACGAAGAAGGAAAGAATTCAAAAACTAAACGCGCTGAGAAAAGTTTGCCTACAGCCTTTAGATTTTGCTTCAAATTACTCCAAACTTGTGCAATAGCGCTTCCGTTAATTTCAATGAAACGTCCGATAAATGAATTGCAACATTCATTAAATGAAACGAAACATGTGTTAAACCATTCGAAAAAGACTCACACCTGTACTGTATGTGTAGCTATGCAAAAGTGGCTGGGACTACAAACCACATGCACCAATGAACATACTTGAATATACTCAACAACTAAGAAGGTGTTTAGGGCAGATATTCTGTCATGGCATGGCAAAGTTATCAAGAGTGTATAAAAACATTTAAAAATGGTAAATGGATGCAGAATTGACACAGGACCGTGCAAAAAGGTTATCAAAAAAGGATCCTCCAAAAACACTTGGAACAAGGGTAAGTTGTGAAACAGGTACAGAGCTAGGTGGGCAAAGGGCAGGAAGGGCATAGGGCTAGCATAGGGCTACACATGCATGAGGCTAGATGGGTATGTAGGGCTAGATAGAGTTTAGCTGGACTGAGTGCACATTGCAAATTCCTACATTCCACACATATTAAGTATATGCTACAGAATACATCAAAGGGAAAAGTGTGTTAGTAGCAGACACATTTTCATGTACTACGTATGGTGACCACAACAAGTCAGGTTTACAGATTGATATGCCTGTATACAAATTAACCGCCCACACACACATGGCCCGCCCACTGTGTCACTGTCCACACATAGTGGAACTTCTGCAACCTGACACCTCAACAATCCAATATTTCCTCCAATCTGACCATATTCTGAGGTAGTGCTATAATAAAGTATGGCAAGAGCCACTTGACAATCCAACAAGCTGTATTTGAAAACTGACTCCTTCACTAGTACCAACAGAGTGTCAGATTACAGAACTTCCACTCATTCAACTTCAAATTAGGATGCAATACGACTGTAGTGTTGCAGCAGCTAAAGCTGTACGTACTTGGATTCTTGGCATGATGACATCACAAGATCTGTCCATATGTAATAGCTCATCAATAAACTCATCCATGTGAACAAGATCAAAATCTAAGAAAAACAGGAAGGAAAAGTCACTCTACAGTACTGGCAGCAAAGTGTGTTTCCACTATTTACATGTCAACTAATGTGACAAACCATTGTTTGTTTGTCAAGCATATACTTATATTGTGGCAGATTGTAGGTTTAAGCTCAAATTGACAACGCACCTCCATTTCTCAGTCTTCTTCTCAGCTTTCTATAGTCATTGTACAATGGCTCGAGATAGTTGTAGCATTCCACAGCTGTGCCTGTTATCCGTAGATAAAATGCCCCCAATGCACGCACATACCTACATACACAGTGGGAGTTCCCTTGGTTAAATTTCATCATATTAGTAATTTTTTAGTATAGTGAAATTACTCCAATCTGGACATGTGGACACTAGAAAGGGCTGTACCTATTATTGAGGTGATCTCACTACAAGGGTTGAAGATGCTATGGCAGAATACAGTGAACTGGTTCCAGTGACATGTGCTCATAATAGAGGAGTGCTGCTATTCAGGGGTCTGGATTAGAGGGGTTCCACTGTATAAATACATTTATACCAAGATGTGCACACACACACAGTATGCACGACATTGTACATAAACACAGCACAAACATTGCGGTCACACTCACATACCGTATAGGCGCCAATTTTCACAGGATGTACTGTATATTTGGGAATGAAGAACTTAGCTGTAATTCATGATTATAGTTTCGCAAATGGACCAGTCCCTACTATATCTTAGATAACATTCTATGTACGTATTTTACCAAATATTTGTGGTTGAATTTTCGCGAATGCAGGCTCGTTTGCAAAATTCGTGAAAATTAGCACCTATACGGTAACACATCGTTTTGTTATTCTGACTGGGTACCTAACAAAATACGTTCACTACTTGCAGACGGATACCTGCTGACATATCTAGATGCTGGGCATGTGTGTGACATATGATAACAGTGAAAACAGCACACATACATAGGTCTACAAGCATACACAACACAAATATTAGTACGCAAATGTTTCACTTTGACTTTGCAATAGAAAATTAAATTTTTAGGTCAATTCATAGACAAATGCACCATTCCCACGGGATCAAGCCATGTGAACTTAGTTTTAGTCTATTGGACATCTGTCTGCAACAAGCAAGCATCACACATCAAGAGTTTGGTTCAAACACTACATAGTGACCACAAACCACGCTTGGCTACTCCAGACAAAGAGAAGGCAGTCCATGAGTGACTTCAACCCAGTGAAAATTAGGATCAAATTTACTGATAAACAACAGACTATTTAGGATCTGTTGAATGACTCGTGCACACAACAATGCACAATGTAAATAATGTACTATACAAAGAAATAAATTGAGTTAGAGCCTTGAAACTGATAGCGACCTCAATTCTACTGTATCTCCATCCATCCTTGCCATGCATGATTGAAACAAGCCAAAACCAATCAAATTTGAATGCCACATACTTGTATTCTTGATTTTTGATGAACTCAACAACTATGTCTTTATGAGGTTGAATCTGCAGCATCTTCAAGATGAGACACAAGAAAGGAGTTGGTTTTATGTTCCCTCCATACACTCCTCCAACGTAGTTCAGACCCATTGCTTTGTCTACCAGGAGTTCACCTACCAAGACAATAGCAGTGAAACACAAGATGGTTACTATATTACATGGAATGCATTCATACTATGTATACCTACAGAAATGAGTACGTACGTAGGTACTGTCTCTGTCATGGGTGCATGTACGTACTCTATGCCAAAGTCCTTAGCTAGCAGGGCTACACTCCCCTCATTGGTTATGATACCTAATCCTGTTTTGGCTGTTTATATAAAGCATTTTTGACCTGCATTTATGTACAGAGGTTTCTGCTTGGGGTTTAGGATTCTAAAACAGTTGATCATTTCAATGGTATGGCAAAAAGGTATCAGCATCTTCATTTGCTTCTAGTGAAAACCCTGTCTCAGATCATAGTACAGTGAACCCTCTCTAAACCGAGCCCTCTGTAATCTGGAACCCTCTCTCAGGGGTAGAAATAGCATTTGACCTTTGCTAGGACAAATGGCCGACCCAAAATTATATTGGTAGGACATTTTGAAAATTGGTCAGCCATTTATGTTCATCAGTAATTTTGTAATACACACAATGTAATCTCTAACACTGAACCATGGCAATGCAGAGAAGTGTTGACCAGTCAAATGGCTGACCCAACTCGATTTTGGTCAGCCATATTCATGTTTCGCTCAGAAAATGGCAGATGGCAGATTGCTATTTCTAGCCCTGCTCTCTAAACTGGACATGTTTTCAAGTCCTGCTCTCTATATTTGCTGTACATATAGAACTTCTCAAATTTTGAAACCTCTCTAAACATTCTCCTTGGTCTCAAATGTGTTCAGTTTAGAGAGTTTACACTCAGGGCTGCATACAGGATTCGGGGCTAGGGGGGCAAATTGAGCTTCCTGAAATCTTAGGGGGGGCACCACAATACGGGAGTTTATGGGTGTACAGAGACCGGGGGGTGGGGTATTATACGTAGGTAGCAATGCTATGTGGGGGGGGGGGGGGGGGGGGAGGGGGTATTATACAGTAGGTAACAATGCTATTTATGTACAATTCAAGGGGGGTTAAGGGATTGGTGACTGTGGTCTTGAGAAAAAATTTTAAAATTATAGCATAAAAGCTTGTTTTTCATCCATTTTCCAGTAAATCCTGCCTTTCAGGAACCCTTAGTGTATATGTTGAGATACAAGCTTAGGGAGGCAGCAGATCTGCAAGGGGGGGCAACAGATCTCCAAGGGGGGGCGAATACCCCCCCCTAAATGCGGCCCTGACACTGTATCTCTATATGTTCAGATCACAGATCTCTAACCAATGGACTGGCATGATATTATTCACTAACAGACAAAAGCATGTCTGTGGCTGAGTCCCTACATAAACATGTTGACCACCAGTGCAGAGGCATTCATAGGATAACTGCTTGTGGTTGGCATTAGCACATTCCAGGTGTGCACAATAACACTATAAGATGCAAAAGCTACCCTTTTTCTATACCAAAGCAAGACAGGAGGAGTTGTATACAATACTACATACATTTTAAAGTACAAATATATGTGTGCATACTAGTGCTTTTCTAACAGGGTTGAAACAGTTAACAGACAACTTGGATTAATACACATCAGGCAAATACATCTACTTAGACTACAACCCACTTTGAGATACAGGTACGTAGATCAGCTACTGCTAATACATGTGCTGAACCTGACTTCTTCCCAAGTGATATACAAACACATACAAAAATTTTGAGGGTTTAAATCATCATGAATCCCAAAATTACTTCTATTTTTGAAATGTTCACAGGTATTAAATTCTGCGTCCATATCCCAAGGTATATAGTCACGTGGATATTTTGGTGGTGCATGGTTCACTTCCACGTTGTCTGAAAATCACTTGAAAAAGCGCAAAACATCAAAGTTATGGCAGCGTCCTATTCTATCACCATCGCAGTTAGAGGATACAATGTTTACAGTGAAGTATTGCAGCCAGTTATGTAATGTAGAAGTGCTGCAAGGTGAGAGACAAACCACAAATTATTATGAATCCCTACAGCAATGATTTCTTTCCTTAAAGCTACAAATATTTCTGTGTACATAATGGCTGATATCCAACTTGTCTGCCTGCGATACTTTCTCATACTCGCTTCTTATTCTGCTTCCTCTAGACAAATTTGCTTTGGGGGCAGGCGCTGAAGTAATGGTAGAGCAGGATGGCCTAGATTCAGGAGGGCTATCACTTGCAATAGGACTCAACTACAGCAACATTACTGCTAACCTCGTGTCAAGCCATGTGCTAAACCATTTAGTCTAATAGTACCCATACTTTCTTCCTGGGATTAATATTTGTGGGTTAGGAATGGTTCCGAGAAAAAGGCAAAATAAACCACCCTTGAAAATTTCTACCTGACAATCAGTGCAAAGTTATTTTATGACAGCTGCTTGTGGTTGAAACTGGCTCATTTCAAGTAACATACCAGCAGGGTGGGTGTGGTGTCTCACAACATGACATGTATGCTAAGCAGTAACTCTGTCCTTATGTAACATTATTATTTTATCTACCTCCATTCTATGTAATAAGTAAATTAAAATTCAGTGTTTTATCCAGTGGGATAGTGAGGACCTTCCTTCCCGAGGATCTTCCAATTACCATTTGCTTGTGAGTTAATTGTCTTAGGAGTGTGTGAAAGTACACATGTATTAGAGGGTTCTATATTGTGTGGGTGGAGGTCATACCCTGTGCAACAAGGGTACATGTGCAGGGCATGTGCAGACCAGGGGGGGGATCTATGCCTACTTAACAGAGTTTGCCAGAAAATCCTCCAACTACCACAGCAGTATGACAGTATGTATGTACGTATGTCATATAATAACTGCATACGTACCACAAAATCTGCACCATTCCTTTATGTGTACCTTTACCAGAAAAAAATTTCATTTCCTTTAGTTCTGAGATGTACGTACTTTTGTGATATCTACCAGATTATGTTAGCCTATATATTATTATAGCATCCATTACCACGGTAACAGTATGATTATACAGCAATTTTATAATATATAAAACATGGGCGTCTAACTCGTCGTGAGTTTATACTTGGAAACTTGTGTTTTCAGGTAAATACCTCTCTGTAATGTTCCTTGAAGAACTTTCGGAAGAAACATGCTACCAATTGAACCCAAAAGAAGCCAATCTTCGCCACCACAAGAATTGAACTTATCATCGTAGCCGAGAAAGTCTTCTTTGGGGATTCTTACCGCCGATTCCCTTCGAAAACTCGATAGTTAACGTTCAAATTGCTTCGTCGAATTCCTGAAAGTCAAGAACACTTGCCCAAAGTCCACGAACGGATGCTATAATAGTTAAGACATAGGCACTTGGGCTGTATGGCATATAATATGCACTCGCTCTCAGGACTCGGCATTTTATATGCCATACAGCCCTGGCGCCTATGTCTTAACTACTAAATAATCACTTTTGCATGCATAATTCATTAATTGTATTTTAATCTTTAATATACTTCATGATATTCTATTCCTAATATGTAATCATCTCAATGTTATGGAATCCTTCGTGACATTCAGCCAAAACTAGAATGATGGCACATGGGAGAAGAGGGTCTGGATTCATGAAAACATTCATGCTTAAACCATAGACCCTAAATACTCGATGCTTACACACGTACGGTATACTAGCATGGGCCCGAAACATGTATACTTTACAATGTAGGATATTTGTAATCTCAGTCCCAGACTGTGGTGCCTCATTATTATTTTTTGGACGGGTGGGAAAATAAAAATAGGGTGCATCAGTCTGGGACCTTGACCAAGGTACAGTCATGCCTGGGTTATCCGACACAGCTTGTAGTTAAAATACTTGTCAGATAACAGAGGTTGCTGGATAAGGGAGGCAGATTTGTGTACATAGAGATAGTCAGTGTTGTTGAATTGATGGTCGGATAAATCAGGTTTCTGGAAAACCATAGGTAGTATCTATGGGATAACCCAGGCATGACTGTATATCAGTGGTAATGGTAATTAGTAATTGTAATGGAGTTGTTTCAGTGTCAGAGTAGTCGTAATAGTAATTGGTATTCTTTTGCTACTTTAATGACATTATGCAATTACCATGCAACTACTGTGATGTGTATTGTTTACATCTGTGGATATATTTTGCCCCCTAAGAAGGAAGATTTTGCCCCCTAAGAAGGTAGATTTTGCCCCCTAAGAAGGTAGATTCTGGCTAGTTTGAGGCTATTCTCTGTGCTACAGTGCCTGGTAGAAAAATGACACCATTCACATGATTTAAATCACCACAAATATGAAATCTCGGCTTTACAAGCATCCAAGAATAAATCAGTATGTTGACAAAAGGATTGTAGTTGTAACATAATATCAGTATTTAGTAATTGTAATTGCAATTGTAGAAATGTAGTTGCAATGGTAATTGATTGCTTTAGTGGAGATCCGTAGTGGATATGGTAATCGGACTGCTTAATACCGAGATAATTGCAATGGTATTTGATTATGATACCTCTGTAATGGCCACAACACTGGTGTATATAGACGTATGCACATGACAGTTTCATTATTTTTAGCCAAAAGACTGAACACTGAATTTTACAGTCATCACATATAAAAATTTTAAAAGGACAGATGACATTAACAAATGAAAAATAAAATGCTTAACATATTACAGGAAACTCACCAGTTAGAGCAAAGCAGTCCTCCTTCCAATAGGGTGAGTCATAAATCCTCAAACGGATAATTTTCTCAATTAGGAACTGAGGATTCGTTCCTTTTATCGTTTGAACATCCTTCGCAGTTCTGTTTGCCATAATTATAGCAACCTGCACTGAACACACACCTTCTCTCACAGCACGACTATGTCCAATGCCTCACGACGATCACTGCTTCAGTCGCCATTTTAGGTAATTGCGTAATGCAGAAGTGCATAAAAGGCCGGGCGTTGCCGTCTCTTTCGGCCATTTTTCGATAATGAAAATGGAGGAGAAGGTCGGCAACACTAGACCATACACACACACACACACACACACACACACACACACACACACACACACACACACACACACACACACACTAACCTATGTGGTTTGTAGTATCTATGGTCAGACTAAAGTAACGTCTAGCCATGACGTAGCTATAGCAACTTCCATTCTACATCATGGACGACATGCCAGAGATGCACCATATACAGAACCTCACTGCTATGTACAACTAGTTATATGTATAGTTAGCTGTATATAGCAGCATGTGAGGTTCTGTATATGGATGGGGACATGCTATGAACTGAAATAAAAGCAATCTCTGGCAGTTGTATGGCACAAGGCTGGGAATTAAAAAAAAAATAATAATGGTGTAAGATCGAATATGTGAAGATATGTCACTTATCATAGCAGAGTTATAGATCTTTATGCACTTCTGTTGGTGGCTATGGTTTATATACAGTTCTCTTGATGAAGCAGTCAGCAGTGTTGCTAGGTCAAATTGTCATCAAATTAATCCTGAATATCATGGGCATGCCAATGTATGCAGGATCGAACCTCTCGAGTTCATCATAAATCATAATACAGCAAATAGTAAAACAGCATTTTAGCCCATTATGTCATTATATCATGGCCACCGCACCTCTTGCAGTTGATTCATATAGCGATGTTGCTGGTACGTAGCGCGTCACTTTATTAGAATTTGGTAAGCTATAGCTACTCTTTGACAATATAAAGGGAATAATGTTACTGTACTTCTAAACATATCTGATATTTATCATAGATATAACATTATTTTGTTTGTGCATGTTCTTGTGACCAAATCCGTAGATATCAGAATATTATAGGCTATCCATCCGTACACACCTTTCATATCACTAAATCCGCAAAATATGGATGAATCCATAGACCTGGCAACACTGAGCCAGTGAAGATATACACTGCCTCAATGTATTGAACCAAATAAATAAATATGTCCCTGCAAATGATTTATTATAATAAAATATCTAAAGTAGTATCTGAATTTCATAATGACACCATTTCACAATGATCTAGGAGTCAATTTAGTGGAGGGTTTGGGCATGCAAGACTAAAGTACAAGGTCATACAAGTACGTACCAGGGTGATGCAAATTCAAGGCTAGTAGAGGTGTAAGGATGGTACATAAAGTTCGTGAAGATGCCTATAGAGCACAGGTTTCGCAAGTAAAAACTAAATAATATTTACTTTGCTATCATTTAATAGCGTATAATATGATGAGCATACTAGAGTCACGTGAGAGACAACGACTACAATGGCTGTCCAAAGCTTTGCACGGTATCTTTCTACGACTGTGATGCCGTTATACCTATGTCTGTTTTTCTCACTGAAATGGACAACAGGTGCATCTGAGCCATTTAAGGTAGATCATGTGTAGCAATGTCAGCACCTAGATGCATCTAATGCTCCACTTATTATACTTCGACCTTTATTGCGTCGGTCGCTTTGCAGTCGTCGAATTCCGCCAGCACGGTGAATGTTTCCACTGAAGACTTCTTGATCTCAGTTACAAAGTCTCCCTGGCATATCTCCATCTATGAGAAATCTTTGGGAAGACTAGTTTTGGATGAAAGCGGAGAAGAGAAATCGAGATTGGTAGGTGAGCCATAGATGTGAAGCCTCGTCTACCCACCGTTAAGAGCATGCATGTCTCGTGTAGCAACAGTCAAGCACAATGAATACTTCTTTTCTGACACGTACACTTACGGCTTCAGCTTATTTTTCAAGTCACAGTGAAAAATTAAAGGGTTTACATCTACTACTGGATGCCGATGCTGCATTGCATGTGGGTAGTGTGTTAACCTAATATGCATGCACGGTGCTAAAGTAACGGCTGTATAGTATAATGTGTCTTGGACGTCACCAAAGATTGCTACGGACCATGTGCTGGATCTTGGCTTTTTATAGAAAACCCTTCTTTTTTTCTGGACATGCCCCTGCGGATGACTATTGTTTGTTTGCTTGGTTTCAATCCTACTTTATTGTGCATGTGCACTTACGTGTGTACTATATTTCTGTTTTGTGTGTCCATATTTCATGTTTAAAAATAATGTTTAATTATGTGATGTGTACATAGATTTGCATGTGTACTTATTTATAAATTATATATGACTGTGGGTATTCTTGTATGGTTTGGTGTTTCTCTGTTCAAGCAAATCCACACCATGTATATTACGTGTTTCATATCACTTACACATCATATGTATATGGGCTAATAAAGTTATGTATATATATGTGTGTGTATGGATTTGAAGACACCTTGGTTGTTTCTGTCTTTCAAATTATCCCTGTACCTTATTTGAGATATCAATCATGACATAAGTATCCACCTACTACTGAGTATGTTTCCCTAATGGGATATGATAGAGTCCATTTAAGTTGAACTTGCATGTGGATACGTTGTGTGAATTTGTTTGTGCCTGTCAACAAAGTTGCGCTAATGCTGACCCCAGTGACTTGTCTTGATCAGACTCCATGGTATTGAGCCTTACTGTTGACAGTTTTTGTGTGCAATCTGTAATGTGTTCTTCCTCTGCTAATCCAGGGATTTGGTGAATGGATTGGTGAATACCTGCATTTCTATGAAGGTTACTTGTTTCGCGTTGGAGTAGTTACTAAGTGGAATATCGCAAAGGAAGTTACAAATTACACTATTTCCAATGATTCCGCAACATTCATTTTGTCAACTAGTGACAGTAAAGGGGTAAACATGGCTGTTAGTTTGAAATCTTTGCAACCAAAGCAGTTAGACATTGGCATCTCCCTCGTTTCTTCAACTCATGACAGGTACATTACCCCCTCCATTGTGCACTATGACTCCTGTACTGGCTGTGCATATAATGTGCTGTGCGGTGTAATATGTGCTGGCTCACATCTGTAAACCACATCTACAGTGCATAGCCAGCTTGGCATGTACTTGCGGTTCAACAACTTTTGTTAATGTTGCTATGGTACATCTTTTAGTCATTTATCCCAAAATTTAGGTATTATTGTACTATCATTCAAATAAACAGTTTTTTGTCTGTTTACAGTATCAATGCAAACAGGGTGAGAATGGGTTTTGTAACGCCAAATAATGAAGGATTTTTTGGCTTTGGTGAAAGGTTAGTTCTGCAGTTTAGGTATATATGCAAGGTGTGATTTTGTAGTCGCATACCCATACCTGTTACATCATGTGTGCGCCATGCATGTGAGTGTGTGTGTGTGTTTGTGTGTGTTTGTGTGTGTGTGTGTGTGTGTGTGTGTGTGTGTGTGTGTGTATTTGTGTTTTCATATATGTGTGTGTGTGCGTGTGTGTTATATAATATAATGCTATTGATTTTATATAATGTGATGTCAAACATTTACATGTATCAGGGTTCTTTGAGAGGGGGCCATAGGGGGCACTTCCCTGAAAGTTGCTCTGCCCCTTGAGATGGGTCATGCCCCCCCTACGTGTGAGCAGATGGGTACATGGCTAGCCCCCCAAAGTGTAGAAATCTTTAATATGCCCCCCCCTGGCATTTTTTCTAGAAAACTCCCTGATGTATGTGCTACACATACGTACTAAAAATGACATAATATAGGACTGATATACAAGAAACCAGACCATATAGCCTTTTCTTCTTATGCTGCGAATGGGGACTTTAGAATAGGGAAAGGGTTAGCATCTGCTTCTGAGGCTTGTATTCTGATGTATATACATGTACATGGTTGACTCTTTCAGATTCAATGATGTAAATCAGAGGGGGCATGTTGTTGGTTCTTGGCTGGAAGATGGCAGTTGGGGTTTGGGTATGTTTGAACCATCTAAATTAAAGTTCAGGGTGAGTCCCTTTGTGGAATTCTAAATAAACTGTCTTGTTTTGTGTGATCAATTTTTCGTTTCATTTTTTTGGTCCTTCATTTCAATGTTCTTGTACATACTATATTAACTATCTCTTATCTGGTTATGTGATTTCATGCAAATTTTCTTTTATTTGTGAGATCAATATAATATATAGCTTGATGAATAGTATGTACTGTTACGGTACTAGTGATGTGTACTGCTACTTGATGTACTGTCTATAGGTTCCCAAAGGCGAATTGTCAACCTACTGCCCAATGCCTCTTATGATCTCCACCAGAGGCTATGGACTGCAAATGAACACATTTTACAGGTAAATGTATTGTGTGTTGTGCAGGCTTACTTATGGGTGGTGGATCATGCATGGCAAATTAATGACCTCAAAAATTTATGTTCTTGTGACTTTTGATGTTTTTTAATGCTGATATATATACAGTGTTTCCCCCAGACAAAAATTAAAGGGGGGATATGTACTAGATCAAATCAATTATTTTAAAAATATGGCAGTTGGTGCTGCTGGGTGCCTGGCTTTCTAGTTTTCTTGGTTGAAAACTCTGTTTTTTACAATAATAGAGGTGGGTATTTGTTGGAGTGAACAACTATATTGACATATTGTATGGTTATGATCAGTGACAATATGTTTATTATTAGAAGTGAGCTGTTTCTGTTTTTTTTGTCAAGCTTTTAGTGTACTACGTTAAAGTTGAAAGTTTTACTATCCGAGATTATAGGGGGGGGGGGGGGGGGGGCTACCCCTCTTTAGGGGAAACACTGTATATACCTGCCACACTGTATGTTACCCTTATACAATATGCAGTTTCATGCACTTTGGAGTTTGCAATGTTGCTGCATGCATGGCTGGTGTGTGTGTGTATGTGCGTGTGTGTGCGCGCGCGCACGTGTGTGTGTGTGTGTGTGTGTGTATGCTTGCGTACATGCATGCTTGTGTGCATATGCCACCTGTGCATGTGAGTGTACAAGGCCGCATTTAGGGGGCATTCTCCCCTCCCCCTTGGAGATCTGCTGCCTCCCTAAAATTGTATCTCAGCACATACACTAAGGGTTCCTGAAAGGCAGTATTTATTGGAAAATAGATGAAAAACAAGCTTTTATGCTATAATTTTGAAAATTTTTCTCACGATCACTGTCACCAATCCCTTAACCCCCTTGAATTGTATGTACATAGCATTGTTACCTACTGTATAATACCCCCCACACATAGCATTGCTACCTATAATACCCCCCCCCCCCACACACACACATCTATATACACCTATACACTCCCGTATGGCCTTGCCCCCCTCCCCCCCCCCCCCCCCTGAGATTTTAGGAAGCTCAATATGCCCCCCCATAGCCAGAATCCTGTATGCAGCCCTGGTGTATGATAAAATTTAGCTTTCTAAGTGTTCATAATATGTAGTTGCTAGTCATGTGTATTTCCAGCAAAATATATCATAACCAGTACATATGCATATAGAATATTGAATGATGTTCAACATTTAATAAAGCCTTGTCATTAGTCTCCAAAAGCTTGGTTTTCACATTTGAACTCTTCTCTAAATGTTTACAACAAGCACGATGTTTATTTTGTGTGTGTGTGAATTTCACAGAACTACTTTTGATCTTGCCAAGAGTGTGGATGGTGTGATGATCTTGGAACAGGAGTCAGACACATTTAACTTGACATTGTTTTCAGGAGAAACTCCACAGGTAGCTGTCCATTGTGTTCTACATACCTTTAGTTTACTTGTATGCAGGTACGTATATACAGTACCTGTAAGCAGATTGTTGCACATATGTGCATGTACTGTACGTATTTACATGCATGCATAGTTGCCTGACAGCAATGCATATCCTCACCTCCCCACTGGACAATAGAACAGAAGTAGAGATCAAAGACAGTATGGGGCTTCAACTCAGCAAACAGCTCAGTACATTTGTACGTATCTACAGGAGTGACTGACTTAGTGTAGTCCTATATTTTGCATAACAGTGGAAATAAAGACTTGTCACTGTCTCAAAGCTGAAAGTAGTTTTTGTGCATAGGTGGGCATTTGAAGGGGCCATGATTACTGTACTGGTATGTGTGGGCATGCTCACAAGTGGTTTCCTGTACTTTTGGATGACATACAAACTTCACTGACTGTACTTGCAATTGGTTCACAAAAACACATCACCACTGCTGATGAAAGATAATGCTGATGAAGTGTTCCATCACATAGGAAAGACGGGGTGTCACTCAAAATTTACATTTAGTTAAGTGTGACTAAAACCAACATCACCCATCCCGAATACATACTTGCAGTCAATGTCCATATTCACATACATGTATGTTATAATTCACTGTGTATGGTGATGAAATTTTAGAATATTTTGTTTGTATAGATTATCCAGGTTAATTTTTACATGTGGGTTGTTTTTGTGATGTTGGCGGCTTCACTGACGTGCATTCAGTATACGATCCCACCTGCTGTGTGAATTTGTAATTTTATGGTATAATATTATGTGACTGTATGATACCTTTGCCTCATTGTTCAGGAAATCTTTCAGAAGCAGGTTGAAAAGAATGGTCACTCCCTCATTCCTCCACCTTGGGCTGTGAGTTACCCATTTTCTGTACCATTTCCAAAAAATTCGTAAAATTAAAATGGCTAGCTGGATACACACAGTAACATGCAAGGTTAATTTAGAAATTGTTGGAAGGGGACAATAGCACATAATAGTGATGTAAGGGGGTGGATGGTGTAATTCTGAAGGCACCACTATACTTACATAGGGAGGATCTGGGTAAATTTCTTTTTAACCTTTACAATTTGATATCTCAGGCCACTTTTGGCTGTCAACTTTTTGTAGGTTTATCAATTATGGATCTTTGCTGGAGTCATCCATGTATCTTATAGTATCTACATTTTGGTTTGGGAGATCCCCCTCCCCCCAAATGAAACCTGTAATAAGTACTATGTTAGAAATTTAACTTGTGGACTAAAGTTTATGTACGTACAGTATGTTGCCTACACATTGCCAGCGAAATGTTGTATGTATGTGTGAATGTACAGTATGTGTTGTAGTGTATATGTATGTATTTGAATAAACCCAGCAGGGTGAAGTTCTATCATTCATTGTGGTATTATGTATGTGCACGTGTGCATACGTGCACGCGTGTGTGTATAATAATAATCATCACTGGTCGTAGCCAAAACGGCCCTTGACCTCAGCAATAGTATTTATCTTATCATGGCAAAGCAACTACACATGGTATGAAACATCATGTAAGAGTACACACACAGAGGACACAGTGGCAAACAAGGAAAACATGGTAAGAAACATCAAGAGTACACACGCAAAGGACATGTACAGTGGCAGGCAAAGAAAACAAATAGAAAACGACAGCAAAATCAAATAGGTGGCGATAAATAGGCTAATCTTAGTTGTGTTGCTTTTGAAATATATTGTGAAGTTTGATTGATGATTGCAGGGTCTCTACTGCCCAGGACATAAATAAATTTTTCATGGGAAGATAGAAATTTGAATGTACTATAACGACAATTTAAAAATGAGAATAGTAGAGATCGTGGTTGAATAAAATAAAATGGGCAGACAATCAAAAAGTGGACTTCATCTTCAATAGAATTTAGACTGCATAGTGTGCATTTACGTTCTAAGACAGGTGTGATTGGTCTAGTGCGTCGTCCAATTTCAATCATCAGGTTGTGGTCTGAAATACGAAGCTTAGTAAACAATTGTCTTAGTTTGGGGTTGCGGATGCTAGTTAAATATGTTTCAGGCTCCTGAAAATCAGATTTAATTAGCCGGTACATTCTCAGCTTACTACCCCCGAATGGAGTGAGGCCCTCATCTTTGTTGATGGTACACATCTTGAATTGAGTTTGTTGATCAAGCAAAGTTTGAAGAATGAATTTTAGAGATGGCGTTAATAAATCTATATTGTGGCCAAGCTTGATAAACTCTGATTTAATTCGTCTATGCCAGGACTTCAAACCCAGTGAGCCCAACGTGATAGACAATTTTAAGGCGTGTTGAATCAGAGGTGGGGCTTCAGGTGAAGATATACGATAATAGTATTTGAAAGCAAGGTGCAAGCAGTGGTAAGCAATATTGTGGATGCCACACTCAGAGAGGATAGCTACATTAGAGCTGGTAGGGGAGACTCTCAGTGCAAATTTGTAGTACTTCATTAGTATCGATTCTAGTGAAGCTATGTCATAGAGGCCCCAGATTTCTGCACCATATAGAACAATAGGTTTTATTAAAGAAGAGAACAAATGATGCAGCACATTGAAGTCAGTGATGTTTAATGAAATTATTTTTGTTTGGAGTAGATACAAAGACCTATTCGCTTCCGTTAATATACATGACATGTTGTCTTTGAAGTTACAGTTCCAATTAAACCAGATACCTAGATATTTGTATTTGGCAACAATTTCCAAATTTTCATTATTAATGAACCAATGATTGTCCACACATTTAGGATTCTGACCAATCACTAGAATTTTAGTTTTAGATGAATTGACCTGTAATTTGTTGTCCGTACAGTACCGGTTAAGAGAATTAATCAAAGTCTGTAGATCCTCTGGGTTTTCAGAGAATAGAACCAAGTCATCGGCAAACAAAAGACAGGATGAGGGGAAATTAATAGATCGGGAATCAGGTAGTGTTTGTAGTGAAGAATGTAAAATTGTAGGAAGATCATTTAATAAAAGAGAGAAAAGCAATGGGCTTAGGTATACAGTATGTATATTTGTATGTATATTATGTACAATACATATACAGTACAGTGACGTAGCTCTGTTCTCCGCCAATAGTTTTCCCCATGGAACCAGTTGTCTACTGAGGTGGAAGGTAAGAGTATTGTAGATAGAGCCAAGTGAGTTAGAGGACATGTACTGACTATCCTTGTCCAGAATGTACTACTGTTGTCATATCTTGTAGACAGCTGCTGTTTGATGAGGATATTCCTTGCTCTTTTTCTGTTAACACGGTCCATTTTTTTCCTGGTGGTTCACAGAGGGGCAATGAAAAGCAACTTGCTGTAAGGCTTTTAATTCAATCCACTTGTATCTCAATATCTGTTAAGGTACACATATATATGTTGTCATACTACCCCAGGAAGAAAATGCAGCTTTGAAGGCTATTGGAATAAAGGTATATAGTATATAATCATGTATGTTTGTATGTATGGTTAGGACTGTAACTCAGAGGCAGCTTCATATGAATTATAACTACGTACTTACTCCATTCACATGGAAATGTTTCAATCTTTTGTACATATCTGATCCAGCATGTTAAATTGTAGGGCGGCTGTTTGCATGACTATCCATGTACAATGGTGGGCGACATGTGCGTAGTGATGTTGTATATCACTCTTCCATAATTTATCTCAATCACATTTGTTCCTCAATGATCTGTATAAACCAATCCCTCGTATGTACCTGGTCCAGAACACTGCTTATTTCAATGCCATGCTGGAGTCCTCCTATACTGAACTGTACAATGTAGCTGCTGAGAATGGCTACTTTGTGAAAACCAAGGAAGGATTGCCATACAACTACTCCTACATTGGAGCATCGTAAGTGTTAAGTGATAGGTACATGTTTACACAAGTATCATGCTTACAGTATGCTTGTTTTGTCACACCAAATCTTGTCCCGCCTAAAATTTGTCCAGCGTGGGCGCTTGTCAAATACAAACTCTATACCGTGGAGGTGTTAGGGTTAGGGTTGGGTTAGGGTTTAGTATTGATGAAACGATAAGGGGACAACTTACGGCAGGGGACCATTCACGGCATTACAGTTTGACATCATTAATCACCGGTACAGAAATAGTCTGTCTACACACCCATCTTTAGGAACTATGAAGTCTGGTATACATTATACACAATTTTTTGGGATTTCTAGTTGTTCATCTGTATAATAATATTGTATTTTTCGAGTTTCGAGTACAAGTTGTCTTATCTTGTGAAATACAGGTCCTTCTATGTGTCACAAGTGGACTACACAAATGCTTTAGCAGTAAAATGGTACCAAACCCAGCTGCAAGGAGCTGTGGACGTCGGTTTTCATGGCTGGATGTATGACTATGGCGAGTATACACCTCCAGATTCAGTATCCAGTGATGGCACCATTGGTGGGTTAATTTGGTCTTTTACATATTTACATGACATTATGTGGTCTATGTTGATATTCTTTATCTTATTGATTTCTTACTCTTTCCTAGGTTTGGAAATGCACAATAAATTTCCACTCTTGTATCAGAAGACTGCATTTGATTTCTTCAAGAAGTTTGACAAGAATACGTCTGATCCATATGCACCAGATTATGTCTTTTATGTCAGGTGGGTTCGAAAGGTTGCCAGCATCATAGGACTCTCCTAGAGCATGATGTGTGCAATATGTACTGTATGCACATACCAGATTAAAGTTGTGGCTTTTTATAGTGCTATTTGCATATATTTACATAGAGTTTATAGGGTCCTGTGTTGTGGTTACATGTCTGCATGTTTCTGGTCCACCACCAAATCCCTCACATACACTATACACTGCTATGTCTGCAGTAGTACTCTGTAGTGTTTATGCTCACTTTTGATAACTTTGCAGATCAAGCTACACTGGATCACAGCGCTACACATGGGCCCACTGGACGGGGGATCCTTCCAGTGACTGGTAATTGACTTTTGTTTGCTGCAAATAAACTGCTTTTTATATGCTTTACATGATAATTTACCACACACTCATTCCATGATATATTTAACAAATGAGAACCACGGCTCTGTTTTGTAACATATGAAGGCTCAAAATAGAATGTCACATTCAGTATTGAATTTGATGCTGTGATCTAATACTTACCTTTTGTCATGATCCCACAGCACTCACAAAAGACTCCAGAATGAAGCATAAGCATTAAAATCATGCATGTACAGTTCAGGGACGAAGCAATATTGAAAGCTAGGAAATACTGAAATTATATAATCTGACCTAATTCTGCATGCATCATAGACATTCAAATACCCAAATACATGTTATGTACAGTAGGACCTGCTTATAGTAAATACCTGGTTTCACTTTGGTACACTCTCCTGAATAGTACGTAAGTACTCCTCATTCTGTCCCTGTGTATACCTCATGTGCATAAACCAACCCTGACACTACTTCACATCATTTAGCATGTGTTTGTACAGTGCAACTTGCTTGGTACAATCACGGTTGGTTTATGTACATTCATGAGGTATACACAGGGACAGAATGAGGAGTACTTATGTACTATCCAATAGTATGTACTAAACCAGGTACTTACTAAGCAAGCCCCGCTGTGCATTATATCAGTATCTGTATTTGGCTATGATGTATCACAGAATTTAGCCAGATTATACAATTTTAATATTTCTTAGCTCTCAACATTGTATTGCTTCATCCCTGAATTGTATAAGTATGATTTTATGTTTATGCCTCATTCTGGAGTCTTTTGTGAGTGTTGTGGGATTAGGACAAAAGGTAAATTAATGATCACAGCATCAAATTCGATACCATATGTGACATTTTATTTTGAACCTTTATATGTTACAAAACAGAGCTATGGCTCTCATTTGTGAATATATGTAAGGTAATGAGTGTGTCATGAATTACCGTGAAGGTGGTGGTAGATAAATAGTGTGTTGTGAAATAACTATGGTGCTATACCTAGTCATAAGTAGGTTGTTGTCCATTTTAAGACTGTGGATTGTGAGGTAAATTATAGAAGTGAATGGGGGGAGGAGGAGTGAGGGAGGAGGGGGGATTAAGAAGAGAGTGATGGGAGGTACTGTAATTGATGGGATAAGGTAGTGAGGAGGTCACCACTGGTCAGGAGGAGGTTTGTACAACATGGGAAGTGCAATGGGTTGATAGCTGGTATGCATGTGTCATATGTATGTGCACATCCACTCCCTCACTGTATTTAACATGTGACAAAAATATCCTCTATATCTTGTAACAGCTGGAGAAGATCTGCAGATTGAAATGTTCTGAATTCTATTTGGTTTGATGATCTAATATGTAAAGCTTACTGATTGATTTACCTTTCTTAGGCAGTCAATGTTTGTACTTGCATATTATCAATGCAGTAGCCATGTCTTACAGTCTTCCATTGCCTTTGTACATTTGTGTGTTGACTTGAAATCACCCCTTCATATGTGTGCTGTATGTGGTTAAGGTGTTGAGGTTATTACCTTATCCGCGGTGTGTAGGTCGTTTGCTTCCGGTTTGCCAGCTCAAATCACTGCTAGTCTGAACATTGGATTGTCAGGGATGCCTTTCTCTGGATCTGATATTGGTAAGTAGTGACATGTGTGCAGACCAGAATCATAGATACTCGACCCAGCATCAATTGCGAGGTCAGAATCACTGATGCAGGTCCAGAATAGGTAATCTCTGTATTCACAGAAACAGATAACATCTTGGTTAGAAGGAAGAGACATGCACAGTGGCCAGATAGAGGAAGTTTCCAGATAATTTTGGCTGTTTCTTTGTTTATCTCCTGTATATGGTGGTTGATTTATTGGGTGGCTATAGGGACCTTTCAAGTTCTGTACAGCCTCTATGCGTATTTGCAGTATGGGTGTACAGTTTAATTGTACACCTATGCTGTACTTTTTATATGATTTTATTTGCATATTATGCAGGATATCTTCTTCTCTGAATTCCATGCTTCCTCGAACATATATTATATGTCCTCTATGAGTGTATGTACTGTACAATAGGTGGCTTTGAGTGGTATGTAGATCGTGTCCCTGATCTGGAGCTGTGGGTAAGGTGGACTCAAGCTGGATGCTTCAGTGGCTTGATGCATGAACAAGGTTTGTGCTAGCATATTGTATACAAAGTAGGGCCATTTACCTTATAATTATATGTAGACATGTACCTAATGTACTGTATATATATTCAATAGTGGGCAACTGAGGATGTACTGTGTACTGGTAATTAGTACATCATTTATTAAAATTAATGTGTTGCTGTAGTTCACCCACTGCTATACTCCTGAACAGCTGCAGCTGATCAGAATTGATTGGAGAGAAATGTACTTTGTCCTTGGAACACTTTGATTGTGATAAATGTAGTATTTGAGACAGTTTATAAACTATAATAATTGCATATGTCTCCATCTGGCAATTATCTATTTAATTGATGCTCTGAAATAATTGCTAAAAGGTATTGTTTACATCCTTCTTCAATCACCAAAACAGGGCTGCTTTTTTATTCATGTATTCCTTCAGTTACATAACAGAACACTCCAGCTAGTCCAGCCAGCTGCCACCCACGTTCATACATAAGTGCCGACTTCCCCGTTCCCAGTGCTTGCGTACAAACGTGAGTCACAACTGGCTGGACAACATTCCAGCATGTAATTTATGTTTCAAGTTGCGGTATACATCTTGCACTGATTAGTGTACATGTTATGATGAAGTGTTTGTGAGTAGAGTATAGCTGTGTGTATTGCTAGTATGTACTCAAATTATGTATGTATAGTTCAGGTCCTTCATTATAGGAGGTGGCAAGGGTCATGGTTCAAAATCTCACATTTTTGATTGGCCAGAGGGGACCAGGATTTGGAGGAAGTATGCCAAATTAAGAATGCAACTCTTTCCTTACATCTACACACAAGCGCATACTGCTCACCAGGTTAGCACATCTACACACAGGCACACATTTCTCACTAGATTAACACACAAGGCCACACTGCTCACCAAGTTGGTACACAAGGCCACATTGCTCACCAAGTTGGTACACAAGGCCACACTGCTCACCAAGTTGGTACACAAGGCCACACTACTCACTAAGTTAGTACACAAGGCCATACTGCTCACCAGGTTAGTACACAAGGCCATAGTACTCACCAAGTTAGTACACAAGGCCACACTGCTCACCAGGTTAGTACACAAGGCCATCCTGCTCACCAGGTTAGTACACAAGGCCATAGTACTCACCAGGTTAGAACACAAGGCCACACTGCTTGCCAGCTTAAATTAGCACACAAGGCCACACCACTCACCAAGTGAGTACACAAGGCCATACTGCTCACCAAGTTAGTACACAAGGCCATACTGCTCACCAAGTTAGTACACAAGGCCACACTGCTTGCCAGGTTAAATTTAGCTCACTAGGCCACACTGCTCACCAAGTGAGTACACAAGACCATACTGCTCACCAAGTTAGCACACAAGGCCATACTGCTCACCAGGTTAGTGCACAAGGCCACACTGCTCACCAGGTTAGTACACAAGGCCACACTGCTCACCAGGTTAGCACACAAGGCCACACTGCTCACCAAGTGAGTACACAAGACCATACTGCTCACCAAGTTAGCACACAAGGCCATACTGCTCACCAGGTTAGTGCACAAGGCCACACTGCTCACCAGGTTAGTTCACAAGGCCACACTGCTCACCAAGTTACTACACAAGGCCACACTGCTCGCCAAGTTACTACACAAGGCCACACTGCTCACCAAGTTAGCACCCAAGGCCACACTGCTCACCAGGTTAGTACACAAGGCCACACTGCTCACCAGGTTAGTGCACACGGCCACACTGCTCACCAGGCTAGTGCACAAGGCCACACTGCTCGCCAGGCTAGTACACAAGGCCACACTGCTCACCAGGGTAGTACACAAGGCCACACTGCTCACCAGGTTAGTACACAAGGCCACACCGCTCACCAAGTGAGTACACAAGGCCATACTGCTCACCAAGTTAGCACACAAGGCCACACTGCTCACCAGGTTAGTGCACACGGCCACACTGCTCACCAGGTTAGTACACAAGGCCACACTGCTCACCAGGTTAGTACACAAGGCCACACTGCTCACCAAGTTAGCACACAAGGCCACACTGCTCACCAAGTTAGCACACAAGGCCACACTGCTCACCAAGTTAGCACACAAGGCAACACTGCTCACCAGGTTAGCACACAAGGCCACACTGCTCACCAGGTTAAATTAGCACACAAGACCACACCGCTCACTGGGTTAGTACATCTACACATCATACACACAAGGTCACACTGCCTACCAGGTTAGCACACATAATACTGCTCACCAGGGTAGCATATCTTTGTGTACTACACGCATGTGGTATGTAGTGAATGTTACATGTTCACTAATGGACTCGTGTGCTTATGAAATGATAGGTCATGCATGTGCATAATCATAAATTCCACATGCATAGTGCAGTGGAAACTTGATAAACCTGCACTCGAGCCCCATGGCCCTCACAGGTGGCATCAATTGCAGAGGATAACAGATTATTTTGTGATTCTAGTCTAATACCTGTTCCTTAGAAAATGGTGAAGTGGATTGTTAAGATTGATCACAAGGTTCCACTGTGTACTGTATTAGTCTGTATATCACTTACTTATGTTAGTACAGTAGGAATATGTTACTTACATACATGGAATTGAAGTTACTTAATTAACCTACAGTATTAGCACTCTACCGATGCACTTCTCACAGAATGGTATGCCTATCATGAGGCAACACATTCTAAGTTTTCCTGATGATGTCCAAGCCATAAGGCAAGCACAACAAGTAGGTCTGTTTGTTCTGATCATAGTGTGTCATATTGTTTTCTATATTATTATATTTATGCGTATAATATGTGTGTCCAGGTGCATGTGTAGGGTTTTTGCTGGACAGACGTGTACAGTATTGGCATAATACATGTAGATACGGTATAATATGAGCAATGTATTTGTGATGTGTGTGTGTGTGTGTACATGCATGTGTGTGTGCATGTGACAGTGTGTGTGTGAGCATGTATGTGTACGCGTACGTGTAGCCAATATAGAGCACCGCTGAACGTTGTCATTGAACTTTGTATTTCATGCTAATGGTGCATAGTACATGTTTGGAGAGTCATTCTTGGCTGCTCCAGTAGTGAGGCAAGGAGCTGTGGAATGGGATGTCTACCTTCCTACGCATGGATCTGGTCTGGGACCTGCAT
>CAUJGJ010000012.1:235838-300838 GCA_963170055.1 Halisarca cf. caerulea
AAGTTCAAATTTGTTTAAATTTTATATTTATGTGTATAGGTAAGCCCAAGAATGTTTACACTGAGCAAAATCTACCTTTCGTAACAAGTTGGAAGGATATTGTTGCTAGCACGAGTGCTTCTTGCTGGAGTTTTGATGATGCACAGAAAGTTGTTTGGGTCAGGACAAGTGGTGAGGAATTTTCTTTCAAAATTGAAAAGGCTTCTTAGTCAAATGAGATTGAGGATTTCAGAATCCTGATGCATATAATTGTTATGCATGTAAATTGCAATATAATATACTTAAAGTAAATTTTTGGAATTGATATGAATTGTGTGAATAAGCACCTTATTGGACTTGTGTTATTATAATTAAATATTATGTACATAGAAATTTGTTATATTGGAGATATTCTTATCTACTTGAATCCACAACAATTAGTCTACAAAATTACATTGTGTGCATGCAATGATTCCTTATAAATAATTTGATTTTATTGCATGCATGAGTGGGGGTTGGTAAATATAATGTATCTCAATCATATATCAACTGATCGATGTAAGCTATATTATAATAATTCTGTAGCCCATGCAGGGCTTTAAAATATTTTCAAAACTACTTCAATTATAATGCTTTACACAAAAAATTCGTCTATGCAGCATGCGTTCACATGCACATGCATTTTCAACAGAAGCTCATGCAGGTTATATATACACATGCATGAAATATTTTCTTATAACATACATATATATATATATATATATATATATATATATATATATATATATATATATATATAGTATATATATATAATATATATATATATGTATGTATATGTATATTATTATGTAACATGTATACATTATATAATATCCTATACAAGGTAGTTGTCACCTGATCTGAGATATCAGTGACAATGCATAGAATTTATTACTTGATTTGTAAAACCATAATTCTGAATCAGTATAAACTAGATTAACTGTGCATGGATATCAATCCTCCATAATATGCAACTCTCTTCTTCAAAAATAATAATATATATTATGATGATATAAGCTATAACAAAGTTTCTGAATCAGTATATATATATAATTGTATTACATGTATATCATGATGGGCCAGTGCACTGCATGTATATATATATATATATATATATATATATATATATATATATATATATATATATATATATATATATATATATATATATATATATATATATATATACTAGCTATACTGCATGCATGGATTGCATGTATATTATATACAATGCTGTAAGATTATGCAGCTATATATAGGCAATTAAAACTATAATTAATATCTAATGCTGTATAGTTAAGATTGTGAAGAGGCAGTATGTACATGAAATATTGACAATGCTAAGCCATAATATCAACCTGGGGATAGCATAAAAATAAATAGTCAATATTGAAACTGAATTTGAAAATTGCACGGTTCATCATGTTTGTTCTGAGTGTATGTACTGTAGGTGACTTTGAGCTATGTGGATCGTATTCCTGCGCATGCATGATCTGGAGCTGTGGGTAAGGTGGACTCGCGAGCCGGATCCGATGCTTTGATCATTGGGTTGCATGCATGAACAAGGTTTGTGCTAGTGTACTGCATGTTTAAAATAGGGTCATTTATGTGCCTTGTATACTTTGAAAATTAATGTTCCTTATATACAGTATATTGTATATGCAGTAGTAGGCAACTGAAGATGTGTGTACTGTGTACTGGCAATTAACACATCGATCATTTAATGTGTTGCTATATACAGTAAAATCTCTTACATTAGAACCTTGATTTTCCAGTAAAAAAGTTCCAATTATCCATATATAAGTTCTAATTAACCAACCACATGTGTACTCCATATACATTAGAAACGGTATAACATTCATCAATGTTTGAATTAAGCCAGATATTCTAATTGTCATGGTTCTAATTATCGAGATTTTACAGTATTTCAACTGCTACTACCAGCTGCAGCTGGACAGGGTGGATTGGAGAGAAGAACTTAAAATTTGTCCTTGGAATAATTAACTTGATTGTGATAAAATTAAAATGTAGTATTTGGAGTAGTTTATAAAGTATATTAATTGCATTTGTCTCCATCTGCAATGTATCTATTTAATTGATACTCTGAAATTATTGGTAGAAGGTACTGTTTTACTTCCGGCCATTTACAATTACAAAGGCAGAACTACACGTACTCCATGCAGCAGTTGTGACAGGCATTTTGCACTGATTGCAAGTGGAATTATGTACATTTTATGATAAATTCGTTTGTGATCAAGTGGAGTACAGCTGTGTGTATATTGCTAGTCTACTGTATATGCAAAGATTTCTCAGTATAAAAATACATGCAGTGAGTATACTATAGTATTCAAACTATGTGTGTACAATATAATTCAGGCCCTTCATTATAGGAGGTGGCAAGAGTCATGGTTCAAAATCTCACATTTTTAATTGGTCAGAGGGGACCAGGATTTGGAGGAAGTGTGCCAAATTGAGAATGCAGCTCTTTCCTTACATCTACACACAAGCACACACTGCTCACCAGGTTAGCACATCTACACACAGGCACACACTGCCATGTTAGCACATATTTGTGTACAACACGCATGTGGTATGTAGTGGGTGTTGCATGTTCACTAAGGGACTTATGCACTATGTGCATGATTGTAAATTCACATGCACAATGGAAACTTGAGAACTTACGGCCCTCAGATTAGGTTAGGGAAGGAGGTTAGCAGATTATTAATTTTAGTGATTCCAGTCTAATTATGATACCAGTAATCTGTATTGTTCCTTAGAAAATGGTGCCATTATAATAGATTGTCAAGGTTGATCATGAGGTTCCACAAGTATGTTTGTGCTAGTAAGTATATTTTACCTACATACATTGAAATGAATTTATTTAACTTATACAGTATAATATCTGCACTCTACCAGTACACTTCTCTCAGAATGGCATGCACATCACGAGACGGCGTATTCTATAAGTTTCCCCGGTGATGTCCAAGCCATAGAGCAAGTACAAGAAGTATATAGTCTGTTTGTTCTGATAGTGTGAACAGAATTTGGTACATAGTGTTGTGTATATATGTATAATTCACAAGTATTTATGTATCCAGGTGCATGTGTGGATTTTTGCTGGACAGGTGTTTATTGACATAATTTATGTAGATACTATATGCATATATGTGTAACCATACATAGAAGTTTACATGTGTGTGTTTGTGTGTGCACATGTATATATGTATGTGCATGTGCGCATGTATGTGTGTGTGTGTGTGTGTGTGTGTGTGTGTGTGTGTGTGTGTGTGTGTGTGTGTGTGTGTGTGTGTACATGTGTGTGTGTATGTGTGTGTGTGTGTGTACGTGTGTGTGTGTGTGTGTGTGTGTGTGTGTGTGTGTGTGTGTGTGTGTGTGTGTGTGTGTGTGTGTGTGTGTGTGTGTGTGTGTGTGTGTGTGTGTGTGTGTAGCCAACATATAAAGAGCACCACTGAACGTTGTCATTGAACTTTGTATTTCATGCTAATGATACATAATACATGTTTTAAGAGTCATTCTTGGCTGCCCCAGTAGTGAGGCAAGGATCGAACTGTGGAATGGGATGTCTACCTTCCTACACATGGATCTGGTCTGGGACCTGCATGGCTGGATGTTGGATCTGCAATGCAGATTTGTTTTTGTGTTTGTGAAATTTTTGTACCAAAGGCTACATCAAAGTACATACAGTGCATATTATGTGTATGTATTTTGCTTAATGCATGCAGTGAAACCTCTCCAAACCAACCCCTTGAGATCTTGCCTGCAATCTGGATATGCTTGTACTAAGTCCTGCTCTCTATACTTGCTGTATATGTACAGTATATCTGCTCTAATCAGGAAAATCTCCCTAACCAAAACTTTTCTTTGACCCCATGCAAGGGTGTTTGGTTTAGCGAGGTTACACTGTAGTGCACATTGTATTTAATATTTGTGTGTCTGAGCTACTCAATATTGTTGTTTTCATGCCTATACAGTACTTCATTCTACCTTACTATACACACAAGTGTGTAGTTATATGTATATGTGCGTGCATGACTTATATACGTGTGTATAGTATATACGTGTGTATGTGTGTGTGTGTGTTTGTGTGTGTGTGTACATGTGTGTGTGTGTGTGTGTGTGTGTGTGTGTGTGTGTGTGTGTGTGTGTGTGTGTGTGTACATGTGTGTATGTACGTGTGTGTGTGTGTGTGTGTGTGTGTGTGTTTGTTTGTATATATGTGTGTGTGTGTGTTTGTGTGTGTGTGTGTGTGTGTGTGTGTATTTGTGTGTGTGTGTGTGTGTGTGTGTGTGTGTATTTGTGTGTGTGTGTGTGTGTGTGTGTGTGTGTGTGTGTGTGTGTGTGTGTGTGTACATGTGTGTATGTACGTGTGTATGTGTGTGTGTGTGTGTGTGTGTGTGTTTGTTTGTATATGTGTGTGTGTGTGTGTTTGTGTGTGTGTGTGTGTGTGTGTGTGTGTATTTGTGTGTGTGTGTGTGTGTGTGTGTGTATTTGTGTGTGTGTGTGTGTTTTTGTGTGTGTGTGTGTTGTGTGTGTGTGTGTGTGTGTGTATTTGTGTGTGTGTGTGTGTGTGTGTGTGTGTATTTGTGTGTGTGTGTGTGTTATGTGTGTGTGTTGTGTGTGTGTGTGTGTGTGTATGTGTGTGTGTGTGTGTTTGTGTGCATGTGTGTGTGCGTGCGTGCAATACATGTGTGTGTGTTGTGTGTGTGTGTGTGTGTATGTGTGTGTGTGTGTGTTTGTGTGCATGTGTGTGTGCGTGCGTGCAATACATGTGCGTATATGTGTGTGCAGGTGCCGGATACATATGTTCATGATAGTTAAATTTATCGTTCATCCTTGCAAGCAACTTATAAATTAGTATTTACTTCGCTTCTTCATTTTTCCATTATGATGAATCCGATGGAAGGTTTAGAATTGGATTCAGTGGATACTTTGAGGGTGGAAAGTAAGGAAAGATCCTACGCAAACACTTTCTTGTACATTTGCTCATGCTCTCTAATATACAAGCATATCATCGCACACAAATTATTATTATTATTGAACACTTTACAAGGGTAGGGGGAACATGAGATGAAGGGAAAAGTGTTATGGGTATATATTATGGAGTACGGTAGTACTCCATATGTAGGATTGACACGGAAAAAACATGGCCGCCATACATTAGCGCAAATTTTGTTTTCGTCTGAAAACTAACGATACAGTACAGTTAGTAACATTTAAAAGTGATATTGGTACCTTTTGACACACTAGCTATAAGATGATGTAGTTAAAACCCTTCGTAGGCCAATTTCTTTAAAGAACTTTGCAATTTTAGACGAAAATGTATGGCTACGCAACACCAGTACCATTTTAAGATTATTCTTATTCTTCTTCTTCTTCTTATTCTTCTCGTCGTTTTTTCGAACTGGGCTACAGGTCGCCACGAAGGGTCCAGAGGTCTCATCTTTCGCCAGTGAGCTCCGATTGTTAGCGCGAAGTGCCTTTTGTAGGTTTTGAAGCAATACCTACACTTCTAAAGCGAGAAAAAATTTAATAGGCAAATCCCATACATTCGCCGGATCAGCCATTTTCGGATCGGCGAAATGGCTACGCGAGACTAGACATACGCGTACGTGCACAAGGAACCTTGAGCAGCCGCAGTCGTGACTGTGTGAAAGCGTCCAAGTGATTTGTATAAGCATAGATACTCTATACTTACGTAAGTATAGAGTATCTATGGTATAAGCGAATTTTCGGGTGGGTTTCCAGATGATCAGAACTAGTATGATTGCGCTGCGTAATTAATATTCTGGTGCTAGTGCAGTTTATACTTAGAGCCAAAGTCGATTTCTGTGTTGTGTTTCGTGCATTAATACTGGCTATTATATAAGACAAGTTAAAAAGTATCCAAGTTTGCCCAAATATCAGTTCCACACTAAATGTTCTCAGTAATGCGTGTATCTGAGTTTGAATGACATTGTGTTGGATGTTATTTACTCCATGTACATGTATCTTCTGTTGCTGTAGGCTTATGTTAGTTTGTGCCCGACAAAGTGTTCCCATGACCCTAATCAGAGCATTCTGAAGGAATAAAGTGTCCGTGGGTTATTCTCTTGTGTGTTTGCTAGTGTATAGTCTTACATTATCACAGTAAGCACTCTTGACCAATGCCTTCCCGTGAAAGAAAAAGACGCCAGTACAGACAAGCTTATCACAAGCAAACTTATGAATGCCACACAGACCATATGAGTACAACAGCAAAAAAATTAGAAAGGGATAGACAATTTGCTAAAATGAGGTATTCTGATGACCCTGACAAAAAAAAACAAGCATTGCATAGAGCATACAAACTGAATCCCAAACCTGCGAAAATGCGAAGTATTCTTGCATACAAACGAGATCCCGAGTTGGCTAAAATGCAAAGTACACTTGCATATCAGAACAATCCTGAGCCGGCCAAAAAACGAAGTTCTGTTGCATATCAGAACAATCCTGAGCCAGCCAAAAAGCGAAGTTCTGTTGCATATCGGAACAATCCTGAGCCAACCAAAAAGCGAAGTTCTGTTGCATATCAGAACAATCCTGAGCCGGCCAAAATGCGAAGTTCTGTTGCATATCAGAACAATCCTGAGCCGGCCAAAATGCGAAGTTCTCTTGCATACCAAAAAACCCGCAGGCAGCTAAAATTCAAAGTACTCTTGCATACAGGCAAAATCCTGAGCCTGCCAAAATGCGTAGTGTTCATGCTTACAAATGCAATCCTGAGAAAGCTAAGCAGTACACAAGGGATAGATGAAAAACTTCTGCATCTACAGACGCCAATTTCCACTCATTCTAGCCTATGCAGTCACAATCCACAAATGTCAAGGTCTGTCCTTAGATGCAGCAATTTTGGACCTCTCTGAAGAAGTCTTTTGTGCTGGGATGGCCTATGTTGCATTGTCTAGAGTCCGCACACTGGAGGGATTGTACCTTCTCAGATTTAATTTGAAATCCATCATTGTAAGCTCCAAATGCCTCGAAGAGGTGAATCGACTGTGATCCACTTATCGACCTATTCAAGCAACCATTAATTCGCTATAAAAGGAAAAACCACACGAACAAGGGTGTATAAAAACCATTTAAAAATGGTAAAAGGATGTAGGATTGACACAGGATCGTGCAAAAAGCCATCATCAAAAAAGGATTCTCCAAAAACACTTGGAACAAGGGTAAGTTGCAAAACCGGTAGAGGGCTAGGTGAGCCGGGCAAGACAGGCATAGGGCTAGATGAGCATAGGGCTACACATACATGAGGCTAGACGGGTATAGGGCTAGACAGAGTTTAGTTGGACTGAGTGCACACTGTGCAAATTCCTACATCCCGCATGTGCAGCACTTTACACAGTACATATGTGCTGCGGGATGTAGGAATTTGCACAGTGTGCACTCAGTCCAACTAAACTCTGTCTAGCCCTATACCCGTCTAGCCTCATGTATGTGTAGCCCTATGCTCATTTAGCCCTATGCCTGTCTTGCCCGGCTCACCTAGCCCTCTACCGGTTTTGCAACTTACCCTTGTTCCAAGTGTTTTTGGAGAATCCTTTTTTGATGATGGCTTTTTGCACGATCCTGTGTCAATCCTACATCCTTTTACCATTTTTAAATGGTTTTTATACACCCTTTATATATATAGAGTGATGTGCCTGATGGACAAACCCTGACATTGCAGTGTAGCCAGCGAGATGCAAATATAAATACCGTAGTGATGAAATGGATGACAATTTTATCCATGATAAAATTGCAGGAAATTAAAGTGCTTATTGTTAGCCCATTCAAAGATGGTAGCATACATTTCTTGAAAATAAAATTATACTTTCAGTGGAAAATGCAAGTGACAGTGATGAGATGTGTACATATGAGCAAGATACAGGGGCGTTATAGGAAAGTAATTTATATATATGGTACAGGAGAATTAATGTGCAGTGGTGTGACAGTGACCGCATGAACAGATAAGTTGGTATGTGCAGGGGTTTGCGGAATCTGAATCAAAGTTGAGGAGAAATCTATTCCATGAAATGTCGGTTAGGAAGTGCTTAATTGAAGTGTATGATGGAGCAATGTTTATTGGTGGCAGAGTGTTCCAGAGCTTGACCACTTGAAGTAAAAGTGTCTGGCAGGGGAGGTCTGATTGTAGTGATATCGAAGTCTACGATGATGTCCACTATGGGTGTTTGTAGATGTAGATGATATAAATTCAGGTACTAGGCTGATGTTGTCTGCATGGAGGGTTTTTCATGCATTTAATAAGAAAGAGTAGGTCCTGTAGATCATACCAGTACATTGATGGGAGGTTGAGTTGAATAAGACGAGATTTATAATCAGATGCAAAGTCATGAAGGATAAAATTTAATTTAGTAGATCGCTTCTGGACAGTTTCCAGCATGACTATGTCTTTGAGTAGCCATGGTCTCCATAGTTGCGAACAATATGTTAGTTTGGATTTGACAAGGGTGACATAGAGGTTACATTTAGTTACAATAGGGATGGATTGCATGTGGAATGTTTGTCGTATGAGATTGAGGGACCCATATGCTTTCAAGTAGATGATCTTGTAGTGCTCGTGAAAGGATAGGTTGGACATGATAGGTATCCCTAGGTCATGGATAGACTGTTGTTCAGGGATTGGCTGATGTTCAATAATTTTCATGATTGTGGATCACAATGGAGTACACGATCTATACGTATTATTGTATCTGCTTGGTTTGTAATGTACTGTACATCCAACACTTCTTTGGAAATCTCAATAGAGCAGTAAGAATATCCGCCTCCCTTGATGTGTCACCACTGTTTGTGCTGGCTGGGAGCATCATACCTGCTAGGGATCCTTAATTGTGTCATGTCACTGAATGATGCAACAGATCCACATGTTGTTATCTGGCAACTAGCTTAAGGTGCACATGCAAAGTATTTGTACTGATATTTGTCAATAAATTACAGTTGATCCGCATGTCTACTTTTCTGGACTACAGTGGAATCTTCGATAGTGGACGCTCCGAAATAAGGACAATCTCTCTACAAAGGACACAGCTTGAGGTCCCAAAATATAGTTCCAATACATTTTGAATTTCCCAAGGACAATCTCCTTACAAAGGGCAAAATGACTGTCCCAAAGTGTCCTTTATTCAGAGATTCCAGTATACCTGACAGTTGTTATTAACAGTGAAACTCCAGACATATCCTCCCTTTGTGTTCAATTACTTGGAAATACAGTTAAACCTCTCTATAGCAAACCACCTCAGGCCAGACCACTAATAAGGTCTACTATATCAGGATGTTCACTACATCAGGATTCACTTACAATAGAGTAAAGAGGTGTACATTCTAAAGTTTACATGTTCATTGTATCCTTGGTTTATAACAGAGATCGAGGTTCAACTGAAGTACTTTCTTGTTCTAAGCCAGTTGATGCTATATGAAAGATCAATGTATTTTGTATGTCAAAAATGTTAAACGTTTGCATGTGGTGAGAGTTATAAACCTGTTGTCTTAGTATTATAGTATTTGGCAACTTACTACGTATGTATGTACAGTGGAACCTCTGAATAAAGGACACTTCAGGGACACATAAATTCAGCTGATTTGTTCTTTGTAACGAAGTTTTCCTCTTTGAGAGGTTCAAATGTATTGTAAGAATTATACTGAGACGTGACATGAGTTGTGTCCTTTGTAGAGAAGCTTATTATGCTGTTTCCATATTTGGGAGAATCCACTAGCTATTGGAGGCTCCACTAAATAATGAATACTTATTTATTTATAATATATATCGTAGAATATAAGATAGCTTTCTAAGATATCTTTATCAATATATCCAGCTATCAATCTATCTATCTATCTATATATCTATGTCATTATAATAATTATTATCTATTTCTATGTTTGTCATTATAATAATATGATACTAGTGAAACTCTACAACCCTAACCCAATAACCATACATGTATCTACGTAGCTTCCGCATAGGCAGTAATGACTGTGCACATGTACTAGTGTGCGCTTATGCACATAAAACACAATAACTGATATTGTAGTATACCTGTGTGAATAAGTGATGGAATCTATTGGGAACGCTGATCTGTATAATTGTAGTTAGGCTTTTTATGATAGTGTAAGTATAGTCTACCCCATGCAATCCTCCAAAACTTTGGAAAAGATATGTAGATGACACATGTTGTGCCCTTAGATCTCATATTGTGCAGGATTTCCACCGCCACTTAAACACCATAGAGGATACCATCCAGTTCACATTAGAAAGAGAAGCCCAAGCCCAGCTAGCATTTCTAGATGTACTGATCCTCCGGAATCCGGACAACACCATAGATACCACGGTATATAGGAAACCCACCCACACAAACAAGTACCAAGACTACTCTTCCCACCACCCCTCCCCCATAAGGCAGTTGTTGTCAGAACCCTCCACCATAGAGCCCAGACCATACCCTCCAATGCCAGGTTGAAAATGGAAGAACAGCAAAAAGTACAGAAGGCCCTAGAGTTAAATGGCTATCCCAAAAAAATGATCAACCGATTCTCCCAGCTTAGGCAGACCTCAGATGTCCCCTCACAGTCTACAGCTACTAATCCCACCTATGTTTCAATCCCTTATGTCAAAGACACCTCATAGGCCATTAGACGTATATCACTGCCCCACTAGATATTAAGACAACCTTTAGGCCGAACAATTCCCTAAGGCAGATGTTAGTAGTGCACCCAAAAGATCCCACCCCACTACAGGACAAAGCAGGCGTTGTGTACAAAATCCCTTGTAGTAGCTGCCCCAGAGTTTACATAGCACAGACTGGTAGGAGGACCCTAGGACAAAGAGTAAAGGAGCACCAGCGTTCAGTTAGGGATAAGAAGATAGCCACGTACATCAGCCTTAACCGAAGACTCAGAAAGAACAGGACACACAATAGATTGGACCCGCACAGAAGTATTGGACAATTGTACACACACATATCAAAGAGATGCTTAGTGGAATCCTGGATGATCCTGAAGGAACCCTCATCCCTGAACAGAGAACTAAGAACACTCCCCACGTACAGTATACAAGACCTTGATGTATACCTATATTTCCACTTTCTTTTTTTCAACATCACTCACAATCTCAATTAACTCTATTCATTACCCACAGTTAATATTATTCATCACCTCGCATCAACAAATGTCATACACCACTATTTAAGCCCAGGCACTGTCTCTTGTATCATACCACTGATGAAGGTAGCAGTTGGCTGCCGAAACGTTTGGTGTTATTAATCTCTTTTGGCTAGTGATATATATATATATATATATACATACATATATATATATATATATATATATATATATATATATATATATATATATATATATATGTATATATATATTCATCATACAAAATAGATTGAGGATATTATAAGAAAGTATTCTGCATGGTATGAGTACAATAAGTTGCAATATTATAATTATAAGAGGTATACACTCTAAAAGCAATTGCATGAGAAAGATACTGAACCAGCTAAAAGTATTATACAGTATAATTAATTATGGTAATTAACCTACTCTCGTGTGCATGTGAAGGTTATAATTATAGTTTTGCCCCTTATTGTACTGTAATTATATACATATAAGGGCATGTATATGCAGGTTGCGATCAGCTAAAGTACTAGCTGCATGACTAAAACTGGGTTACAATTCACTGTGCAGATTTTGTAAACCATAATACATGCATGACCTTGTCCACAAGCTCACCATGACCCATTTTATATAATTATAAACTTTAAATAAAAATGATTTAGATACCAGATTTTTGTTTACTCAACATATGCAATAGTAATAATTTGTACAACTATACTGGACTACTTATACTGGTAGCACTAGCCACTTTCAGAGTACTTCCTGTAACATTACGACCTAAAGTGAAACAAAAATAACATTAATTTATGCTTTAAACAATAGAATAATTTAATGCATGACAGGTATTCTGTATGCTATATGGAATATGTACAAAGTTTTAGGAACAGAAAGGGTACTGAGAAAGTGTATAAAAATTATGTAGGTGTTATGTTGAAATTGTTATTATAAGTCAATATTCTTGGAAGCATGGACAGAACTACAGTGTTACTGGTATAGTTGGCTCTACTGCATGAACTGCAAGCAAACTAATAGTACATGCAGCCAGATTATGTGTATCTGCACCTATAAAACCAAATTGTGGTCACAAACATGGATGATTAACACCTTGACCATTTTCAGACCATATTATATTATCTTCTAAACTGATACACTGTAACATCAAAGGATTTGGCAAGTTTGTATGCTTCAAACAGTACCAGTGTGATCTGTATTGTTCTATGCTATGGTAGCATAGAACAATACAGATCTGTGTGGTCTGGTCTGTATAATCGATAATCGATAACAGGAAATTAGCCAATCAACTAAAAAATTAACACCCTCGAGCTTTCATGCAGGTGTTTTGCAAGGGAGGTGCTAATTCTCCTTAGCATCAGTTAGAAGCCAGTTATAAGTCGTCTCCTCGTCGTATGGTATAAATAATCACTCTGCCCTTAGATGCTAACGCACCCTTGTGCGTCATAATTATTAATGCCATACAACTTGGACGTGGGTTATAACCTATACTTGTTGTACGGTTGGGCATTAGATCAAAGAGACTAACATGGCAGATTTTTGGATATTGCCCTATTTGCTGTTAGAATTGACCGCAAACAGGACAATAACCAAGAAGAGCCCTGGGCTACTACTCACCATTGCCCGGCTCAGTTTATATCATATGGTTAACCATTGAAAGTTTGAAGCAAAAGAACAAATGAAACTCACTTCCTTCGATAACACTGGCCTACTACTCGTTATTACCTGGCACGGTTTATGAGTCAAGCATTGAAAGTTTTAAACAAAAGATCAAATGAAACTTAGTCTGGCATAGCTCAAACCGAAACTTGTTCGGCCATTTTCGGGGACTGATGTCAGTCCCCAAAAGTGGCTGAGCAAGTTTGGGTCTGAGCTATGCCAGATTAAATGAAATTCACTTCCTTTGATAATGCCGCCATTATGTGTATTCCACAAGAAGTATTGAAACAATACATTTCTCTGTTAAGGAAAATCAGTTTAGGAGTCAACATCAAAAGTCTAAAACGAAGAACGAACGAAACTCATTTTCTTTTATAATGCCGCCATTTGTAGTTTTTTTTTTTCAAAAAAAGAAGAAAGCAAGTGCTCACAACAAGCTAGTTATTGTATGGCTAGCTGGGCATTGGCTCTTTACTGTCCAGTGGGAAATTTTCGTGAGGTTTTATTTTCCTTTTTGCAAATGGCCTACTTTGTGAAGATTATACAGTGGAAACTGCCTAATCTGGCATCTCTATTAACCAGCATTTGCCTAAACCAGCTGAGGTTCTCTGGCCCCGACTGTTATTTTCTTACCATACACATTGACCTCTATAATCCAGCAACCCACTAATCCTGCACTGTTTTTCATTCCCAAGTGGGTGCTGGATTTTAGAGGATCCACTGCACCATGAATGCTAGGTGTGAATACATTTGAAAACATTAGCATCCATCAAAGTGGAAATAGACAATGACGTCACAACACATTTCCGCTGCTGGAGTACAGACGATTTCGGGTTTCTTGTCCAGATAACAATCAGCTTTTACAATACATGTGATGTTTTGTACGTATATACATCACGTGTGCGCTACATGTATAAACGTCACGCATATGCTTAAAAGCCAATTGTTATCAAGACAAGAAGCCCAAAAACCTGTGTACATACTGTATTCTTTGCTGTGGTGCTCTAAGAACAGTTTTGAAATCTATTAATTTTTAGAAATGTGACTAACTGTCTGTCCTTCCTCATTGCTAGCCAGTACCTATCACAGGGACTTTGCTTTCTCTGGCACAGTTATTCCTCTCCAACTATAGCCTGCCAAGTATTTGTACACGTGTATGCTCTTACACAGCTAGTGATTGAGAACCCCTCTTCGTTGATTCCAGGCATTGTAGATGTAGTGTGAAAGAAACACAATGTTCAGCCCAGAATTTCAAAATTATAACTGAGAAACAGCTTTCATGGGACAAATTTGTGAAAATTTTGCCAGTGAAAATTTCCTGCTGTACGGTATTGCACTCCCCCTCATGAAATAAATATGCCAATGCCCAGTTAGTCATGCAACAACTATTACATGCACATTGCAACAGATTTAATCCTCCTACCCTTTTCTGGTGCAAAAATCATAATGCATAACTTTTCAGAGTTTTTGTAGTGCGACTCTTTGTGTCAATGGTACATACCTTACTGTACATCATTCCAAAGCTCAGAATACAAAGAATCTAATGGTGCAAAGTTTGGCATTTCCATAACTTGCCCATACTTTACAGATATCACTTTCTTACATCAAACTATTTATTTCATATCTACCTTCTAGTTGACTGTATAATAAATGGGCTTGTATTATTAGGAAGAAAAGAAATCATACCCTATGTATTTGAGCTGTTCTGAACTTCTACAAGCCACAAGATAAAAATTACACAATCAGGACAATTTTGTGATTATGCCATTTTCGGTTGATTGTGCAACAACCAGTAATGATTGCATGGGTAGTGAGACGGTACTATGGGTATGGGTACTACATATTTTTTATGTATACAGATCGAGTACACACATCGCAAGGTATCATGTGATATTATGTGATAATCCTTTGTATTCAAGTGCACTTGCAAACCATGACCACTGTGCTAAAACTGCATTCCTTTGGGCATTAATGCTTAAAGGGCCACTGACATGAAATTCTTTTGAGAAAATCAATAGCTATCCCCAAATAAATAAGTTTGGCAGCATTTAATTTGAACCAAAGGTTGTAAAGTGAGCCAAAATAGCCAACTTTACATTCAATATTAAGTACAATTGCCCTGTTGACACAAAGTCGATTAATAACAAACTTTGGTTGATGTGAAAGCAGCAAATGACCATAGTATTTGTAATTATTTTGATAATGTGAAATTCTGACAAAATAAACATTTAAATTTTCATTAGTCTCTTGAGTTTCATGTTAAGAGGGTTCCACTGTATAAGCACTATACACTGATCTTTTCAATGGTCCAGGAATGATTCTTGGGGGGGGGGGGTAATATTATTGCATACAAAATCCACTGGATAAAGGGGACCTCCTGTCATTTGATTGGGACATTCAGCACAATAACACACTGTTAAAATGTGTAGTAACGATCATAGACAGCATCGCAAAAGATGGTCCAATTATACCAATCAAATGTATTTTCTATATTGAATTTCACATGGCCCACTTGGTATAATATTATGCTTACTTTGTAATAAACCCATTATGCGCTGTGCCAACTCATTCATTCTTGCATATCCTTCTGCTGCTAGAAATACTTCACAGGTGCTTAGTAGAGTATGCAGAGTTGCTTGGTTGAGAAGATGATGATACAGCAGTCTACAAGCTCCTTTGCTATCAGGTGCTTCGTGAATCTTTGTTTTTAAGGATTCTGGAATAATTCTTTGATGCCAGAGGTCATCAGCTACATCCTTGGCAGAGACACTTTCAAGAAACTGATCTTCAACCTCATGCAGGATCTCTGTTACTGGTTACAATGAAACAAATCTTTATTACTTCATTAACATAATTCATATATGTATAGTAGCACATGCATATGTATGTACGTATATCCTGCAACAATGTGCAAATATACACTATGAAATTGCATGTATTCAATGGGAGTAAACAAGCAGCAGGTGTAGATAATTACATATAGTGCCCTTTTACATGTACCAAAAGTAGTGACATTCTTCAACAAATGATTATTAATATTACAATAAGAGTTCAGTCTAAGATATAAGAACATGTCAACATGTATTGATATTTTCTCTAAAAAGGATAAATTGTAGGAAATGTATCAAATGCAAACAAGAAAGCCCTAACATTGGACATAAGACAGCTGGCATTTGCAACTTACTTATATTTGGTTTGCTGCGCTCTCGGAAGGGTGACAAATCGTTCTTGAAGGGTGAAAGAGATATTGATCCCCTTCGTGACATATCAAACTCATCTTCTTCTGCAATACAACAAAAATGATGAAGTCACAGCAACAAAGCATTTTAAGAATGAATAAATCATTTGACGTCCACTTGTCTACAGAATTATTCTTTAGCAACTTCAATACTCCCTGTATATGTTAAAAAGTATATATGGCCCACATATGTTAGTGTTGCCATTAAGACATTCCTACTCATTTATTGGTCACAATTAAAATGATTCAGCTTCGTATGGGTAAAAGTGGTATGAATATGTGTGGATCAATGTATGTTGGCACTACTAAACATCAATAACATCACAAAAATGCAGGCCCTAAACTTGCAGAGTGATTATTAGCAGAAAATAATCATACTTTTGTGCGATTTCTGCTGCGCACGATACAAAAGGTCATCTGACTTGTTTAGTGCTACAATTAATGCATTCTAGAGGATGCTTGTCTTTAAATTCAGTTCCTGATTTCTTATTTCTAATGACTATTACTACTATTTCTTATGACCTATGCTTTCCTCATCAACTTTGCTAAAATTAGCCTTCTTTATGTATGAATGTGAGTGTTCGTACATATATGTATATACAAAGTTAACCACTTCCAATAACCTAACCAAGTTTCAAATTCAAAGAACCTGACATTATTATCTACCTATCAACTGAGGGAATTGCAGTCCACATGCATGCTGTATACTGACAATCAAACTCATTTACATTAATACAAATGATACAGTAACTACAACTCACTCCTGAAAATTGTGCAGACAAATTTAAGTGGCCCTTCTTCTGCTCCCGTGATAAAGAACTGAACCTGTGCAGTGGACTTTGACTGCCAAAGTTGGCTTGAATTTGAAATTTGGAATTGAAATTTGGGGGGATATGTTTCTGATTTAATGGCTTCTTCCAAGAGTTGGGGAGAAGTGATGCCACTCTCCTTGTACGAAACTTGTCTCTTAGAAACCTATACACATGTTGACACAATGAAAAGATATATCTGGAATAAAAAATAGCTGGACATGTCATGTATATACAATTAAATACTATGGTAATGTACCTTTCCAGTTCCTATAGCGGAAGCAGTCCAGTCATACTGCACTCCTCCACCATTTTCAATAGAGCTTGAGAGAGCACCATGTTTTTTGAACTGAAAAACATCATGGGTACTCTTATCAGAATATGACTTGCGGGACCAGTGATTCCTCAAAATCTACAACATGCAAGCGATAGCCATTTGATAAGGTTGTATGACCAAGATTATTTTATAAATAAGATAAGTTAAACTTACAGTGATCCATGTAGCACAACCGGGTGTTATGAAGACTTTCAGTGATATTTCACTGTTACTAACATCTTTCCTCTCCATGGGAACAGCATAATGTAAAGAATTTTGAGCAGCTCCTGCATTGTAGACTATAGTATAAAGACTGTTGTGTTCAGAGATTTTGAGTACACCAATTCCAGTGTTGGAGTTGAAAGTTGCTTCTTGCAAAAGCTCGAATGTGTATTTGCCATTGACATTCAACTGATGAGAAGCAACTGCAAAGCGTAGGCCATCGGGGTGTACTTTGTCATCAAGGGAAGCACAACCTCCATACCAAGTGGGTAAATATAAATCAATAGGTTTTGTGATGTGGTCATGGTCATAATGAACATACACAACCATGCTTCCCAGTACATAATGGTCACGATAACGACGAACAGGTAATTGGAAAGGCCCCATCCCAAGGATTGCATATCTAATTACTGCAGTTGAACCCTTCTTGTCATCCAGTGCATCTGCCGGAACCACAATTTTTGTATAACTGATATGCTTTTTTTCCACGACTATTTCTGGCTCTAAGGAGAATGAACCTCCTTCTTTCCCAACAATTAGAGTTTGAATGCCAAATGGCAACCAGCAGTGATCTTTCAGGGTGACTTCATGTGGTTCAAGAGCTAAGAAAGATAGTCATTGTGAAAAGTATAACACAATGTCATATAGTATTATTTGGTGTCTACATTTATATCAACACATACCATTGGTGTACACTTTGTCCAAAACCTGAAAGAAAAGAAACTGCCATAGTAAAGTTCTGTGTTCAACAAGTTTATGAATGTGAAAGTGTGTATATACCTTTCTAATGCTTGAACTGCTATGTACTTCATCCAGTTTACACATGACTACTTCTTCAACATCAGATATATTCATTCTGTACTTATCAATAGTGATGCCATTTACTATAACCTGCAGTTGCAAGAACTTATATCACATATATACGAACATATCAGAAGAATATCACCACTATTAGGCTTACTGCAGTATCCATTGTCTTTAATTCTACAAAGCATCTCCTTGCAATATCTTTAGTATGTGATAGCAACATTTGCTTCAGGACCTTATGAGCAAATAGGTGTACCTTAGTGCTGCCCCTAGAATATCCTCGCAATATAATGGTGTGGGGATGCACATCCAATTCATTGCAAATTATATTTTTCAGGTTCAGAAACTGGGCAACAGAAATTGTGCATGGCTCATTGAAAAGACTCATTTCCACCAAAATGAAGTCAGATGGGGGGCTTTCCTCTACAGGATCAAGTACACCACAATTGTTGATTGTGAGATCTTTCAACTTATCCTTATTTTGTTGGCAGTTCAGTAATAAATCATTTGACTTATCCATGTGCCCAAACACATCTTCTATGGCAGCCACAAATGAGACATCAAATACTGAGGTGTATTTATTGATAGGAATCTGGTGGTGGGCACACGGTATACGTAGAGAAGGAAGGTCAAACTTTTCTTTCCAAATAGGAAGACTGATTTCCTTAGGCTCTAATAACGATGCAGAATGCAAAGCCTCCACCATCTTTTGGTGATCACATACAGCTACAGCAAAATAAGATGAATGACACATGATTGAACTGATACACATTGGTTTTGCAAGATGCAGTATAAAGCACACATGGCATTGCTGGAACTACGTACATATAGTTAAAAAGGGTTATTAATAAGACACTTTAACAGCTTAGCATTTTACAAATTTTGAAGTACAGTACGTGTTTTGGCCACATCTTCAAAGATGCAGACTATTGTAGCTTAATATTTTTACATATGCAAAAATGGTCTACATACATTGAAATTCCCATATTTACCTCCAATTTATTTAGAATGTTATAACTCAAGGAGCTTCTTTTATAATCATATATTATATCGATTTATTTATAGGCCTTACATGATATACATTTTAAAGTCCCATGCATATCTTAACCATTGTTATTACTGTAATCACACTTGTATATATTATATTTCCTTATTGTCTATGTCAGTTTATCCACCAATTTTTGGGTTTACGGGACATTTTGGCTTACAATACCTAATAATAATATAAATTAATATGATATATATATATATATATAACCCATCTGCAATGCACTGCAAACCCAAAAGATTCTCTTCTCCCAAGTTAATAATGGGTTTATTTCCTACTTCACTGTTTTGGTTAATACTAAGGCAATGCATTTCAAAGATATAGTTTTCACATGCACGTACTGTTATTTGCACTACAATATAATGTCATCCATCTGCTGGCTATGATAATGTCAGGTCCTTTCGTGCTTTCAAATCATCATCTCATGGATGCTTTGCCTATTCTCTTATTTTTAGAAGTTCCAATATCAAATTTAACTTTATAACATACCCATTACATGATGCTTCTGTACCACTATTGTAGTAGTCCATTGTCCCCCTGTACACAAAAGCGGTTCACATTGTTTCTGGTCAAATTATCATCCCATCTCCCTACTTCTCCTTCAGCAATAAAGTTGCTGAAATGCAGATTACAGAAACTTTCAAATGTCATCTCATGCAAGGCTGACAGTCTGTTACAGGCACTCTAAGGTGGCTTAATACAAGTCTACGAATAAGGGTGAATTGGTTGGCATTGCATGTTTTTCTCGGTATATCCAAACGTTCGACAGTACTGACCACCCTGCAGTTGCAATTTTGGGACCTTATTGTTAATCACTTGCAGTACATTACATAAGAAATTCGAATAGCTTTATGGTTTCTTCCAGAAAGATCCAGCATGCAAACAAGGCTTTCTCAATAACTGTTAACTGTTTTGATAAAAGATATCATGTATAAATAGATAAGATTAAAACATGCTTAAAAGCATCTATGTATACTTGAGAAAATGCAAATTTTGAAGCACTGGTTGTATCAAATTAAGGTCCTCAGCCACTGATGATCTCACAACATTTGGCTGACTAGCACAGAATTCTAGAGGGAACTTGCTTAACAACACCATGCAGTCCATGGATGCAACCATGATCATTAGCTCCCTTCCCTCTGTATCTACATAGCCAGCTACCCAGTGTGTCCATGCACCAGTCCCCATTGTAGTACCCCAAAATCAACCAGTGTGCGGAGCTTTTAATTATATTTTACAATGTAAATTCTAACTATGGTAAGTGGCCTGTTTCATTAGCTCACCATTCTCAGGCTGAGTACATCAAATGTTAGTCTTCCTAAATATCTTCATATTTCAGAATCTGCTTATACAACTATGTACAGTAAATTCTCTATATATTTACTTGTTTTGGTGCACGTTTTTTCCCCTTTATTTGCATTAATTCGTCTTGATTCTATACTTTCTTATAATTATCTCTGATACCTACGGTATGAAGTAGCCTCCGTGGTTAAGTAGTTTCCAGCAAATAAGCAAACACATTGTCTTAACGGCGCATTTACGTACATATGTATGTTTTCAGGGTGTTACAAGTATATATTATACGTAATCACATGTAAACTTTACCCTAGACACATTACCACACTAATACACTAACAACTGTTACTGTAACAGCAGTAACAAAATATTATTGTGAAAGAGCCAAATTGTATCCTACCTCTCTCGTATAGTGTTTCATATGGTGCTGATTGAGCAAAATAATACGACACTGTGTTTCTCCGTGAAGGTCTCCAGTCTCTCAGGCCTACAAAAAGAAAAGATATGAAATGCAATGACACTATATAGATACTGCATATGCATGATTTTGGGTGAACTTGATTTTATGCTGTACTGCAGCTCAAGTGTACAGTCATGTTTACAGAAAGATAAGTTTGACAGAAACTCCAGGATTACAAGTACAACGTTAGAAGTAATGTACATACGTATATCCATATGTAAGTGTATGGCAAACAAATACATATGTATAGTACAATGGAAACTCTCTATAACGTACGGACACATTGGGACCAGAAAACAGTTTGTTAGATAGAGGTTTCCACTATTCAGGGATCATTTTGCATGCCTAACTATCTACCAGGACATATCAATGCAGTCTGTTATAGAGAGGTTTCCATTATTCAGGGAGTTTTCTTATAAGAGGTTTCACTGTATTTATTTATCATTTTCAAAGATAAAGAGGCACAAGAAATGTGGATGAGAATGTGCGAGTTCAATTGTCAATCCATGCAATGTCAATGTCAATAATTTTCAAAAAAGAGGTTGCCCCGTCAGCTATAAGCTGGTATAAATGGGGGACCAAGTTTACAATACATTACTACAATCAAATAAGGTAACATGTATACTAGATGAAAAACAAGCAAAAAAAGCAAACAAAAAAGCAAACAGTCAAGAGATATATTAAATAAAACAACTATAGAAGCTAACAACTTAATGACAGGACATGCAAGAAGGATTTATTACATAATATGTAGTAAGTGACACAAAGACACAAAATTAACAATGAAAATTACAAAAAAATTAATTGAAATTTTTGAAATAGAGAACAATCTCATTTCTGAAGGAATTGGGGTGTAGAACTTGAATTGATTTTGGCAAAGAATTCCAATCAAGACCTGCTTGATGGAGAAATGAGTATTTACCAAAATTAGATAGATGTCATCAACCCTCCTGCCAGAGCGCAGACCAATCATCTTCCTAGTTTTCACTAGCTCTCTGAGATAAGATGGTGCTTCTCCAAGTAGACATCTCTTATTAAACCTTAGCTTAATTAATCAAGTTGCAAAAAGGGTAAGAAGTGCATGCATTCAAATAATTACCGAGCGGTAGCGAGGTTAATTGATTCAGTCGCAGACAGGACTCCATTCGAGGTTGCCCACTTATTCAGCGGGTAAATTACCACCTTTAGGCCAATGAGCTAAAAACTTTGCATGCGAATTGCGACTCGACTTAACAGCTTTATCGCATGTTTACATCTAAAAGTAACTCACTGAGAGGAATTCTTCACGTTAAGCTGTTGATCGCTTCGTTGGGCGATCTCGCTGATTGGTAAAGGCAGAAAAACCTCCCTTTTTTGGTCAACACCAGGCGATGTCAGACTTCAACGTTTGGTCCTTTTCCCCATGTTCGAATACATAAAAAATGGCACTCTTGAATTTATCCTAAACGATTTTTGATTACTTTCGAACGAAAGGAAGGATATCTGATATTGCGATTCAGGCCAATGAATAGCTATGCCATTGTGACGGCCATTGGCCAGCCCTGCCAACTGTGACTATAGATTGTGTGTGCGGCCATGTTTCCAAACAAACGCCGAGTGTGGAGCAGGAAGGAGAGTGCATGCCTTTTGCTGCCATCGGCGCCTTCATATAAAAGGTGAATCACAGTACCCACTACAGGGATGAGGGGAATATGCTGGCATGTGGAAATAATAGGTGCTAAAATTTTACAGGCATAATGCAGGAATAATTGATCAGAAATTTTATATTGGCATACCCAATGCTACAGGGGGTTTCAGATAGGTGGCCAATAGCTCAACTAGTACGGCTGAGTACTACTAGGGAGTGTACTTTGTCTAGTGAGTCTGTCAGGACAAGCAGTAGTGTTGAAATTCTTGTAAGTGCCGAACCAAAAACTGATTGCGGTTTATACCAAAATTATGAAAATGTGTACTAACATGGTGACTAAGAGACAAATCATTAACTGATCATGAGCTATCAATAGTCCAAACATTCAGCATTGCACAAGGTATATATCACTGTTCAAAAAGCATGCATGATCCCCGTAAAATGTCCCATTCCTTCACACAGGACCAAAGGGGTTTGTCTGGCTACATGAGACTAGCTCACAACTACATTATAATTTTATGCAATAAATTATTTCATTCATATTCCCATTCCCATTCAATTTCAATGTCCTTTCCTTTTAGCGAGGTTCTGAACTTTGTTCACAACTAGTATTATTTAACGTTTAATACCCTCTTTTAACCAAGAGAGCATTCCATGTGTTTTGAAACCTACCCAAGAGTAACGAAGGCTTGCAGATAGGTTTCCTGAGTAAGTGAATAAACTGCAGAAAAGATGAGGCTACCAATAGGATGGACATTTAGCATATTATAGTATTGCAGTACTCCATTCCTCACATTATGACTACTCAAAGCTGTAGATGTAACAAAGTAGGTATTTTCCCATGCACTTACGTATAACCTAGTATAACCTAGGAATTTCAAAAAGGAACGAAGCACATATACAGGCCTAGTAAACCCATGCGATCTGTGAAATGCTATAATACAGTAGAACCTTGTTAAGAAGAACACTCTTAAGACAAATTTCAGCTTAACACAAACTACTCTCCTAGCCTTATTTGCATGGTTTGTTGTAGTACTGCACATGTATTACTATTTAGTAGTTAAAACATAGGTGCGAGGGCTGTATGGCATATAAAATACCAAGTCCCGAGGGCGCAAAGCACCCGAGGACGAGTGGATTTTATATGCCATACAGCCCAAGTGCCTATGTCTTAACTATTATAGCATCCGTTCGTGGACTTTAAGCAAGTGTTCTTGGTCGACTTCTAGGAATTCGACGAAGCAATTTGAACGCTAGCTGTCGAGTTTCCAAAGGGAATCGGCTGTAAGAATCCCCAAAGAAGACTTTTTCGGCTACGATGCTTAGTTCGCTTTTCATGGTGGCAAAGATTGGCTCCTTTTGGATTCGATTTGTAGCGTGTGTCTTCGTAAATCTCTTAAAGGAACTTTGCAGAGAGAAATTTGCCTGAAAACACAAGTTTCCAAGTATAAACTCATGGTAAGTTAGATGCCCATGTTTTATACATTATAAAATCACTGTATAATCGTATCGTTATCATGGTAACGGATGCTATATTCTGATAAGAACTTCTGATAATGAGAACTAAATTTTGTGGGTTCCTTAAAGTTTGTCTTAATAAGGTGTGACTGTATATAGGTTACAATGTATAGAATTATTATGAGTTCTATAAATGGCAAGCTTGCCCCAATCTGTATAATCCCCATTGCGAGTATTTGGGAAAGTTTAAACTACATTCACATTCTCATGAATACAGTCTGCATACTTGGCATCTGTTGTTATGAACTGCATAAGCTATGAATGTCATTAAAATGTTTATTAAACCTAATTATACCTACCACATGACCCTCAGAAAGTTGGTACAGTACCATTCTAGTCTAACAAGCTAGCCCGTCCCGCAAACACCCATGGGGCAATAGCGGAGACGGACTAGTTTGTTAGATTAGTACCGCTCATCATAATAACTAGATGTGCCCAAAGCACAGTACTCGCGAGACAGTACTATAGTCAAAGTGATAGGCTACGTAGTTGGTCAACGTAGATGTCACATACATATGAATGTCACGTGGCAGAACATGTCAACCGAGATGGCTGACCAAATCACAGCCCCCAGCCCAAACAAAATAGTCAGAACCCTACCAAAAGCAAAGACAAATTTTCACAAGCAAAAAGTCCTCCCGAGATATGGCCTAGTTCTGTGCTATAATATGTACATCGATTGTTTTTCTACAATTCAGTACCAGGAAGCAGAAAGTGAGTTTTTTATTTCTTTTAAGTTTTAGCTAGACTTCAAACGAATCTCTTGCCTAGCTTCGAAGAGCACAAACTATTTGCCAGTGTTAGCTACTGCAAATTTTGATGAGCACCTTCCGAGTAATTTGTGTCCAAAGTGACCTGAAGTTAGTCTGGCGTTGCTGAACTGATTCTCGATTGGCGTTTTTTCGGGGACTGACGTCAGTCCCCGAAAAAACGCTGAGAGAGAATTGGGTCAGCAACGCCAGACTAAGTTTAAGGGGGGTTAAAAGAAACAGTGACATTTTACCCAAAAATAAATCAAATGTGTGGGTAGCTCAAATCCACTCCGCTATTGAGATCAGATCTGCTTGATCATGTTGGTTGCAAAAGAAGATGGTATGTGAATACAAGAAGAATAAAATGACACAAGGAGCTATTTCAGAGTATTTGTAAAAGGAAATTTTGATTGCCAGACACCAGTTGGGAGCATTCTAGAAAAACGACTTAATGAAGTATATAGAAACGCGAAGTTTTGTTTGGTAAATGAAGTGGTTGGCATGCATTAATTAGGTTACAACAAGTGCCAGCAAAGAAAACCATCATATTGGACGCTTAATCCATGCAGATACGTATATATATTATTATTAGCCTTATGCAAACTGGCTATACATGACTTGATGTTATAGCCTGTAGATCTGTTTCAACATCTACGTAATATATAAAACTGTAGGAGATGTATGGGGAATATTTCAGGAAGTCAAGCCAGAGAAGAAACATACATCTGCCAATTCAGTACGTACTGAGAAAAATTCTGAACTACAAATACGTAGTCAAATTAATATAAAAGACATGTAAAGAAAGTATGCATGTCAGCTACTTCATATGTGGATGTTCAAACATGCAGAGTTGGATGCAGGGTATCTCCCAACACTTTTTGTTACAGATGGTGACTTTGTGATACTGGTTCAACCAGAAAGTCACCCAGACACTGAAAGTGATAAGGATGACAGTGCATGAGGCAAGGATCGAAGGAATGCAGACCACCACTGGGACCAAGTACACATGCAGGAGGCATGGGTTTAATTCAAAATTCAACTCATCTAATATTCTGCATGCATTATTGCTGAATGACATTATTGAATTTTCACTGCAATCATGACGTCAACTTCTTATCATATTAGTTAATTTTTTCTTATTTTTCTGCTTTTGTAGTCTTTTTATCCTCCCACCCTCTCTTGTACTTGTCCTATATATCTCTTATATCTACTGACTGGGTGCTTATAGAGTAGTTTTATCTTGGCTAAAGGCCTCCCCAGGTTAAATAAGCTTCCATAATGCAATGTTACATACTGTAAGTCTTTTTGCAGGAATATATTTAAAGTGTCATTAATTGACCATCAAAAAGAGACTATAGACTGGTTTTGTATAGTCTAGCCGCTTGCCCCATACTTCTCCTGCATGAATGAGGAGAAGGTAGGGGCTAGCAGCTAAACTAGATTTTGCATAACATCAGGCACAGAGCATTTTGTGAGGCTACAGCACTTCATGTCGGAATTCATTAGTATGGCATTAATATAAGTCTACTGAAATACGGAATTATTGTCTTTAAGTTGCATAACGTACACAGATACATATAATACGTATAAAAATTATTGTGGCTGTTGCTCTATGATTTTGTATTCAATAGTATATATACATACCATGCATGGATCAATTATTATGCCAAAGTATTTCGAAATGATCAATTGATTGTGTTTTGCTACTGTAACAGTTTATTAGACTAAGTTGATCTTGAGTGATAACATACATAGCAGGGTGGTACCTAGGATTTTTGAAGTAGGTGGGGTTTTAGTTGGAGACTTGAAATTTAAAGTTGCTTATTTGATTTACTTCATTGAACAATACATCATTGAACTGTGCTCAGCTGTTTATAGTACATACTCTGCTGCACTGCATGACAAATAGGTATAAACAACTCAGACATCAGCTACATGAAAGCAGACTCTAGAGGTCAGTATCAGCCCTTGCCACTGAATCAGATAGTAATATTATGTAACTTCAATAGCTAAACAGATAAAACGCACATACATGTATGTACATATACATGCAGAAAAAACGGCTCACAAAATATCTTGTATCATTTCAGAATTCTAACCTTTCAAAAGATGAGCAACTGAAGCAGCACTGTCAAATCTCTCCTTTGGATCAAATTGCATACATTTGAGCATAATCTCTTTCAAAGGATGATCATCCTTAATAAATCTGCAGGCATCTCTGAATAATTCCTCTTGTGTGGCAGGAACTTTTGGTAGTGCCGATGTGAAATGGATTACCTCCTTTCGGGATGCTACTTCATTCATTACAATACCAAGAGCAAATATATCCACTTTCTCATCATAAGGCCCACCATGGACTCTTAACTCCGGAACTTGTGGAAATGTGGGGTGGTTATCAGAAACAATGCAAAAATTTTCGAGCTTATGTTCGGCTCTACAAAAGTTGGCAAGCTTGACTTTTTCATCTGTAGTTAGCATTATATTCCACATGCTGACACTACCATGTACAATTAGTGGAGATAAATGATGCAAATAGGATAGTGCGTCACAGACTGCACTGCAAATTTCAATGACTTTTGCAGTATCCATTGCGTTCTGATTTTGTAAGTATTGATACAAGGTACAACGTATTGGCTCCATAACCAGCAAAAGCTCGTCATTATCGGGATCCTGGTATGCACCTTCAAACCTGACTACACAGTGGCTATCCAAACTTTTCAGCATTTCGCACTCTCTTCGAAAGCTCTCCAACTTCTGCTCTCGACCTTTGAATATTTTGACTGATACCTTCTTCCCGTCTTCGCATTCATAGATCGGCTCGGTTACACCAACGTTTTCCTCGCTTAATAACGCTATTGGATGGTCATAGCTGATACGAAAATTCGGGGGCTTCTCAGGAATTTTGCTCAAGTAAGTTAAGTGCTGATCACTTTCTGACTCAATTTTACTTGACTCTGCTGCCATCACAATGAACGTTAAACACCTTTTATTACTTAACCGCAATTGCGTGTCCATAGAGACAGCGCAGACAACCCCCATCTTCGACCATGAATATCATTACAAGTCAGCCTACTGTTATAATATTACACGCACATGCGACAGGCATAAATCCCACTGATTTCATGTACGTATAATAAAATTACTAGTTGTGAACCAAGTTCAGAACCTCGCGATTGCTAAAACAAAAATTGAATTTTGAAATAGAAATTGAATTGTGTTCAATTCCTTTTTGACTGCTGCTTATGAATTCAAAACTGATGTGTGTGCTCATGCTTTGAGTTATAAGGCTAGATTGCCATTGCAATGGTATATTACAATGGCCATGCAGATGCAAAGTTAGCAGTTTTGTTGTTTACTCACTTGACACATGCTTGTAAGACACAGTGTGTAGACTACAGTATCAGTACTCGTGAAGCAAGGCTGTACGACAGTGTAACATTTGCAATTTGTGACATTTGACATTCAATTTGATTGAGTCATGCATCAGTGATTGACACAAATCTGTTGAGTTTTTATTTCTTCTGGTGACACTGTGTTAAATTTGCATTGCCAAAATAAATGGTCACTTTTCATTGTATATGATTCAATTGAATTGCAATGCTTGGTTCAATTTGGCCTGCTTGAACATTCAAATTGACACTAGCACTGAGCAATGCATGTGACATGTACCACTGCACATAATCTGCACAAACAACCAAGTTGCAGTCCATGGTGCTAGAAGTTAGTATTATAATTATGCTTCCTCAACATAATGCTATTGTCAATTTACCTGAACATATGCATTCGTAGACCTTGATTAATTCTGAATCAATAATATTGTAATTCATGTACCACCACACAACTGCATGAGTGATAGAAACGAAGTTGCAAACATTTTTGGTTTATTATTTGGTTCTATTTGAACAAACAGTCTGTTTTTTTTTCAAGAATTAAGTCTTTAAAATTTCTTTTGAATCCATGAACTTCATATTGATTGAACATACATCACACAATGTCATTTATAACTTGCTGCTCATACGTACATGAAATTTGTTTCTGTGATGTGTGGCCAATCTGCATGACATTGCGTTTTAGATGATTTGTACGTAAGTGCATTTAAATTTGTGGATTTGACATATTCAGGAGCTTGGAGTACAGTTGCGACACAGGCTGCTGTGTATAAAATAGGTTCAAATTTTGGGTTACATTAGATTTGTTTGATTGCGATGAAATCCATGGTTTCTGCAGAGGCTGTCTTCAGACACATTTCACATGATGGTATAATCCAATTAAAATCAGAATCTAACAAATATACATGAATGTGCATATACCGTTTATGTTCTAATTTTTCATTGATTCAGAGCAATTGTCACGAAAAAACGTCATTTGGAATGGAATTGCAAGGTTTCTGAAAGGTGGCGAATAATTGGAATGGGGGGACAAATATTTAGAATCAATGACGGCGAATTAGAACCATCAAAAGATAGACGTTTCTAGCTTGAGAACTGTTGCGCCCATTCGAGGATGCCATGCACATATACAAGGAATTTCGAATGAAAAATGAAAATCTTCTTCCTTGATTCAACGATTACTCAAACGAAATAAAAATGACAAATATAAACGAAGGAACAGCGGTTTCTCCAGTACGGTATATCAATGGCACAACAAATGGCAGAATGAAGGCGGCCAGCCTGCGTGACGAATAATTAGGGTCTCTGACATACGTAGGATTAAAACACATGTTATTTCGTCATCAATTAGAATGCTTTTCATCCCTTTTGGAGCCCATGACGAATATTTGGAATGAAGAAAAATTAGAGCATATACGGTATATAATCATTTGCTATATCAGTTTGAAAGTCCACTGATGTCACATTATAATAATATTTGGCATAGCGGTGCATGTTCCATACATGTACTACATACATCTCTCAGACTTAGACTTCGACAAGCAATAGTCAAGGTGAACACATTATGTGCTCAATTACATGTTTTCTTTGCTGTATAATTTTAGAAACGGCAAACCAACAATACCAGCGAAAATGAGCTGCATGTATATATCAGGATGTTAAATGAAATGTGAAGTGTCAGTTTACATTCGATCAGGAACGTAACAGATTATTTGTACAAAATCAATGCACACAACGTTTCGGCCACGTAGGCCTTCATCAGCTGTATAAAACATTTTATGCAGCTGATGAAGGCCTACATGGCCAAAACATTTTGTGCATTGATTTTGTACAATTGATCTGTTACGTTATAGAATTTGTTTGAAAGTTATATTATATCATAAGTCAACGTAGCATGCAATTAGTCTCTATCATATCAGATATAATCACACATTGCAGATTATGTCAATCAAATATGTATAATTTTATCACATGATGGTGCAAAGTGGTGCACATGAACCGTAGTTAGTCAAATCAAGTGTTCCAAGTACAGTGGAAAACAATAACAAAAGTGCGCAACACACGAACGATATTGAACTGTAATTTGTCAATCAATACCTTTTTATGACACTTCACATTTCAATTTTCTTACTTCTTTTCGCTAAATCACTTGTTTCGAAAACAGATAAAACTGACATGTTCGACTCCAAGCAAAACGGGCCGCCAGTTTATTGGTAAAAGTTGCCAGCAGTTCGTAATTCCTTTATTTTGTCATTTGTATAGCTTGTACTCGAACAAAGTTGTCAGAGAAAGAAGACGTCCTATAGACTTCGCCGAAACAACGAAGAAAGCAAACAGAGCAGTCTTGGAGATAGCGCCATATAATCTACACGTGTCCTTGCGCATGCGCAGTTGCAAAAAAGATGCCCCTAAAGATGTCCGACACAATGGCTGACACAATGGCTACTCAATTCGATCACCCGAACAACAAAATTGTGAATCCTACTGTTTAGCGGAAGAAACTTGAAAATCGCTGTATAGAAGTTTTAGACATTATTGTGCAATAATAATGAAGATTGTTAATTTTTTCGTATCGGTCAAGATGGGACTGTCACGGACCCAAACGTAAGTGACTTTGAGCGCGTTTTGTCTAATACCCAGTGGGGAAATGCACATAAAGTTTACCTTATCACATAGAACACGTTTGCCCGCTTCTGTTATTGCCACTTCACTGCCACTTTACTTTATCACCGACTTGCAACTTGCGCACAAAGAAACGACATATTGGCCAAAATATACGATTAAGTGCGTGGGCTTCTCGATCAGACTCCCCTATACGACGGAAACAATTAACCTCGCTAAACCGCTCGGTAATTATACGATCAAACTTCCAAGGAATCACTAAAATTAGTTCCTGTTAAAAGTAATAAAAATTGAATTCACTGCATGTAATTAATTCATGCAACAACTAAATCACTGTGCATAATAGTATTCTTATTTATATAGGATTTATATGCAGGGTTTCTTTCAGGGAACACGTCAAAGGGGGTAGGGCGAAATTTATAGCCATGAAGTATATGGGGGGCAAGCCAAAAACATTATAGTATATATTGCCTCTACAGTCATGCTGCGATATAAGCATCAACGTATATTAATTATCTATATATGATAGAAAATAGCATCTGTTTCTATGGGTACGTATATATATTATATAGGTATATATAATGTTAATTTGCATGGAGCCCAATAAACATATATGCGCATGCATGTCAGTTTTTTGCATATTGCCAAAAATTTCACCATGCATGCATGAATATTAATATATTGATTGTATACATGCATATGCATTATTCCATGCAATTAACAAAGATTGTAGCCCAACTTTCTGCTATACCAGTACCTCTAGTTTATAATGTACACATATATATTTAATGGAAGTTGTAGTATAATTAAGATTGTGAAAAGGTAGTATGTACATGGAATATTGGCAATAATAATCCATACATATCCACCTGAGAATAGCATAAAAATAAATATTATAGTCAATCGGAACTAAATTTGTAGTCCAGCATGAAACTCAGTACTTGACACTGATCCATTCACACTGTTAGGGTTCCAGTCATCTGAAGCCGGCTTCAAAGATGTTGTATCATTTCCATGCAATGGAAGGAAGCTTTCTTTAGTTTTCAAACGCTGATTATCCAACTTGGCCTAAATAAAATAGGATAATTTGTGAGCCAAAATTTAGCACAAACTGGAGCAAATGCATTGAAAGAGTATTTGTATGAAAAAATTTAGTGGTGGGACAAAATAGTAAAGTGTCCTCATTTCTGTCAAGTGCCTGTGCTTGTTGCACAAATGGCACAAACAAGAGTACAGAACTATAAGTGGTCAAGAATACCACACAAAGAACACTAAGAAACTATATGACACACAACAGCAAAACAGTCAGATGTACGTACACCACTACACAGGCAATGGAACTGCACACGCTCATTTCAAGAATCACATCACAAATGCATATTACGCACTTTGCTGATATACAAAGAGACATAACATAACAAATGAAAATATGTAATAAACTGTACACTTTACCAGATACATGCATCAAGAAACATACCAAAAAGCCCAAAATTGTATGAAAAGACAATGTTCTGCTCTATGTATGCATAGCTATTATAGATACTATCTATCTACGTATGGTAGAGCTTAAGTTACCAATTCCAACACAAATTAAAGCATATTTGAAAACCTAACAATATTACAATGCAACAAACGGTGGCTGCATTACATGTGACAATCCATCGCATTCCTCAGGGAAAGTACACTTCTGATAAATTTGCGGTAGTACATTCCTTCGCCACGTCAACAAAGTTGCAAACACATAACATTATTATGTAAACACATGACATTAACATGACACAGCTACATCCACAGGTACATACTGTACACATGATGCTTGTGTAGGGTGTGAAAAGTCCATACCTTACCAGAACACACAGCACTAATACCAAAACACACCTTGTTGTAAAGGAGTACTCCAAATATGGATATTGCCATTCCAGAAATGTTGGCCATTGTGACAGGGTTGCGTAACATAAGTATGGATACAGTTATTACAACCATCCTCTTGGTCACATTCACGATGGAGTAGCTCGTGGGTGTCATGAAGGACAGAACACTGAAGGCACACACGTTCTGCCCAAGATTGAGAAGACCTGCTAACGACAGCATTGCAATCCACTTCAAGAATTTACCGTGCTAAGACAGACAAGGGATACAGCATACAGTAGAAGGAATGCAAAACACACACATATATTCATTCAATGTCTACTATTTGCGGACACAAACAAAAATGTGAAGTCGCTGCTGCTGGACACAGGTAGTGACAGTGTATCCCTTGCTTTGGAATTATAGTTGAAGTCAATAACATAACATACATAGATACATTGTCCTGTATTCTCATATACACAGAAGGTGTTTCAGCCAAAGAATAAGGGGTGGGGAGGAGGGCAAAAGTGTAGTTGTGAAAACAAAGGGGTGTCAATAGGCATACATACGTTCGTATTGCAAGCAAAATACTACCATTACAATTTTTGAGGTGTATAATCCACTTCCAAATTTACTGTACCCATTGTACGTTTGAAAAAAATAAACTACATATATGTGAAAACGAGAGTGTATGTGTAACTTTGGCATATGTGGTTATACTCACTTGTACAGTTCGTTCTGCCAATGACCAGAAATCTCCAAATAGCCAAAAAGGTATCAAGAGTAGACTGGCAACTTGAGACAGAAGCAGCAGAAGACGCAAGTGATGTATTTTCACTTCCCTTAAGGACTAAAAAAGGAACAAAAATGTCATTATTCATCCATACCAAGTGCACAGCAAAACAAAAACCCAAAACAGATGTTTGACCAGACAATAATACGCATCATCTACAGTATATTATGTGCAAATAATCCAGATAGCATCATACGCATGTAAACATGCATGCACACACACATGCACACACACACACACACACACACACACACACACACACACACACACACACACACACACACACACACTAGTACTATTAACAGAAGCTGAGATGGTGGCGAAACATGCCATGTATAGTACCTTTTTAGAATACACATTTTGCAGTGCAAAGAAGAGTGTGGATGTGAGAGCTGCTAACATCCCTATGACATCAAACTGCAGTTCTGTGACAGTAGCAATTATCACACCTACTGCAATGGGGATTAGGGAGATACACATCTGGACAACCAGAAGAGAAAAGTGTAGATAAGCGACAAATCTGCAAAGAACTTCACACACATTACAGACATAAAATTGAAATGCATAAAAAACAAATACATGTATGGTACAGCAAGTACAATCATGCATGACAAATGCACACTGTGTGCACAGATATACGTACGTACAGACGCACACACAGCACCTGTACACAAGTGCATACGTATGTACGTACGTACATACGTATATGTGCCATACAAATTATGCATACATACAGTATGTACATACGTACATTTCACCATACATACCATACATACAGATGTACGCACATATGACGTACCACACACACGCACATCACACTGTATATACCATACATAAGTATGTCCGTACATGCGTATCTTGCACACAGTATGATATGTAGAACAAACGTACATACGTAAATGTCACCATACAAAACATACATACATACGTACGTATCATACATTCTGTACATGGCATGCATACTACCTTATATACACGCAGTACAATACTGTACATACATACATACATACAACGTTAGAAATAAGGTGCAAATGGAGGTTGGACAATGTCCTACCATTATCATTTTGGGTCAGACAATTTTCAGCTTTGCTTGGACATATTTTGAAGTACGTACACATGTGCCACAGCTACGTACGTACTGCAGCAGATGCACATCAACAAACATTGAAAGCATAAGTAGACATTCTCACTTCAAATAACTTGGTAACATCACCATGTGCATATAAATTGAGATGTTAGACAGTGCTCAGCCAAATGTCTGACCCAAACTTTATTGGGTTGGACCAAATGCCAATATGGTTGGACAATGTCTGAATTCCCTACCACTATTTCTAACTGTATACAGTAGAACCTCGCAATAAGACCACCCCGGAAATAAGACCACCTCAGAATTAAGACCACTTTGTTGCAGTCCGGAATTTCTCCTATAGTTTTACATGGAAATTAGTTTCAGAATAAAGACCACATTTTTTCTTCTGGATGTCAAAACCTCACAATTAAGACCACTTATTTGTGGATACTGCTGTTTTCTGTGGACATTAGGCTCTGAAATGACGACATCAGTAGAAAGAGATGGTAAACTTGGGGTCACTTTTTAACATTGTAATGGAGTAGCAATAAAAGAGGTGTGATGGTACAATTTATCTACAGTTTTATTGCCTTATGTGGATCCTGTGTCTATAGAATGACTTCTGGATGTGCCATGCTATTCTAGGCGGTACTTACAGAAATAAGACCACCTCAAAATTAAGACCACTTACAACGGTCCCAAGGGTGGTCGTATTTGTGAGGTTCTACTGTACGTATCTACATAAATATTACTACAATGTATACATACGTGCGTACATATCATACAGTATGTACATGTACAACTATGGCAACTGTGCATCATGTTTGTGCAGTATAATCACTGACTTTTAGAGTTGGTCTTTCTTTGAGTATTACAACTGACAAACTGACGGCAAAAATTGGGAGTAAAGCCTGAGGGAGAGACGGAGAGCAAGGGCAACAATACTACTTGACATGAACAGCAGTACCTGCTGTGAGGTAACACATTCAAGGACCAGTGAGAGATGGTCTTCAAAAAGGGGTGGTCTTAACTCAGGGGGCATCCAATACGGGGTATATTTACATTTGCAACCACCAAAGCTGGTCTTACAAGGGGGGTGGTCTCTCAAACGGGATACTATTACATTGTGCATTGTGTGGTCTGACAGACAACCACATTCATGCAATATGACAATGGTCACATCTATCGGAGGTATATGTATGTGTAGGTACGTATGTAGGTAGATACAAGCAGTGGTATGTACTTACTGCACATACTGCATACATACTGCATACATAGCAATGCTTCAGCAAAACTGTGCAACAAAGAGGATATGCCTATAAATTGACAAACTCCTGATTGAAAAACCTACGCATGCACTGTGACACACGTGACAGGCAAAAGAAGACCACCAGCTACGTATGTACTTATACTAGTGTAGCATATCATGTATGCTATACTTACATAATTTCAACAGAGGTACCATGAATATGTATACAGTGTATACATATTCATTCATGTATACACATACATATACGTATGTACTGAACAATAGTGCGTACGTACATACATACATACGTACGTACCTTAACTAAATGTTGCAGAAGCGATAAAGGCCATGCACAGTAGGAAATCAAGAGAGAAAATAACGAAAGAAAACATTCACAAAGATTAGACAATGCATGTATGCTGAAATAAACAATGGTAAGTGGTCTGCTAGGTATACATATACGTATGTACATACATACATATATTATGTTCATTGCAACACCAATATACGTGTAAATGCAGTCTACAAATAATTATGCAAGCGACTATCAACCTTGTTAAGAAGAACACCTTTAAGACATATTTCTGTATAGTACGAACTACTGCTGAGGTGTGCTCAATTTGCTGTAGTACTGCAGATGTATGCCGTATCATTCTGATAAGAATTTCTGATGACAAATAATTTTATGGGGTAACCTAAAACTTGTGCTAACGAGGTTCAACTGTACCACTAGTCATGTATACAAAGTTGCAGAAGGAAGGGTGACACAAGTTTAGTCTGGAAGTTTAAAGTCACCAGCAAGGTCACTTAGGCATTCATTTCACCAGGTGTCCCGCTCTGTGTGAGAAGCTCTGGCATAAGCAAGCATACGGGGAGAGGGATGGTATAAGCCATGATGGCTAAGATCAATGGGGCAAGAGACGCAGAGTGATCAATGAACCCCATCCCATAAACAAAAGGTCTGCATACCTGAAGGTCTCAAGGAGGAATTGCTCATTAGGAAACATAAATATGGCAGTATGTGTACACATACCATGAATGGCACAAGGTATATGCAGGTATGCAAGTACGTATGAAATTTCAGGATTTCGTGTATTTTTAGTCAATCAACTGAATAGCTGTAGCTAGTTGTATCACTATAATCTACATCTATTCTAGTCCATTTTACTACAAGCAACTGACTGAAAAGTATTATAAAAGTTTCTGGAATTACCAGCTTCCTGGAGTTGCCTGCGTGATGGATCTTGATCAGGAAACTGCAGCAGTCGTACAATGGCACGGCGGGACAAGTGGGTGCACAAACAGAACAACCTATATGCATGCACTATGCACTGGGTTCTACCAAATGTATAGTAATCTGAGTCTTTCCAATCCAACCATCTCACGAGGTACAGTCACCATACTTACCTAAGTATGGTAAGAGTCACTCTGCAATCCAACAACCTCCTAATCCGACACATTTAGTGTCCGATTTGAGAGATTTCACAGTAAGTATGTAGGTATGTATATGCAGGCAATATTAAAATGAGAAATTGAAAGGGTGACATGATACATAAGTTCTTTGTATAAGGGCCCTCTGCCCCTACATACATAAGCCCTGGCTCAAGGCACCTCTATTTTAGAATAGATGGAGTATCTATGATTGTAGTAATTTTCACCAATATTACACTACAGCACACAAACGCCATGTAGGATAAAACCATTGGCCAACACTAGATACTCCAAAAGTCACACACAATACTACTCACCAGTATGAGCATACGATACAGGGACTTTCCACAAACTGACATGAGACGATACGGACGCTAAAATTTTTCCAGCAGCTAAAGGAATGATTCTCCACATCATAAATTTTTTGGATAAAAAGGGAACGGGTTGTACTCCGAAGTAAGAGAGACTGGGGTATAAACATATTACTGCCACTATCAGGTGAGCTACAGACAAAGTTGTGGGATATGGCAACTCCTTCAACACCGTCTTACTGAAAACGCTGCTGATGGAGCCAAAGGTATAATAAAGAATACACCAGAAAACTACTTTGAAGATCTTCACCACAAGGGGACGGTTTGCCATTTTGTAATTGGCAGGATTCGTACTCCTCTGGGAAGGTCATGCAGCTTCAGGCCGTGAAGGAAACACACACGCTCGGGCTGAACTGTATCCGCTTGGCGGAATATCGCTCGGAAATTAACGACCACCGTTCTCGATCCCCGTTCCAACTTCAAATCTCAAGCTCACATTTGCGGGGATGTCCCTATTACCCATGTGACGAACGTTGATTGGATTATAGTCACGAGTGCTTTTGCTCGACCCTGAGCCTAGGATTACTCATGGCTTCTTTCCTACGTCTTGTGTTTATTTCTGCAGTGTCTGCTGTGATTTATGCTAAACACGGATCTACTAGCTGTCGAGATCCGAGAAATCTTGCGGGATGTCCATTGGAATTTTCGTTCTTCAAACCGACCACTCCAGAAGATGCTGCCATTACCAGTTCTGTCCTCACCCACGCTGTAGCCGAGTTGGACGACAGTGACATGCACTGGGAGCATCAAGTCATCGTTGACGAGTGCCAAATACTGACCATAACCATTATTCACTACAACTCAGACATTGTAGTGTCCGCTAAGGATCCTACAGGTAAAACTATCACCCCAGGTCTAGATGTACAAGAGGGATTCGGGATAAACACAGGAGAGATGTATCCAAGTAGATCTATCGCGTTCCAGTCTCCCAAAAGTGGAATGTGGACTGTTGTACTGGACTTGAACTCAGCATCTTTTGGAAGAGTGAATGCATACGTCATTGCATCAGTGTATTTGGCCAAGTCACAGATTTGGGGTACAGTGGAAAGTGAAAGCTTACTTGTTGGCAGCACGGTGGGACTGATGGCAAAGATGGAACCCAATCCTCTTCTTACCAATACATCCGGTTCACTTTCGTTCAAAAATGCCATAAAAGAAGCTGAACTGACTGTTTCTATGCCTGGTGGTACCACAGTGCGAGAGCCTATGAAGGAATCCATGGCCAGTAATAATATCAATGACCACATGTACAAGGGTCAATTGTACGCTTCTAAGCCAGGTGTGTATAATGCCAGAATTGACTTTGAAGGTGTACACAGTGATACAGGAGAGCCCTTCCAGCGATCCTTGTTCTATCTATTCCAAGTGGTTGAGCCTGCAATAAAGTTGGCAAATGAACCTTCCCTAGCTGAGATGCATAGCTTTGACGTTATTGAAATGGATCTGATATACATAAATGTACCTGTAGAATGGGATGAAAGTAGTGAAACTGTTTTCCGAGGTTTCACTCAAGTCTGGGGCACTTCAGACAGTGGAGAGATAGTCCCCGTGGCATGGCTTAGCGGGCTTATGTCGATTGAATCTTCCAACCGGTTCAATTCCACTCAATACCACCTTAGCTTTGAGTTGCATGCAAGTTGGCTTGATATAGCCAAAGCAAGTTATCCTCTCTATTTAAGAGAAACCAATTTCGACGACATAAAAGCCTTTGTTACTCTCACATCTGCTGACTCACTCAAAGTATCGACAAATGACAGAAACCTGATTGGGAGAAAGTGGAGGCCTCATAAGCCAGATGATATCACCTATGAAATGAAGAATGGATACAGCCCGTGTCACTATCTGAGTCAAAACTCTTCTCAGGAACAGGGCACACTAGTACTTGTGCATGGTTACTGTGCTAAGGAGACACCATTTGATCTTGATGAGTTTACTGACTATGCTGTGCTAGAAGACTTCAATAAGAATCGACTTAACGATGAGTTTGCACAAGCTATATTTGATTTTGTTGAACAGCAGGGCATCACGAAGTATAGCCTTGTTTCTCATTCACAAGGAGGATTTGGTTCATTGCACTTGTACACTTACTACCACTCTGGAGTGGATAATACGGTATGTATGTACGTATGTGGTGCATTTCTACTGTGTTGTGTATCTCTCAGTTCTTTCTTTGCATGACCAGTTTTTGCCTCTTATTCTTTTGTACGTATGTATTAGGTGAAAGGTGGCCAAAGGCCTCCTTTCCCCCTATTTCACCGTGTGGGTACGTATATTTCCCTTATATCAAGTGTATACGTAGTTGTTACATGGAGTGTAGTTCTTTTGTGTGTACAGTGCTTTAAACTCCTTGATTGCATGTACACACGCACACACGCACGCACACACACACACACACACACACACACACACACACACACACACATACACACACACACACACACACACAAACACACACACACACACACACACACATTTATCCAATTGTACGTGGTTTCAATATATTGTGGCAGCCATAAAGCGATGACTTTGAGTTTCTTTTCCAGGAGGGAATTGCTGAACAAAGGAGTGTGAATAAAAAAGCTGTATTGTAGTTCACCCTCGTTTGTAAACTTTTGATGGCACCTTGAAGGGAAGAACGAGCCTATTTCCAAAATCCTTAATTTCATAAGCAATTGGAAAGAAACCCCTTCGAGGTCACCTTCCAAAAACACTGGAAACTTTGGTGGAAGAATGTTGAGAATTCCTTACACAGCTTCGTGGATTAATGCAAACAAACAATTGCGCTACCCCCATTGTAATAAGATGCACATACCTACGCAGGAGTACCCTTTTGGCATAGAAAGTACAGGTTCAAGTTACTGTATGGTATTTTGTGCAACACAATAAGCATGATATTGGGCATTCAACGATATATGGAATGGTTGGCAGTTTTATTTGATATGAAAATTTCAGTACAGTGTTATGTTTATGCTGTAGGGAAGTGGACGCAAGTTACAGAGCATTGGGACACCATACCATGGTTCAGCTGTTGCAGGAACCTTGGCTGACATTGGCAACATCTTTGGCTTATTATGTGGGTCCAATGATGACCTCACATATGATGGAGCTGAGCGTTGGTTGGGCGAGATTCCTCCTGACAAACAGAATGAAGTTTACTACTACACAACTCAAGTTAGTGATGTTATGTAGATTCATTACACATCCGCTCATTATTGCTTGCCACACATTTTGAGTTGTTGTGGTCACCTGCTGGTTGTGTTTCTCGGACAAGCTCTTCACACATACTTGTGGTGTATTTGATGATGTCAGAACTAACTCTTACCTTTTGTGTGGGCACCAGTGCCACATTCAGGAGAGGGAGCCATTCAGGATTGCTGCATACTGCCCCTCCCCCCTAGAATTCAGGATTGCTGCTGTCCCTCCCCCTAGACTTCAGATTTGTTGTTGCCCGACCCCCTAGACTTCTTAGCAAAGTCTGAGGTTTCCTGAAAGGCAGAATTTAAGGGGAAATGGTGAAAACAAACTTTAGTGCTATAGTTTTGCGAAAATTCTGTTGAACCTGCATTCTGTTAATCCCAGGACCTCAATTACGTACTTTACGTCAAAGATGCAAGAGGTATCCGCGCATTTCAAATATGATTGCCATGATCTTGAAAACCAAACTACTATCCACTGTCAGGGATGCTAGTGATTCCTTTGTGTATGAGGGACAGATGGGGGCTTTTGGCTCCTACCCCTTGTGATGAGCCCCCCCATGGAGCTTTGTTGCATAGCATACGTACCTGGATAACTAGAGCATGGATCTACATAGTAGCTATTTTGACCCCCACCCTCTCCCAAAAAATTGAGTCATGGTTTGCTGGCCCCTCTTATTCCTGTATACATCCCTGTGTGCAGTAGTCACTCTTATTAATACTATTTGTCCTCTACTTGTAGTATGGTGATGGAGGATTGTTTGGTAGCTACTGCATATGGGGAGCTGGAGCATTACTTGGACATCCTAATGATGGCCTTGTAACCATTTCAAAGACTGATCTTCCTGAAGGACACCTTGTCAATCATTTTGTGGGTGAGTGCCACTCTGTGGGCATGCACTACGATCCACAGTGCAAGAACAAGGAGCGCAACACTGAAATCAATAGTTTGGCTGCTAGGTAGGATGGTCTGCTCATGATTGTATATATCCGAGGGCCTGTTGACACTGGTGTGAACTTTGCTGTGTTATGTTTGTACATTCCTTTTTGTATTTCATTATTGCAATCTTTTTTGTTTTGGTACCCTACTGTTAGTATTATTGAACTATTAAGTGGCTTTTGTTTATGAAAAAAACATGATATGAAAACAATGTGTATGATATATGCATGCCTTTGGCTGCCTTTTTACCTAGTGGGTATTAAGGATGTATGCGTGTATGTGTGTGTGGGTAGGTGCATATGCATGCATGTGTATCATGCTACACTTGTAATTCCAGTTGCTGGAGTATCTATGTTCATACTTGTTAATTTCCAGGTCATCTTAAATACACAGGGGTGGAGGCACAGAGGGAGGGATTGTCCATTCATAATAGAGCCCCCCCCCCCCCCCCCCCCCCCCACCCACACACACACACACCTACTTGCACACACGTTAACGTTATGGGAGCTGCCGCTGCCCCTGAAGAATATAGTTATGGGAACCACATAATTGGACCAGTGACCACACATTCATGTGCAGTGCAGGCGACCAGTGACCGCACATTCATGTACAGTGCAGGCGACCAGTGACCGCACATTCATGTACAGTGCAGGTGACCAGTGACCACACATTCATGTGCAGTGCAGGCGACCAGTGACCGCACATTCATGTACAGTGCAGGCGACCAGTGACCACACATTCATGTGCAGTGCAGGCGACCAGTGACCGCACATTCATGTACAGTGCAGGCTATACAGGAACTAATATGCAAATAATGACAAGACAAAACAAGCAAGAGAAAGTATACATGTTATTGTGCCTCTTATCTTACAGCTGCCGGAAGTGACGTTAATTTCGTTCTCGCTAGTTTCCGTTGGGTCGAGTGGTGCGTGCATGACAGTCTCTCGTTTTAGGGTCTGGCAAAGCATAGACAGAGTGAGACAATGCAGAGTGTCATGGATTCGCTAAAGTTGCTCGCTATCCTTACGTGGATTCTTCTTCAAACGGGTGCTACAGGTATGCGTACTGTAGTTGCTGAACCCGTCATTTGTTGGGTTTCGCATGTATTGTCTGTGTTTATTAGGTAGTGTGTTTCGGAGATGGTGCTACCACGTTGGAAGCAGAGACACGTATTCAGTAGATCTAACTTTCTGTTGATGGACCTTTTGCCTAGATTTTTCGCGCTCACTTTGGGTGCTTGGAATACAAGTAAGGTATTGAGGGTCTATGGGTAGACTCGGTCGCGAATAGGATCAAATGTAAAATCGGACAACGTTACTGCAACATACAGTCAAACCTCATTAGTGAGTACACCTGTGGACCCTCCAAATTGCTACTCACTTGCTAACCACATAGATTAGTATTATGGGTTATAAGCTGGGGTATCATATCCTTGTACTTCCTAACCAGGTATTACTCATAAACAGTGTTCTTACTAACGAGGTTCTACTGTATGTTGCCGTAGCTATGATATAATACTCTAGATTTTGTAAGCACAATAATTATTGTTTATTTGCAGGAACTTATATATGGGACTCATGACAGAGTGTGATCCCATAGCACTGAATCATACAAGCTTTATGAAGCTCATGAAGTAGCAAACAAAAATACACAGATATACATTACTTTGTCATGTGTAAAACCTAGCATACCACATACTATGGATACAAGACAATTATTTTTGATAGCTTGAAGAAGTAGGGTTTCTACCAGACAATGATTGTGATGATAGTGGATGGATTGTTGACTAAGTTGAAATCGACAGAATACAGGTGCAAGTGATGTTCTCTGTTGAATATACACTATATAACTACATGCTCTCTGTTGAAGTCAATATGCATTTAATAAATGGATATTGACTTCAACAAAGAACAATTGAATTCTGTATGTACCAGGACTAAATCATGATGTGCACTCAAATTATTTAATTTTTAATTGTGTTTTTGTTGTTGATTATACCGCAAATGATATCTTGAGTATATTGCTTTTTAATAATATCATAGAGGCTCATTGCTCATTTTTGTTGTGAAGATTTCTGTGGAAGATTTTTATTGAAGATTTTCTGTGCTACGTGTTTTGCTCAAGATTATTTTTGACTAACATATTGCTTTTTGCCAAAAAACGACTCACAGGACTGGAAATGGGTGTGAAAAGGCCAAAAATTCCCCTCTTAGACCCCCATTATATTTCCCATTTTCTAGATCCACCATTGTTTATAGAGCAATATAGCTGGCAAGTAGATGGGCTGCATTTTACAGAAAACTGTGATGGGGTATTCTCCCTCCTTTTGTGGCAATTCATTTTCATTCCTCCAAGCTAGACATGTGGCCTCTCCCTCCCAAAAGCAGCTCTGCAAGTGTGCATGAAAATTATTGTGCAAATTGCACAATTAACCTACAAACTGTAAAAATATGGTCTGTGTCGATGTTCTTTAAATTTATAGTGATCAAGGGAGGGGGGCAATTACACAGCATAGTGATGTAGGGGAGGAGATACGTGCGTGTGTAATATTGTGGAGAATTATAGCTACTAAGGGGTCTGGGAACTTGCCCCTCCCCCCTGGATAATTCAGTTTTAGGCTTCATAAGGTGGTCTCTTGGACCATTTTAGACCACTTTTAGCAGATTTGTAACTTCAAAGATTACTGTTGCAGTTGTGCATGTGTGTTACAGAATAAAGGATTGTGGCAACTGGATCATGAGGGGGGTTAATTCCCCTTTGTCCCCTACTTCCCCTAGAAGAAACCCCAAGTGTAGTAAAAATCTACCCCAGGGGATTTAATCCTGACTTGTGGCCACAATATCACCATTCACATGCATCCTGCAAGAATCAGTTGTTAGTAAAAGAAAGCAGTGATAGCACTTGAGATCACTTTGCTATGTGTGTAAGCATTATTGTCCCACAGTTTCAAGGGGCAACTGCCACAAGCCCTGCATAGTCTACTGTCTACAGTCTTTGACTGTGCATGTCCATTCTGTTCTGTGACAGTTTTAATACAGTATACCTACTATACCTATGGTTATCTTTTGTGGCAGTCACTGGTCAAACAGATATAGCTACATTGTCTGCTGAGGTGACCCCTTCTAATGGAGTGCAGTCAACGGTGGGAGAAGTGTCCAGTATTGTTGAAAGTGTGAGCACATCAAGCAGAAGTCTTTCAGTTGGATCAGTGTCTGCTGAGATGACCAGATTTGAGGAGGTGCAGTCATCATCTGCTAACTCCCAATCGCCTTCAATGACACCTAACCCAACTGTGACAGGTAAATGGTAAATTAAAATTTATTTTTAAGTATAACTTGTAAGTATTGCAAGTGCAGTGGAAACTTGTTATAAAGTAATCCCTTAAGTGGATTTCTGTATATTATAGTGAATAAAGTCATGTGACCCATTCAATGTTCTACTATGAAAGTGTAACTGATGACAATATATTGAATGTCTGATATAATGAAGACTTTTCCGTATCCCCTGGGATTTGGTATAATGAATTTGCCACTGCATGCCTAGCTACGTATGTATGTATGTTTGTGTACATAATATTATGTGGATGCTTGGTACTTGTTTGCATGCTTCTGTTCACCTTTGTACTTTATGTACTTGCTCAAGTTGTGTCAGTGGGGAAATGGGATTGTTACTAGGAAAATAACAGGAAATTTAAGGGCTGGGAGGCCAAATAGGGACTGTGAAAGTAGAGAAGGTAGAGTAACTGCAACATTTGATGATGGCATGACTATCTGACCATATTTTTAACTGCACTAGCCAGTTGAGTTCCTGTTCATATGTATGTACAAGTGTCGATGGGTTCACCGTGGATTCAATCCATCGACTCAAGATCTGAGTGTGGGAGAGTATAACAAAGTACCCTACCCACATAGAAACCATGAGCCTTTGGAGAATATAGGATCAGTATGTTTTGATTTGCTTGCACTTTTTAATTATTGTGCGCTTGGGATTTTATGCTATAACATCTTTTTTTTCTAAAGCATACGTACGTACACAGCTTCTGTAATGTCCTTTATTATCATGTCAAGTTTTGTTTCCTCACAGTTGGTATTTATGTATGTAGATGTATTTGTACATGTGTTTATACAGTATGAGATGAGTCTGCAGTAATATTTATGGATTCCGTGTACTTTTGTTATGTATATTCTCTGTGAATGTGCACAGGTACCTGTGGTGTATGCATCCTAGCTTACCATTGCTGATGTTGTTTCACATTGTGTAACTTATACATGTAATGTGGACAGTTGTCAACCTCATTCATTTTTACCTGGTGATATGCAGCTACTGAAGGGGGGGTGTCTTCAACTGAGATTTCAACATCCAATATTACACAAACTTCAGTGGTGCAAGAATCATCAAGTATTGTTGAAAGTGTGAGACCATCAAGTAGCAGTTTTTCAGTAGGATCAGTGTCTACTGAGACGACCAGTGTTGATAGAGTGCAGTCATCATCCATGGAATTTCTCTCTTCTTCGATGATGCCTAGCTCACTTTCATCGACTTCGATGATGCCTAGCCCATCTCCAGCAGGTAAGGCTCATGAGGTACAGTGCAACAAATCCCTCTATTTCAGACACCTTGGGACCAGGAGGGACTATCCTGATTATGAAGGTGTCTTTATTTTGGGAGTTGAAGTTGTGCATGGCAAAGCATGGACAATCATCTGCATTGTTCCAGTATCATGTGTCCATAGTAGAAGGGTGTCTTCAATTCAGAGGTCTGCATAGGAGTTCCACTGTATTGTTTTAGTTATTTTTCCTATAAATTTTAATGTACAATAAATGGTTAATTTTGCAGGCTAAATCTAAATAGTACTGCGGATATTGGGAGCCTAGTAAAACTACTAAGTTAGCTCTGTGAGTGATTATATTTAGTGGATCAGTGACCGCATGTACAGATACATCTAGATTGGTTGATGAAATGAGGATCTAGCTGGCCAACATAGCTGGCTATCACTTTGCACTACGTATAGATCCACATGTACTGTACCTGTGGCTGCATGCAAGCCTGCATGCATGCATGATCTAATTTGAGCACTTCAGAGTACAATGTACGTACGTATGTTATGCTGCTGCTTCACATTTTTTAGTTTGTGAATGCACAGTAGCTGTGCTTACGTTGTTTTATTTATTATATCTGATGTAGGGTGCGACCCAGCATGTGTGATGGGAACCTGTACAGATGAATTAGTATGTGACTGTTTAGAGGGGTGGACAGGAGAAGACTGTGGTACTGTCTGTAAGTTGTGCACAATGTGTGAACATGTATGCCAGTCATGTGTTATACTAAATTTTGTGTTCTTTTTCAATCTACTAGTGTTGGCACCTGCAATCATTACCACTGAGTCTATGGTCAGAGGTTTCAGTGTTGGATGGAACTTTACAGATAATTGTTCTTCAGTGTCATTTGAGTTGCGTGTTTCCATACCTGTAACTGAGACTACTCCCTTTGCACTGGTGTCTTCATTGCAGACCACTAGGAGTTCAGCTGTTGTGCGAGATTTGGAATCCGATACTGAGTACTGTGTTGAAGTAAAAGGGCATTGTGGCAGAGATTCTAGTACGTTCTCAAATCCTTCATGCATAAGAACAGCTCCACAACCTTCTCTTAATGAAAGCTACATTGTTGTTGAACAACTGGTGGCTGGTACTGGCGAACCCACTCTGACAAATGGTATCACAGTTGCTATCAATGATGTTCTCAAAGATCAAAGCAGTTATTTTGGACACATTTATGGATACTACCTTTCTTTTGCTGTCAGTATCCTCAACTCTAGACGACTTCTTCCTTTTGGGACTGTTTATGGTGATGAGGAATATTCTTTTACTTATGATAGGTACTATTACTATGACAGATACTATGGGGTACGGTACACACTTAGAGATGAGCTTCCTTTTTTTGGATCAGAACACCGCATCCTCTATCTTAACTTCTACGGTTTTGTGTCCGTTGGACGGGCATACAGCAACCCTTGGAGGCGTGTGCCATTTCCCCTAACTGGAGGCGTGCCTATGGTGGCAGCTATGTGGTGGTGGTACCATTCCACAATCTATGTACATGAATACAGGGTTGATAGTGGACAAGAATATGATGAAGCTATAATTACTCTTGTTCGAAACAGGCTGCAGCGATACCATGGTGTCAGCTTGGACTTCTCTCCCGAAACAGTGGTGTCGGTCACATGGAGCTTGGTGAGTAAGGGCATTGTTCTTTCGTGTATCTGATCCAAAGGTGGTGCACAGAGCAGAAAATTGGTTTGTGCATACATAGTACACACTATATGTACGTACGTATATGGTAGGCCATTGGACAGGTGGGATGGATGGCCAACAGCTTTGCTGCTGTACTCCATGTGATGCTGCTGTGCATCCCCTAGGTTTCATACTAAGTTGTATTTGTGTGGTAATGGATTGCATTGTTCATGCATAGCATATGTGCTATACCCTATATTATGTTTCATTCATGTTTTTACTGTAGGACTATAGGTATATCGGCTACACTGCACAGATGCTCCTTGTGTCCGATGGTGTAATGACATACTCAATTCTATGCTACGATGAAGACAACTGGAACTTTCCTTACTGGTACTCCAGGTACTCCTGGTACAGGTATTCTGGCCCAGTCATTGGGTATTCAGGTGGGGATGGTTTCAACTTCAAAACTCTTGATGTGGAATACTGGAACCTGAATAACATTGCTGGTAATACAGGGGTGGTTGGAGTATGGGTTTTCCCCATATTTAGTGAAAACAATGAAATAGACTCTCAGTTGAGATGTAAGGCTTGGTATGATAGAGAAAAGCTTCACAGACCAGTTGATTTTGTGCGGGAGTCTTCACTCAATGCCTGTCCATGTACCATTCGACAAGCTGAAAGGAACTGGAGAATGGGCTGGGCATGGGGGTTTAGGTATGGAAGTAGGGAAAGGTGTACAGTCATGTGGTGGCCTAGGAGAAACAACAGGAGATGGTGGTGGAGCAGACCAATTGGTTCGAAGGAGTGCTGCTATGATGAAAGAGGAAATCTTCTTGTAGGTCCAAAGCTAGGGGGAACATCTAACCGGTATCATCATTACTATGAAACTACCAAACACATAAATAATGATCTTGCTCCGTATCGTGACTGCTGTGTCGGAACATCAAAAACAAAATTCTGCAACTACTACTATGAGCTACGTGTTTCTGATGATTGTTCTGAATATGACGAAAGAACAGGTGAGTGCGGGCAATAAAGTTTTATGTGCCTATTTTAATATTAATGTAAAATATTTGGTTTATACTTGATTGGGTTCAGATTTTCATTTGATTGGGTGCACATTGGTTTGCATAGCTTAGTGTGTGTGTGTGTGTGTGTGTGTGTGTGTGTGTGTGTGTGTGTGTGTGTGTGTGTGTGTGTGTGCGTGTGCATGCATGCATACATGCAAGTGCACAGTACGTGTGTATGTACGTGTGGGCATGCATGTGAACGTGTGTTTGTGTGTGTGTGCATGCATTAGTACACGTGTACATACGTATGTGCGTGTGTGCATGCTTGCATTGTGTGCTGTGTGTGATAAGTAAGGTATCCTTTTATGTGCTGTATGTATGTACATATACTATGGTCATGTCTCACAATGTATGTGTGGATATATGTATGCACTTTATTGCATATCTAAATGGTGCTGTATAAATATATCTGTGTGTCTATGTTCCATGAGGATATGTATAACTTTACATCCTCTATTTTTGGCATTTTTCACAACAGCCCGGTTCTGGGGAGACCCCCATTTCAACACATTTGATGGTCTTGGATATACCTTCAATGGAAAGGGTGAATTCTGGCTTGTTCGGACAACAGATGACTCTGTTAGTATACAAGTCCGCCTCAGTCCATTTGGCAGTGGAGCAGCTACAGTCATCACTGCTGCAGTTGTGCAGTTCAACAGTACTGCCTCTGCCAATGCCTACATTGACAACAATGGCGTGATTGTTGAAATTGGCGGACAAACATTTGCCATTGAAGATGTCCCTAGTGCAACTTACGTTGGACAAGATGGGACAGTGTACGAAGTAGACATGATGAGCTCTGATTCCTTTAGTCAGCTAGAAAATGTTTCTTTCATCCTTGATAATGACACCAATACTGCTGGCGGGATATCCATATCACCAACAGATGGCTCCTTGTCTGTTACGGTTAGACTTCAGTCGAGTGATGTCTTGTCCGTGACTACTGACTTGAATGCTGCAGTGGTTAGAGGCAAAACAAGAGGTTTACTTGGTGTCATTAATGGGAACATATCTGATGATTTTACCCTTCCAAACGGTACCATCACTGATGTGAATGCAACGGATCAAAGTGAAGTTTACTACCAATTTGGATTGCTTTGTAAGTTGTGTGTACTACGTACTATGCATCTGACTAAGTTGGAAGTACGTATCTTGCAGTTGAGCAATAGTTTGGTATATATTATTGTTGTACTGAACATACCAAAATATAATTCTTCAGACGATATTTATAACATTTGTAAATTTCAGTATCATGGTATTCATAACACACATTCAAGTCCAACTTTATGAGGTTTTTTGACCTCATGCATGCATTACGTGTATTATTCAAATCCTGGCATTGTGTCATTATTGTGGTAATTGTGAGATTTCTTATGCAACAACAATGCATGGTAAAATCCAACATCATCCAACCCTAGTTGGAATAGTACGGTACAGTTTCAAGCATTAATTTGTATATTTGTTGGTTGATTGTATACAGTGGACCCCTCTATTTCAGGCACCATGGGGCTAGAAAGGGCCGTCCTGACTATTGAGGTGTTCTCCTTTCAGGGGCTTAATATGTACTTTGGCTTATTATAGTGGATTATTACGTTCCAGTGACATGTGTCCACACAAGTTGGGTGTCTGCAATTCAGGGGTCGGGATTGGAGGGGTTCCACTGCATATGACTACTATATATAGCTGTTGCTGTTTATGCATATCTGTGTATTACATTGCCAATAAAGTAATCCCTTTCTTTATCCGCAGGGAGAGTAAGTGAGATGGACAGTCTCTTTGTCTACAGAGGAAGTGACTCGTATGCCAGTGTTAATGATGACACTGGATTCACTCCTCAATTTGATTTGGATTTTGATAATATTCCCCCAAATATCAGGGTTGCCTGTGCAGGAGATGTTCGTTGCTTGTTTGACTTTCAGGAAACCAACGATACAGACCTAGCTATGTCTACCGCGCAAGAACAGGATTCCCTTCAAGAAACTCGAACTACTCTTGGTACGTATGTTGTTTGAAAAAGAATGTAGTCACTCTAATCATGACTGTACATTCTAGATTTTTCAAATGTTGCCGCATTTTGTAGCTCTGATTTATGCATGCAATGACATAAGATGAACTGAGGTATCTAAATATTCTCAGTATGCGTAGTACATACGTATGTATGGATTTTTTGCTTGTTCAAAGTGGTTTCCACTCCAATGTACATATACCTAATGTTACTGTACATATTATGATATATGTATAGAATAATGTATTATCAAATTGTGTGGATTTTGTTGTATGACTTCAGAGAATACTGCAATAATTCAATCAGATGTACGTACTTGAAGTTGTCCTTGTTTTCTATTGCAGTGGAACCTGTTATTCAAGACACTTGAAAACCGGGACACCTGTATAAACTGGACATTAGAATATGATCCCAAATTCTCCTCCATTGACTTGTGTACATTTGATACCTGCACAATATGGACACCTCTGTGTTCTGGAATTAGGACAGACATTTCTGGTCCCAATAGGTTATTCTCATGCATTGTACCTGTGTATTGTGGACACTGCAAAGTTATAGCAACTGTGAAGAGACACATATGACATTGTGTTCATTCCCACCTTTTTATGGTTCAGTCAGTTATAATGACTTCAATACCCTCGTTTTGTCTTTGAAATGCTGTTTGTATGATTTGTTACTGGTACCAAATGCATGTTTTCCTTTAGTACATGTACTCTGTCTTAATGACATATTGTGACAACCCTGGAAATTAAATCAGGACACCCCCGTAATCAGGACACTTCAGTGGTCCCCAAGGTCTCCGCATTATACAGGTTCCACTGTATATAGTCTCATGCCTAGACTCATCAATTGCCCTTCATTGGTAATTGAATCAACCCAAGTACAGTAAAACCTGTCTTAAAGACCACTTGCTCGTAAAGGCCACCTGTCTATAGAGACCATGGTAGGCTGGTTCATTGTCCACTTCATTGATACTAATGCACCTCTGTACAAGGACCACCTGTTTACAGAGACCACCTTCAATTGGTCCCTTGAGTGGTCATTATAGATAGGTTTTCTGTAATTTATTGTATGTATGTTAAATGGGCCCACATGACATAGCTTGAAGGAAATGCATATACTAACATGAATTTCATGTTAGTAAGCCCTTCTAGTTCCTTCTGTTAGCAAGTAAGGTAGGTCTTTGTGAATGTCCAATGGATCATGTCAAATTGGTATTAGGGATCGAGTGTACAGTATATAAGTTGCTCTTTGCTAATTGTAAGTCTTTTCTGTATTGTGTATTCATGCAGTGGCCCCTCCCACTATCAATGGTCCTAGACAGATCAGAGTTGTGGCTGGACAGATGTACATGGCTCAATACAACAGCACTGGAAACCTCAGTCTACAGGTACTGCAGATAATGTATGTATTATGCTTTCATCTGTTTTGTTCTGAACTTTGTTTGAGTAAGTTATAGATATTGTTAGTGTATGCCAAGCATTGTTGTACAGGCTGTAGTGATTATGGATGCAGTATGTGTAAGTGCATGAGTGAATGAGACTGGACATTATTTCTTGCATGACCTTTTTCAGTATTGTACACTTTTATTTTTCGGGTGGAGTAGGTGATTCCATTGCATTATGTAGTTGTCAATGCTCAGTCTGCTAGCTATTCTTGTTTCTCCTTTTAGTCTCCTTCACCTCCAAACCTCTCCCTTGTTGATGGTGTCCTCTCATGGAATACTCCACCTAGTTTGGCTCCAAATGACACAATCCAGATCCTAGCCACTCTATCAGATAGCAACACTACCAATTCCCTAACAGTGTCTGTTGTGCTCTGTGGTTGCGTGAATGGTGGAGAATGTATTGAAACATCCACACCCAACTTTGGTAGTAGCAGTTACTACCAGGAACAGTGTAGATGCTCTCCAGCTTATGAGGGGATGTTGTGTGAGATTGACATGAATGGATGCACTGAAAACCCCTGTCAAGATCCTTCATTCTGTGAGGATGTTCCGGCTCCTGGTGTTGGCTTCAACTGCACAGGATGTCTTGAGGGTTACCAGCTCAATGGAACCATGTGTGATGGTATGTATGCGTGTAGGTTCTTGTGATCTGTCAGTGTATTTTTTGAAATAGGGAATTAGTAGGAACAGTGAGGTGTGAAGTATTTTGAATCTTACCAGGGTAAAAGAAAAAGCAAGGGACTAGATGAATATTTATTGATTATTTAATATAAGTTTGCACAGTATTAAATAGAAGTGCATAGCCAAAATTTGCATCCAGCTGCCATGTGGGTACATCAATACTGTGTGGAAGTTGCAAATGAATACCTTCCTGGTAATGTAATAACAGCTTAGTTGGCATATTGTTACAATAGGTTCCTAAAGCACTTGATCCAGTCTTGGAAGTAATCTCCTACTAGTAGGCAATTCTTGTAAAGATGCGAGAACTCTGATTTGACCATCTACAGTATGAGAGATGAGTCTTTGAATAAATTTCTACCTCCTTTTTGCAAAGTACACACCTCAGTACTACTTTTGATGGTTAGTATTAATGCTGTTGAATGTTTAATGGAAGGTAGGTACAGTAAGGCGTGGTCGATAAGTCAGATTAAACTGCAAATATCTTAGCAAATGAAATACACTAGCTATATGTGTATACAGTAATGTTGTACACATGTACACTAGATTCATACATGTATGTAGACTGTATGGTGTTGTATTTTGAAAATCCTGAATGTGTATGGTATTCCTTGTTTCTTCTAGACATTGATGAATGTTCACAAGATGAAGTTTGCCAACCTCATTCAACTTGTGAAAACTCCCCCGGATCCTTTGTATGTGTCTGTGAGGAGGGCTACTTACTGCAGGATCAGGACTGTGTTGGTAAGTGCTTGCTGACAGGCAGTATTTGTTTGGAGTGTGTCATGCGTAGCATTTGCAGCATAAAAGTCCACCATTTGCTCTTCACTGTAGATGTGGATGAATGTATGGATGGGTCAGCACAGTGTCAGCAGGTTTGTGTCAACAATGAGGGGAGCTATCAGTGTAGCTGTCTCTCGGGCTTCATTCAAGATCCTGCCTCAGGAGCTTGTTCAGGTTTGCATACTTTGTAATTAAATGTGCATATAAATAAAATAGTCTTTAAAATGTGCATATAAGAAATGTCTTAGGCTTTGTGTTTGTGCATGAGTTTGATCATATCTGTACATGTGTTTGTATGCACTATGTACATGGCTTTTATTTGATATGTGTATGATTGTGAAATCAAACTATATGTACTTGCATCTTTGCAAACATAATATACGTATGTATTTGTCATTTATTTACAGCGAGTGAACCTTGCACTCTTCAATGTGGTGCTGGAACTTGTGCAACTGTGGATGGCATATCACAGTGTGTGTGTCCAAGTGGTATGCAGTCCAATGGGAGTACATGTGTTGGTAAGTACATATTCCTGCATGTACGTATGTGTAAGTGTTCTTGCTACTATTGGTTTCATGCTTACTTTCTCTGACATACTGATACTAGGCTGTTCGAGGAACACTTTTGGGTTTAACTGCTCAATGGTTTGCAATTGCATGAACGGAGGACAGTGCAACTCTACAACAGGATGTGAATGTAGTAGTCGGTGGACTGGAGGAAATTGCACAATAGGTAAGTTTTCATAATATACGTATGTACATTAATATTCATTCAACGAATCTCAAGGGACACTGAAAATTCTTCATTATATCAAGAAGTCGGTATAACCAGTTAAACTGTCATAGTAGAACTGTCAGTGAATATTAATTGAGGTACATGATTTTTCACTACTTATATGTAGGAATTCACTGTGAGGTTTTGTTTAGAACGAGTTTCTGCTGTATATATCTAAAATGGTAAAATTAATATAAAATATTGCTTGTAGCAATATTAGTAGACTGTAGCTTTCATTCTTAGTGAGGGTAAGGGTATTGAAAATTATAGAGTATAACTGAACCCTGTTTAGGCAGGAGCCAAAAATATAGGTACAACAAAAATAGGGAATGCAATATACAACATAATAAAGTTTTTTAACAAAACTTTTATGTATACTGGTAGATTTAATCATGTATCCTTTGCCCATTTAGAGATCAACAACTTTTCTCCGGAGTTCAGTTCCACTCTTCAAACCATGTTCTCTATTTCTGATCGTGCTATCACTGGAACAGTAATTACAAAGCTAACAGCAACTGACAAGGATGGTGACAGTATTGAGTATTCTCTTCTAGAGTTCCAGTCTTCCACAATGTATCAAGATGGCCGCCCTTTCTTCTTGGTGAATTCTAACACTGGTAATGTCACTATCCAGAACCAACCTGATGGTAGCGGTCCATACCTGCTAACTGTAGTAGCCAGTGACAATGGAGCTGAACCTCGACAGTCATCTCCATTCTATCTAGTCATCACTGTTACCAGCAAATTTGACCGTGTAATATTGCTGCATATCAGTGAAAGTGATGCTGTAGGTACCAGAGTGAGCGGAGTCCAGTGTAGTGAAAACACAACGAGTGTGCAAGTTTTAGATGATTCTGAAGTGGAAAACATTTTTGACTTATCTAACATTCAATCTGGCTACGTAAAACTGGCGACTGAAGTGGATTATGAAGAGAAACAAGTGTACACTTTTGATGTAGAGTGCATGGAAAGAAATGAAGGTCCCATAAATGCATCTATTAAGATTGCTGTGCTTGATGTCAATGACCATGATCCTTGGCTGAGCTCCTCTGATGCTGCCCCCAGCTCTTCCCTCAATGTAATGGAAAACAATCCTGTTGGACAGGTTATTGGCCATGTCAATTATTCAGATCCTGATTCCAGTGAGAATGGAAATGTCACTTTTATACTCAATCCTTCGGAAGTGCCAGTTACCATTAACAGCAAAGGAGAAATTGTTATGTCTTTATCGGTAAATTTTGAGGTGAAACAGCAACACACATTTACAGTCATGGCGGTTGATGGAGGAGTCCCACAACGATCTTCTACTGTCCTCTCCTTTACTTTGCAAGTGGAGAATGTTGATGATCCTCCAGTATTCAGTGGATTGGCTTATGTTGCTCACATGCCGGATTTTGCCGTACTGCCTTCTTCGTTTCTAACACTTTCTGTTGGCGATGATGATGACCCTTCTAGTGTTAGTCTGTCCACCAGTATTCCATGGGTGTCAGCTTCCTTCGGTACACAAATGGTTTCTCTTTCAACGTACCCAACTGAGGAAACTGTGAGAGTAGGATCTGCACAGTACCTGGCCACTGCGGCCATCTTTCCGTTCTTGGATGGGAATCAGAATGCCTTTGACAGCAGTTCAGGTCAACCTGTGTACCTCAAGGGAATGCTGACAGCAAGTAGTAATATTGATGTGACTGTTCCGTTATACATTGTTGTATTCCCAAGGGAGAGCCTCATCAAGGTATCAGTAACTACCACCAAGTCTCTGCCAGCCTTCCGTACCACAGCTGATACCATGGCTACAGTTTTCACAACTTCCCTGAAGCAGCATACAATCACTTCTGGTACAGATTACAAGTTTGAGATTTTTACCATGCAAAAGACTGGAGATAAGTGAGTCACTCTGTAATTCAACAACATGGCCTCATAAACATATGATTGTACTCACTGCATGTTGCTGTCATTTTAGTTACTTCTAGTAATCCTGTTTTGGGGTTACTTGGGATTTTACTTGACAGGTTTTTTTTCCTCGATTCAGAATTGACATGTATGGATACTTCCACAATGGCACACAGAAGGGAGCACTGACAAGAAGTTTTCTACGCCATAACTACCACTTCCTTACACAAAATGTCACCAACAACATCCTTGCTGATGGCTACACTCAGTCTCAGGTGACTGCAGCCTTAGGAAACAATATTAAGTACAGTGTTGAAGGGGCAGAAGTAACTCCCAATGACCAACCAGTCTTGGACACATGGATCATTGCCACCATTGCCGCTGGTGGAGCTGTAGCCATTCTGGTGTTCTTTGTGATTGGTCTTGCTTTAGGATGCTGTCTGAGGTATGTCATTGCATAATTTGTCTGTGTACCAACAGGGGTGGATATTTTTTTTTTTGGGGGGGGGGGAGGAGGAGGCAGCTCATCCTTTTTATTTAGGCCTCTAATTTGCCCCTCTAGTTCTCAGCTCATCAATACCTAATCTAACCCCCTCCCCCAAAGAAATTTCTACATGTTACACTGACAATGCTTTGTTTCTTCTTGCTGGCTCTTCACACACACTCACTACATAAAGTACTGTACTACCTAGTTTCTACCCTTGTTGGTGTTGGATTGAATAGTTCTATTATAGTAGGGTACACCCTGAATACATTTTGTTCTGCTCTGGTTCTACGGTAATTTCATTAGCACTATAATGATACAATATACACTTGAGAGGTATGCTGTGTACAATTGTAGGCTATTTATACTATTAGGAATTTTCATTTGTTGAAACTGTGCCATCCAATAACATTCAAAGGGGACGTAAGTACACAGCTGTCAACCCTTTGAGTTTAACTCTGCCGGCTAAGTTCTTAGTTTGCTTTAGCATTATATTGAATTTGAAGTATGGTACCACACACAATGGCTGAACAGACTTTTTAAGGTGACTATTTTATTTGCAGGAGACGTCACAAAGCAAAGGTACACATTGCCCGCACCTTCGAGCCAGACACCATGATGCTTTGGGAGAAGTAGGTATTATGAAAAGCTCCAAAAGTGTAATTTGCAGATATTGAGCACACATTGTATGTGTTTTTGCTTGCAAACTGCTATAAAAAATTTCATTAATGTCCATTATTATCACTTACTGCTGTGTAAGCAGTTTATGTTGCACTAGACACAGGTAGATAAACCATTTTCGTATTATTGCATTTAACTTATATGAAGTGACTCACGTTACACTAGCACACACTTGTTTTATATTATTATATGTTTGATGTATTCTGAATAAATAATTACACGTACAGTAGAATCTCATTATAACGAATCCGAGGAGACACTACATATTCTTCGCTTTATCAGAAACTCACTATAGTCAGTTGGAGTTTAATGCAAGAACATTCGCTGAGTGCATGTATTTGTTCACTGTATTATGCAGAAGTTCACTGGAAGAGTGTTCCTTATAATGAGCCTCCATTGTATGTGTAATGTTCATGTAAGTAATCTATGTATATGTTGACATAATGGTCTGTACATCACAGATTATTACTCTCCAGCCTCTCTTATACTTACATGCATGCTGTATTGAACATGTCATAATTATGCAGTATGTGATGTGCAAAGATATAAATTTAAAGTGAATGTTGAGGAATAGATAGTGTTCATTTCTTCATCAATTGTTATATAGCATAATATTAATTATGCATGATACTTTGAAATGTCACTTATATTATTAACTGCAAGTGATCGTAATTACATTCATAAAAATGCTAATTTTCTGGAAAATTAATAGGAATATTTAATTTGCTTCATTCAATGGGTGCAAGTGGCATGCATAGATATGTCTTAGGCATGCAAAATAAGAGGGCCTTGTGGAAACTGCAAGGGATCGAAGATTCTATCATAGCAGATACTGGTTTATATAGGTACATATACATGTTCAATACAGTACATGCATGCAAAGCAGTGCTAGCTTGTAAGAGCTCGAGGCACAAAATATAATCCGAGATTTACAAACCCTTATATGTGCAATTAACATAGTACATAAATTACCTACATAAGCCATGCAGTATGTACTGACACTCACTGTATGCTCGCACACAGTAAAATTGGAGTGACTTATAAAGGGGCAAGCCTTCGAATCATGTATGCATTGTTACCAATGCCAACTGTAACCTCGCTGCATGTAGAGTTATAGCTGTAGAATTGGGGTTAATAATATTATACCAAATTATATATATATATATATATATATATATATATATATATATATATATATATATATATATATATATATTGTGCCATTATGTGACAGTTTACAGGTTATATGTAAGCATGTAGCTAGCTGCAGGTTAATCTAGAGGAGTCAAACTGGCTTATACACACACTAAGTACAGCTATGTATGGTGCGGTCATGCATGGTTGTACTAGCCATAGATCATTGTGAGCTTGACTACTTTTAAGGTTTCTTCTGAGGGCCGTCCAAGGAAACCTAAATTCCCCTTAGATCTACACAGATGCATATATTTTATCATGTTATATGAATTTGGGACACCATACAATCTGGTATCTTTCTATATAGTAAAAAAAGCATCAACACCATTATACTAATAACAATTTACTGGAAAGTGATGATAAACACATAATTATTATTGTATAATCAGAAATTCTAAATACAATGTAATATATATAATTAGAATATGACATAGAATAATATAAATACAGTGAGCCAAACATATGCAAGTGTATGGCATATGTAAGTATTTCATCGATCGGCACAAGGATATGCACTTTTTGATGATGTGCATACTCTATGATAGATTTATGGTGCTATCATTGATGGAACATCCACTAATGACCGGTCCATGGAAATGGTTAACAGTACTGCATTGGTTTATACTATCCGACTGAGTATGGTCAAGGTTCATCTGCATTTTGACAGATTCTAAATGCTCCAAGAGCTCTTGAGGCTGTGGTCTATCAGTTGGTGCATACTGCAGACATCTCTCAATTGAAGGTTCTATCAATCTTTCTGTATCTGATAACTCCATCAGACTGTGACTATAGCGCATGAATTCACTCACAGCTACATGGGATCCCAGTTGGTCGATTGACAGAGCATGCAACGGATTGGGAAGTTTGTGGGTCAGAATGTGCACACAGAGCACACCAAAAGAATAAATGTCCACTTTGTTAGATGAAAGGTCAGCATTGTGGATTTCAGGCGGCATGTAGACATAGGTTCCCTGCATCGTTGATGTTACCACATTGTGCTTATCTAGTAAATGACTCGTTCCAAAGTCAGTCAACTTTGCCACAAAAGATCCTAAGGGATTTTCATTTAGAAGAACATTGTTTGCAGTGAGGTCACCATGAACAATTCTCTGATGAACATGAAGGTACTCCAGAGCCTGTACCACTTGTAGTAGTATGGATATCTTACCAGACAAAGGGAACAATGAGCTTCTGTTTGGTGAACAATATGTAGTGCTAAGGTGAGTGGTCAAGCTTTTGTGCATCAATTCCATGACCACTAAAGGTATTAGTATTTCACTTTCATAGTAGAGCCCGTATACTCTAACAATGTTAGGATGTCTAAACGATGACCATATGTCACATTCATGCAGAACGTTTTTTACAAGTGATGTGTTATCTTGACTATCTATGACAGCTTTCAACCTTTTTATGGCACATGGATTGCCAGATACAGTTCCCCTGTAAACTTTCCAGAATGATCCCTTTCCTATCTTCTCCAATCTCTGGATCTCTTCTTTGCTGTAAACAAGCAAGTGTGGAGTGCTGTAGAAATATATAAATAAATAAACAAATAAATAAATAAATAAATATATATATATATATATATATATATATATATATATATATATATAATATTTCTATCTCAGTTTGTGAAAGATCAAAGGAAAACTGGGCATGTATGGTAGTTATTCCCCGGGTAATAACTACCAGGTAGTAATCAAGAGTCAATTTTGTGTTAATGAAATCAATTGTTGCCAATTAAGTCTACTAATTGAAAATCAATTTGTATGGGATAGAAGTTAGCTATATCCCAGTTTACTCGCATGATATCCAGGTCATCACCTGCGACCTCGGCTTCGCCTCAGTCTTGGGTGATAACCTGGATATGATGCTCTAGTACCAGGATATAACTATATAACATCTATCTATCTATCTATCTATCTATCTATCTATCTATCTATCTATCTATCTATCTATATAATTATTATATCTATATGGATAGATAGATAGATAGATAGATAGATAGACAGATAGGTAGATGGATATAATATATATACATATATATTAGACATATACATATATAAATTATCTAAAAACATTGGAACAAGGTAGGGTTGTTTGCTACACAGGACTGGATGGGCATAGGGATAGATGTGCATAGAGCTAGACATGCATAGGGCTAGACGGGCATAGGGATTAGTGTACATGGGGCTAGACGGGTATAGCGATTGACATACATGGGGCTAGACGGGCATAGGGATTGGCGTACATGGGGCTAGATGGGCATAGGGATTGGCATACATGGGGCTAGACGGGCTAGTAGCTAGACAGAGGAGAGTTGGATTCCTGTATCCTGCAGCCCAAATATTAATGCAGGATGTAGGAATTTGCACACTTTAACCCAGTCCACCTCTGCCTAGCTCCTAGCCTGTCTAGCCCCATGTATGCCAATCCCTATGCCCGTTCAGCCCCATGCATGTCTAGCCCTATGTATATATTTTTTTCTTTCCTTATATATGTGTATATTAATGTATAATAATAATAAATTATAATAGTAATAAGTATTATCATGAACCACAGATGTGGTTCATATGTAGGGATGACATGGGAAAAAATGGCCGCCCATACATTAGAACTAGTTTCGCATCACAGAGACCCTGTTCTCGCCTCCAACATATAGTCATAATAAAAAATGGAAGCAAGAACAGGGTCTGTGCGATGTGAGACTAGTTCTAATGTATGGGTGGCCTTGTTTTTTTGCCTCATCCCTATATATATATACATATGAAGCACTACCATGGTTCATGATATTACTTATTAGTATTATTATTATTATCATTATTATTAGATACATTAATGCACACATATATAAGGAAAGAAAATATAACAAACAAGCAAATAAACAAGGAAAAAAATCAACCCTATGTGTCACAAATTAATCAATGCCATCAATGTCAAAAAGTGAGCAAAGGGAACCACAGATCGACAATGCGTTTCCCCATTAAATAGCAATCGACAGCCTTTGAATTAAATGTTGGTCATATACATACGTATGTGTATTATGTTCTAGGTTCACTATTAATACAGTGTAGTTTAGGATAAAAGCCTGTTATCAAACAATTTTTATTAATAATCCAGATATCAGTATTCGCCAAATAAATAGCCAAAGGTTCTTATATCATGTTTGGATTCACACATTCTTTCGGTGGGTAAAGACTTCATTCCAAGTTGATCTACATATCTACACATTTTTTCGATAAAATATTAACTTAAGGAGCATTCAAAAATTAAGGCTGTATTAAAAAGGATCCTCCAAAAACACTTTGTACAAGGGTACAGTAAGTTGTGAAACAGGTACATGGCTAGGCGGGCAAAGAGCAAGACGGGCATGGGCTAGACGAGCATAGGGCTACACATATATGAGGCTAGACAGGTATTAAGGACTAAACAGAGTTTAGTTGGACTGAGTGCACACTGTGCAAAATCCTATATCCATTCGTATACTCTGTCTAGCCTTATACCCATCTAGCCTCATATACATATGTATGTATAGTGCTCTATGCTCATCTAGCCCTATGCCTGTCTTGCTCTTTACCCATTATAAATATTCTTGAATACGTTTTGAGCCTTGTGTAACACCACGACATATTCATATATGCGATTTTTACTCAGAAATTCATCTTCGTTTACACTGAGTACAGCTTGCATTGTGCCAAATTACTCAAGGTAGTTTATCAACTATACAACCTAGCTATATGTAATATTACACATATATATATTCTTTGTGTCACAGTTCCTGAATGTACATGTATGACAGTATGCATGTTTATATGTATGTGAGTGTGTGCATTTATTGTGTGTGTGTGTGTGTGTGTGTGTGTGTGTGTGTGTGCGTGTGTGTGTGTGTGTGTGTGTGTGTATGTGTGTGTGTGTGTGTGTGTGTGTGTGTGTGTGTGTGTGTGTGTGTGTGTGTCTATGTGTGTGTGTGTGTGTGTGTGTGTGTGTGTGTGTGTGTGTGTGTGTGTGTGTGTGTGTGTGTGTGTGTCTACGTGTGTGTGTGTGTATCTATGTGTGTGTTTGTGTGTGTGTGTGTGTGTGTGTGTGTGTGTGTGTGTGTGTGTGTGTGTGTGTGTGTGTGTGTGTGTGTGTCTACGTGTGCGTAGCTACAGAAACACTGCTTAATATAAAAAACCTTAGTGAAGACATATACATAGTATATAGCCCGCATCTGATCTGATCATGAAATGATAAAAATTGATACGCAACATATAACAAACCTTTCAGACTGATGCAAGTGAAAAGGTGATGAAACATCAGATTTAGGGGCCATAAGTTTGACTGTGTGTTCATCTTTTATTGTACACTGATGATTGTCAGATTTAGTACTGACTTTATTGTGAGGTATGGTTGCGTCTTCTAGCTGTATTTCATTTGATACTGGTGCAGAGTACGAGTTCCTACTTGATGACAATGAACCTCTTTGAAGGGAAGGCAAAATTCTCTTGCAATGTCTGTTTTTCTGGCAGCAGTAGCAGATGATAGCAATGCACAGTACTATTGTTGACCCAGAAAAGAGAAATGCTAAAATTCCAGCGACAATGTAAGTAGTCACAGTTTCATTGCGAGCAGCTGGGGCCAGTTGAGATGTGTTAAAATTTTTTTCATCTGGCAGACGAGGAAATTTCCGACCTACAAAATCATTGGTATTAACATTACCAATCTTATCAAAGAAAATACAGTGGAACCTCTCTATAACGGACACTTTGGGGACTGAAAAACAGTTTGTAATGCAGAGGTTTCCACTATTCAGAGGTTGTTTTATATACATGGCAATCCATTCGGACACACAAGAGCAGTTTGTTATAGAGAGGTTTCCGCTATTAGGGGAGTTTGTTATAAGAGGTTCCACTGTACTTGCATTCAATATGAATACTATGTACTGAATATGTAATCACAGTCAAACTCTATTAGTAAGTATGCCTAGGTTGATAAGTACTCCTGGATAGTAAGTACTCATTGCTCTGTCCCTATCTCATGCAACACCACTGAAAGCACCTTGGATAGTAAGTACCTCTGATAGTGAGTACTATTTTGCCTCCCCTTGAGGGTACTTACTATCCAAGTTCTACTGTATTGTGGAAACAATATAAAGTGTGAATTGGCTGATTGCTTGTGGGCTTCACATTGGTCAATCACTTTTGGTGGCTGCACTGTGTATAGGTCAAGTATACAGGCAGGTTACAAACATCGATACACATGCAGTATGCACATACAGTGGAATCCAGTTACAGAAAATTACACCTGACACTGTCATGAAATTTCAGATAACATATATAATAGCGGTAAATGTGCCCTTTTACGCCCCTATACAATGAAATTCATGAAATTCTGATAAAATGTCTGACACACACACACACACACATGCACACATACACACACACACCTGCACACCCGTACATGCACATACACAACACATACATGGGTACATAAAACTCAAGTACACACATGCATATACACAATTAACACAACAAGACCAATTACTATACACGCACACCACAACACAATGTACACACCATGCACACAGCACATTGCACATCTGCACACATTCACACTTTTATTTCGGTAGTGGTATGTATTGTAAACTCACTTGTAGATGAATCTACAAAAACTATCAAATTTGCTGTTGTATTTCTTGCTTGATAGGGAAGTTTACTAAAGTCAATAGCATTTTTTGTGGCATTTCTAAGCAGCTTCTCTTTTACCTGTTTTGGAGTGAGCATTGCATCTTCTTCCAGCAACAATGCCACTACTCCTACAACAATGGCACTACTATAAGAAGTTCCCTTTTTAACATCAAATTCTATATCATGAGAGAGAGATGTATGTGATGCGCTAAGTGGATGTACAGGAGCAAAGATATCCACGCAGTGTCCATAG